>BOPP01000005.1:15498333-15524432 GCA_017312745.1 Gryllus bimaculatus | reverse complement strand
ATTATTTGTTTAAAATATCATTCTCGGCATTCGTATTAATTACAAATTTACACTGCGTGGCAGTAAAATCAAATTCCAAAAGTAGCTGTTGTTCCTTGAAAAGTGCTTTTTTAAAAGCAACAGTGATTGCTTACAGAGAAACTATATTAAAATATTACTGAATTCATTCGTTTGAAAGGAAATTCGTTAGATTTCCGCCGTTGATTCGTTCCGCAATACGTGAAGTGACCCAAGCGAAATGAAACAGCTCGACGAGTGACTTTAGCCCACGAGGAACATTACAACTGCGCACCGAAAACTTTCAATCCGACTTCCAATCGAAGTCTGGCAATCTCGTCCGAATGGAAATGAGTCGATGCCTCCGTCTCCACCCCCGCGCAGCTGGCGCAGGCGCGCCCGCGTCGCTCAGCCAAGTGTTTTCATTGAGTTACCCCGCGTTGTTCTTCGTCGCGTTAATTGAAGGAAACTCCGCCGCGTCTTCGTCGCCGCCATTAAGATAGCACGCGCCTTCCCTCACCCTTCTCCCTCCTCCGCCTTCCGGGTCTGCCTCGGGGGGAGGAAAGAACGAATCCTTTGGAGTCGGCGCGGGCAGGTGGCAGCGCCTAGCTCCCACACTCAATTCCCCGAGCCGGAGACGGATGGCTCTTTTACAAGAATTGTTGCCCCCTCGTGCAGCTCCCGCTTCCTGCCGTGCCCTCCCCCCCCTCCAGTTCCCTGCTGCGCTGCCTCTCTTTGTTCTTCTAATGCGGCCGCTTACACCCCGCTGTAATATCCATTTTACGAGTGCGGAGAGGTCCACTACGTTACGTCAAATCGACTGCACCCGAGAACCAGGGATTATTCGTGGACGGGTAAACAGGTGCCTTTCAGGGAGGCACTCGCTTAATGTACGAGGGCTGGAAGTTTACGCTTTGTTAAATGTTTAATTGGTTCCTATCATGAAGATCCACCCCCGATTTGTGCATAATTCCATCAACGATGAAGATCTAATGGTTATGACCATCACAACTACCGGTAGTGGCTTGCTATCGCTTTGTGAACAGCGAGGGAAGTTTCATTTGCGCTGTTATGTAACAGCAGTGCATAACTATCCCTGAAAGTTCATTATAGTATGTAAACTATGAGCTGGAAAAGAAAGTGATCGCATGAGCTGCATAGTGTCACTACGTTCAATTTAGATTAATTTATTAACTTCAATCGCCTTGTACCTCGATCGTCTTATTTTTCTACAAAATTACAATACTGAATTTATAAAAACAAACAGTTTGTTTTGTAAAGTTAACTCATTAATTTGGCATGCTTTTTTAAATTAAAATATACATGAATGATGACCAAAGATGTATTATAAGATTCATCACCCATCTGTAACTAAACAATTCAGTATTTGAATTATCAGCCAACCATGAATTTAAAGACGTGTAATACAGTTCTAAACTTATCAATTTTTCTCTAGACAATCTTCAGTTATGTGACTAACGAATGTAAAAACTACTATGCAATGTTAATATCTACAAATATGAGATACACGATTATTTAAAATAACATAAATACTAGTGTAGCTAAACGTGTGGTATCATTCAACTGTTTTCATATTTCCCTCATAACAACGATCCTATCGATCCAAGAAAGTTATGCAGCAAATATTGAGTTCCGAATTGAAGACAATACCAAGCAATAATGTATCAGTAAAACATGAAAATATTAGAATTATGTTCAATAATGTTTTGTTTTCTATTATCATTTTTAATTTTACAAAGCTCTGTTCAGTAGTTTATAGAGGTTCCTTCGATCAACCCGAGCAGAATCCCGGAGCAGTACTCTAACAAACGGGCACGGGCTCTGCGCGATCTTTCTTTCCTCTTCTTTGTCCTGTGTTCTCTCCTTGCGCATAATTACACTTATATGCACTACACTACTACATATGTCACGACATCACTCAGGAGCCCAGATCTTGTCTCAGTTGGAACCTCGCAATCTAACATGTCAGTCGGCGCAGAATCGCATTTCCCAGCGGAGAAACAACAATACTTTTCGCGATAAAATATCCGCGAGACTAATGTTCACAGCAGTTGACGCGCCGGAAACATCAATTAATCAAAAACAGGAGAAAATGATAGGAGAAACAAAACATTAAATACAAGAAAACAAACAATTAGTCAATGTGATTAATATTTTGTCTACTTAATGGCACCTTGATTATTTCGCCAGCCCACATTCAGATTTTGATTCTCAAATGAACCACTGATCATCACTGACACCTTTCAAAATATCAGCGACCCCTAGGAGGTCGATATCGACCCCGTTGGAACCCCTCGTCTACAACCTTTAACATCGAGGTCATCAGAGCCCTAGTAGCCGAGAATGCCTCCCCTCACGTACGTCTCAAGCGCTGCCGTAGCTGTTCTTTCCACGGAGCGCTCAGTATATCTGGGAAGGTAGGGGCGAGGTCGAGAACGACGATGCCGGAAGTCGAGACGGCAACCACGATACCAAGCCTCATTGGGTAAGGACGAGTCGAGCGGTATCTGGAACGAGGGCGAGGGTAGGAGTAGAGACTGGCAACGCAAAGGCAGGCTGGCTGGTAGGAAGGGGCAGAAATGTCTACAGGTGAGGGAATGTGTAGAAAGGTTCCGAACAGGGTGAAGAAGTGGACGCAGGGAAAATTTAAATAAGGTGTTGACATCTCTGGATGTGCTGAACCCGGATTTAAAGCACTTTCGGTTATAATAAATCGACTTCACTCAAACTATAACCGGTTATAGTTTTAGTGAAACCTCTAGCCCTGATCCACGTACATAACAAATAAGCACTACAAGGTTCGGTTGAACCTTCATCATCGGATGAAGTGAATATAATAAATATACAATGTCCACGGGGAAAATCGCCACAGTACCTCCAATTGAAACATCACCACGTGTTTGGAGGTAATGCATCTCGTTAATTTTTTTTTTTTTTTTTATTTGCGGAGAATGAAGAGATTAAAATACTTGTACCACTGAGGGAATTGCTTCAGCTCTTCAATGGCAGTTCTGCCCAGACGTCCGAAGACTTCCAGAATGCGGACTACTAGTTGAAAAGTACGGAAATCAAATCTAGGAAGAACCTCATGAATGTGGAGAAAGGGTCTTCCAGAATATAAGTAAAAAAGTATGATAACGAAGATACAAACATCCATAAAGAACACTTGCAAAGGCCGAAAAGCTTTAACGGGTGTTAATAATGATCAATATATTTAGGGTGGATAATGTCTGTAAAATAAAGTGTAATGAAAGCACGAAGATATTAAAATTTTGAATTCACGATGATTGGATGTTTTACTCTACCTCTGAAATAATACAACCAATTATTGTTAAAAAATGTATTATATTTTGGAATCATCGGAAATAGTTAAGTTCCGATGTAGTGAACCAAAAATTTTACTTCCTAGAGTTTCATTATGGCCAAGGGCAACTGTATGACCGGGTAGACGAGTGGATTGGCTGATTATTTCGCGTTTCCGGACCCATCAACTACTATGCTAATTATTCTCTATAGTGCACGTTTTCATTATGGGATTTGGCTGTTTTCTTCTCTCGCTGGATGGTGAGATCTGGCAGCGACCTACACGCCAGCATGCGAGAATTCTCCTATCCAGGTGTCTGCCACCAGTAGAGCGCCACCCAAGCCGGGGAAAAAGCCTACACTTCCGACATGTGTGATAACGAAGTACATGTCCGTAAATGTCAGTAAGCAAGGTATGAAGATAGGACAAGAAATAGGTATGAAAGATCACGTTCGATAGGGTTCTGCGGTAATCGCCCAATGTTTGTTGGAGAAACCAGGGAAAACTACCAATCAAAGTAGTCGTTCGTTAGGATTTTTTGCGGCTGAATTTGATCTAGCTATCTAGCCAGTGTCGATAATTCTGTCTCTGTCGAAATTGGAACAGTAGGGCCTCCCAGTTAGAGGCTCTGCAGTGACATCAGTTGATGCATTGAGCGCCCTCAGCCGGTGGTCGTCTAGGAAAGCAACAGAGAGACGGCAACTACAGTGAAGCTGGTGTCAACGGACGGCAACGTGAAGGGTTGAGGGAGGGGAGGCGAAATGGCGATCGCGTCAGCGGACGGAACGGAACGTCTCCGGAGCGCAGAAGGAGCTGCCTGCAGCGGCCCTCAAACTCGGCCCCTCTAATTGGGAGCTTCCGGCGGGGAGATTAACGGCGGCGCTTTTTCACGCCGCCAGCCTCCCGCACCGCCCCCGCGCCGCTTCCGCCCACCGCGCCGCGCCGCGCCGCCCGCGCCCCGCGCCGCGCCGTGCGCCGCGCGCCCCGGGCCGCAGTCCGGCAGAAGCGCCATCAGCTCCCGCGCAGAGCAGTGCATTGTTACCTGGGGCGGCGCGGCGCGCGGCGCTTTGTCTCCGTGACCTTTTAGCGCATCGATCACCGCCCACAAGACAGATGCGCAGCGCAGGTGAATGTGGTTAGGCAACGGTCGACGACCTTTGGAGGAGGCACGGCAAACAAGGAAGTGGCCAACAGGGCTTTTTCTTATCTTCCTCAGACGGTAAAGTTACTGAAGGTGCTTACTGTGTGGAGGAAAAAAGGTAAACACAAAAGGAAAAATAAGAATTCGCTCGATTTTGGTCTTCAAACGCCCATAAGCACAGCTCAACATTTACTCTTCTTAAACGGTAAAAAATCTGAAGACAATCCAAGATATAGATATCTAATGAAGCAATTGATCTACGGTTCTACATTTAAACGTCTTAATCAGCACAGTATCTGTATTTAACATTAAAATAAAATAAATATTTTCTCAACATGTTTTTAGGAGGCAATTGACAACTAAACGAAATATAAAATTCTAATGTAGCTAACATCTCTTAGATCAAGAGAAACTGAAGAATGGGTCGATTTTACTCGCTTTTCTTTATAATTGTTTCACACACGCTATGTAATAAAACACTCATACATATCAAAGCATTCCTTCACATGCCCATACCGTGCAATAACGAACTGATTCTTCTGCACCTGTTTGGGTAAGTCAATCGATATTCATTTCCGCTTCGCAGCGCTTTGTTAAATCCCCCCCAAAGTGCCTCATTTTTATCTCCGTTTGTCCAAGGGGCATCGGCTCTGAAAGCAACACACTGGGAATTTGTGTCATCAATATTCCTCCCGCGCCAGTCCGCGCCGGCTTTCGCCGCCGAGCTGAGTGTGCGGGGTTTGCGCGGAGCGACGGAGGAGGGAGGTTGCCATCATCACAAACGCGCCGGCCACATCTCGACCCCGCCCCGCGCACACACCAGCTCCCGCGCCACCCAGCCTCCGCCTCGTCCCAACCCCCGATGCTGCTGCATCGCGCGCTGCCCCGCCTCCCGCCCGGCCGCGCCACCCGTACGCACCACCCGCACACCCGCCGGCGCCAGCAGCCCCGCCCCGACCCCGCCCCAGCCACAATGACGATAACCCCCCACCGCACCCCCAGACCCCGTCACACAGCCCCCAAGACCCACCCCCGGCCCCCTCGCACACCACACCGCCCCCACAGCAAACCACGCCTGCGCCTGCGCCCGCCACGCCACGCCCCGCCCTGCACCCGCCCCGCCCCGCATCCACCGCCCGCTGCTGCTGACTCGCGCGTGCCCATCCGCCCTGCTCAGCCCCAACCCCAACCGCCAACCCCAACCCCAGAACGGACCCCCACAACCTGCCACGCCCCACGCACCCGCACCCCACGCCCCACGCATACCACGCCCCCGCCACCGCCCTCGCCCCGCAATCCACCACACTACACACCCTGGTGCTGCCGCCCCTCGCACTTGCGCCCCGGCTTCCCTCCCCCGCCCCGCTGCCCCACCCGCATCCTACCCGCTTCCGCCAGCGCGCGCCAGGTGCTTGCACAGCGGCCTTTCCGCGTTTTACCCGAACCAGTGGTAGTGAAAGTGATGGTCACAACAGAAATGAACAAAATTTTTTTTGTCACAGTCACATTGCAGGTTTAAAACCATAATTAAAAAAAGTAAAACATAAAGAAAGAATATGAGAAAAAAAGAATGCACCGCGAGGAGCGCCCAAAGCACTCGCGCACAGTTCAAATCTGGGATTGTCCCAGTCAATGAGCATTGGGTGCAGGATAGTACATTAATCCGCCTTAAGTGTAGTACATGCCATAGCTTCCTGGGTGAAATTGCTTCTGAACGGGAGGTCCAGGGGTTCGAGTCCCGAAGGCGACACGGATTTTCCAACATCTGGTCCTTTTTTTTCGTGGTCTAGCCCAAGTCGAGATTTTGTCAAGTGTTCTAGAGAATTTCTAGCTGGTTCGACCGAGCGTGCCTACTCTCATGCGGTAGTTTTTCCGTGGTTTCTCGCGATTAATTCCAGGATGAAAAATGTCCCTAACAAGTAAAACTCTGACAAACGCGATGGAGCGGACCGGGCGCGCGATATTTTCCTAGAACACTATCCCTGTCCTATAATCCTCACCTCGTATTTAACAACACACACCCACTAACATGCACTGACAACAACATAAACTGCCCTCGGAGTCCACAGTTCGAGAGGTTAGGAGCTTTAGACTGGCCGGGGCAAGTGCCTTGCTGTGGAAGAACGTGCTCGGTAGAAAAGCCGGGTAAGCCAATGTAGGTCGGCACCGGATGTTCGCCTTTCAGGGGGAAGCTACCTTCCGCGATAAAACAACACACACTTACATTTCAAGAAACTAAATAACCTTATCAGGGTTGACTCACCGGGATAACTAGCAAGCCAAATTAATGAATTAACCAATCATACCGGAGGTGGCGGAGTTCTATCCCCTTATCGAATGAGTGATGTGCACAGCCGAAATCGCTGAATTCGCCCCCTTCAGAATTCTTCCCCAAGGAGGCATATCAGCAGCCGTGAACACAACTCTAAGCTCCCTACCGGTTCTCCGACAATATTGTAGTGGTGTAGTGCATATTAGTTGTAAGTGTGTGAGTTAAGGGGAGAGGGTAGGTCAAAAAAGAGAGTAGCAAGGAAGAGGACACGTCGGTTGCATCTCTGTTTGAACGGGTTGTGTCTGGCAGACAATTGTTTTATTATTGAAAAACCTTTCAGAGCAGGCCGGCCGTAGAATTCTCTTCCAGTGTATTGAATTTGACCAAACTAACTAGATATAGTCGAAAATTCCCTTACGGTCTAGGACGTGAATCCTAGCACTATCACCGCTGTTCAATATGCTCGAGATGCAACGAATTTAGCCCGCTTAGGCTATCGCAAGGGAGTAGTGTATTCGTAGTTTTCAAGTAGAATGTAGTTCGATTTTTTTGCAAATGGAGTAGATTTCTGATTCACTGCACTCACTTCAGTAAATTCTTTCAACTTAATAAATATTTTCATCTCTGCAAATAGCTTTGCTCGGTATTTCGTCGCGATGAAACTATTTATACATACCAAACAAAAGTGATGACTCTCATGCTTGGGAATGTTTAAGAAATAACTATTGCTCGATATTATCTTCTGTTCAGTACTAAACTTGCTTAATTTCTGACAAAGTCTTAAAATTCAGCAATGTATATTAACGGTAAACATAATGTAAGAACATTATGTCCAACAATTAAGCAATTGAGACATTATCTTTTTCATGTTGTTGTTTAATGTATTATTCAATTGTGCTCTGTATAACGTCAACTACGAAATAGGAAATTATAGCATCCTTCTCGATTGGAATGAGTTATATTCAAGTTTGAACATTTTTTATTAATCACACTTTTAACAAAAAATTTTCTTGTGCAACAATCTCCTAATAAATATTGGAACTGCAAAATTTGGAAAGCCGCTGCTTCACGCCGCAAAGAACGGGCTATGGTTTCTGCATTACGTATTTACGGGGGCGGGGCTTTTGAAGTGGACCGCGCTTTGTTTTCCTGGGTGGTTTAGGACGAGGCATCCAGGGAATTTCGTAAGAACATAACCACTTTCGCGGCCTCGTCCATTAAAACACAACAGCCCTTCGCCGTAGAATAATATACTCCGTCTCACCTAAGTAAGAGCGGCAGCCGACCCCCCTTGCGACCTTAGGGAAGGATGTGAGAGCCAGCGGTACAGCCAATCTTGAGTCGCGGTGGCGTGTCGGGAAAACGGTGGCGAGCGGTGGGCGCAGGTGGCGGGGCGGCGGCGGCGGCGGCGGCGACGGCGGCGGGCGCGGGCGGAGAGGGTGGAGCCTGCGGAGGGGTGTGCCGCAGTGGCGTCGGAGAGCCCGAGTGCGCACAGCGTCATCCTCGTCGCTTCTCTCTGCCCGCCCTCCGCCCTCCGCCCCGCGACCGCGCCCCCCCCCACGGCCTGGCCATACCATTTATCGGCTAGCAGATGCCTTACTGCGTTTTTACCACAATCATCGCCGATCTACTTCGAAATTCTTGCTTTTAGTTATCAGTTTGGTGAGCGTTTCAAAGAAGCCTACGTTGGTAAGAAGATGTCTGCTCTATCTAGTGAGGAACAAGATTCAAATATAGCCAATTCTTCACAATTTATGTTGCTTCAGTTATCAATGCCTAATTTCCACGTTGTTTTTCCAACTCCTCTGAACGTTCTCGTAAATGACATATTGCGAAATCAAAGAAAAAGAAGTTCGTTAACATGAAAGGTTATATATAATTATACATGATAAAGTAGTTGGCATTTCCACTTCCAAATGCATTAGAAGTTGACTTGAAGAGATAATGTTTTGATTTATCACTCCTTATGGATCAACTTCATATGCCTAGTATACTTCACTCGTAAAGAAGTGACGTTAAAAAATTATAAGCAATCGATTTTTTTAAACTGCGCGTAATTGTCTTTAATTAGATTCTCTGGTTTATTCTGATAGATCCCAGCCACAGTGATTATGGTGCTGGCGCAGTTATTAAGGGATATGTTGCGCGGTTGCCACCTTTCCCAACATCTTCGGCCCTTTGCTGGCCGCCTTCTTCCCAATGCGGGTCTCACATCGGCAACAGCAGCGGCGCGTGTTTCGTGGCGTGGGCGGCGCGGGAGGGGGGAAAGACAGGCGCCGCGTGGAGCGAAATTGTAGTAACGCAGCGCGTGGGTGGAGGGGGACGGAGGCGTTGGTCGAGCGACGCGACCCCGTTCTCCTTCGCCTCGTCTCCCCCCGCGCACGCGTGCACGCCGTCCATCACCGTCGAGAGGGCGGGGCGGGGCGGTTTGGGTGAGTGGGGTGATAGGAGGAGGCGGGGATGCCGTGGCGGCGATAGGAAGGGGGAAGAGGGGCTGGTGGGTTGGTGGGTTGGTTGGTTGGTGGGTGGTGGGTGTGGGTTGTGGGTTGGTGGGTGGTGGGCCTGGTGGGCTGGTGGGCTGGTGGGGCTGGTGGTGGTGGCTGGTGGGCTGGTGGGCTGGTGGCTGCGTGGGGCCTGTGGGTGGTGAGCTTGTGGGTCTGTGCGCTGGTGAGCGGAGCGGTTTGGAGGGCGGGGGCGGGCTGGTGGGCTGGTGCGCTGTGAAGCGCTGGCGCGGTTTGGAGGGCGGGGCGTGTGGTGCGGGGGGCGGGGCTGGTGGCGGGCGGCTGGTGGCGGGGCGGGCTGAGAGCGCGCGCGGCGCGTGCGAGCGACGCGCAGGTTCCCACCCGGCGCCTCACTAGTTGGTTTTTGACGTTTGGCAGCGAAGACATCCGACCCGGCTTGTCGCTCGCGTCGCCCGCGCCCACCGCTCCTCGCGCGGCCGCTGCATTGTTATTACATTAGCGGCGGACAGCGGCGGCGCGGCAGGGCCCCCGGGCGCGCCCGAGAAGGGGCGCGCTACGCTCTAAGAGCGGGAATTAAATAAACATGGCGTCCTAGGCTCACATTCATAGCCTGCTCGGGCAATATTATGCGCGAGGCGCGCGGCGCCCTCGTAATGAATATCCCGGGGCGAGAGGAGGCCTTTCATTTACGCCCCCACTAGAGAAACAATCGCGCACCAGGCGGGCACGGAGACCGGGGAGGGAGGTAAAGAGGCAGAGGCTGCCGGGAAGTTTGGGCAAGGTGCGCGACGGAACGGCGGACGGTGGCGGGGGGGTGGGGTACGGTTTCAAGGTAAGTGGCGGAAAAGGAACACCGAAGCAGAGGCGTCAGGTTCAGTGTGGCCGGGCATCAAGGAAAGAGTCTTCGCGAGGAAAGGTGAGGGCTGCGGGGATGTCGCCTACAGCACGGGACACCCGACCCGCTGCCTTCCGAGCCGTCGGCGCCGCGCCCCGTATGCGGACGGCGAGGCCGAGGAGACGCGGCGCGCCGCGGAACTTTCACTCGGGCCACTCGGTTCGGGCGCCCGTATTTTCTAAGTCTCAGCCTTGCACAGCGACTTTCTCATAGAAGATTAGGAGAAACGCGCGTGGAGTATTCCGCATCGCTTAACCCTGCGCTCCGGAGTAACTCCCCCAACTCTCTATCGGCACCCAGACATGCCGGCGCCGCTTCCCACATCGGCTCTCTCATCATACATTAGACAGTACCACACACTTCACCAGCAGACCATCGCCACCTCTACACTCATCGTCCTCATCATCCCTCTCTCATCTCTCCCTCCATCCTACAATCTATCTCTCTCACTCTGTCATCGTCTACTATCCCTGATATTCCTGCTCGCTCCAGTACAATTTTACTAAATGGCTCTTTAGAAAGGATGGTTTGTTCGTAACAACTTCGCGTCTTGGGCCGGGGCATTTTAGCCGCTCCGCGTCCTCTCTCCACCGCGGTGCCGCCCCAGGCGCGCGAGTTTACTGAAATTAGGCAGATTGTCGAGTGGCGCCACCGCCGCCGCCGGCGGCTGCAATCGACAGGCGCCACCGCCCCCGCTCGCCCCAGAGCACAGCGCCTCTCCGGGGGCTACTCCGGAAGTTTGAAGGTTTTCAGAAGACGCGATCGATTAACCCAGGCTTACTTTTTCTGGAGTTGGAAAGCGTAGTCTTGTTCGTGGTTTAAGTAGCTTTTTAAACAGGCTTGTTTAATGGTTGTGGTGGAGATGGAAGATACTGAAAGTGATAACCTTTGTAGCGGACGAAATGCAGAATGCCTGACAAGGTTTTAATATCAATAAAAGAACTTCGTTGCCACAATGAACTCACATGCCAAATAATACATCATTTAAACTGTTTTTATGAGGTTTGAGTATCATTTTAACACATTTAATAAAAGAAAGTGGACTATATTACACAACCTTTACAACGCAATTCTAATTCTATTACTTACATTGTTGCCATTTTCACTGTTGCAAACGTTTTCGGATTCGTATACATGAATTTTTGATTAGAAAGGCAATTAAATTGAGAAACTGGAATTGCATAGCTATATTAATATAAACATGACAAAAAGACAGGACGACAGTGTGACATAGAAATGTGTTAATTTGTAAAAAAGACAACAAAATTTACATGAACAAAGATTAAACACTTCGTTGAACAATATACACGCATTTTACAATCACTGATTGCAGAGCACAGACACGCAGATTTGAAATTACACCTTAACCAATAACAATTTTCATGAATGGCTGTGATATATTGGCATACGTTGCAAACGTTTTGATCAATATTGGAAGCCACACACGGTCCGCGTTTAGTTCTCGGTACGACTGGAACGACAAATGCGCCTGGAGCCATGGTGGTAGGCGTGCGTGGGCAAAAAGAGAGTTTCCAACTACAGGTCTTGGCCAACTATTCCATTCAAATCCATGATCGAACGTATTTATTGAAATAAATGTTTTAATTCATAAGGCCACGGGGCCTCTTTCCAAATTTGACCCCTCCCCTGTTCCACTCACTGCGCACGCTAATGAGGGTGACAGTCTATAGCGCTTGCTGATCGTCGCGACAAATATGACGTTCTGTAGAAAAAATGTACCATTATCAACAAACTCAGGGTGATTTCGAGCTCTTCTATTTCTTCGTAGTTGTATAAGAATCAGTTTTAGGTCAGCGACACACTCAGGTGTTCTGCAGGCAACGTACTATGACCTAGACCGAGTCCATTTCGTGCAATGTCGAGGCCCTTCGGGACACAGGAAGCACCTAATTGCCCGAGGCGGCATCGCGAATGGTTCACCAGCTCTCCGGTCCGTGCACAATTGAACAGCTCTCTGCAATGCCAGAATCCTTACTGCCGTTCTCCAAAGTCGATGTGACGTTTCACACTCCAAGCCGCAGCTTCGTGATTTGCTGGGGATCAAAAGAGCCGCCCGCCAGCACTGGCGCCCTGAGTAGCCAGGCGAAGAAAAGTAATCGATGACCATCGCAAGCCTAAATAGAAAGGGAAAAAATACTACCACACAGGTTTTCTGAAAACTATACGGGGTTTGCAACTCCATAATACTGGGCAGAGATAATATTTATACAGTTGACATTGGACAGTCAAACAAAATTATGTTTTGGTTACATAATAAAGATTATTATTTTATCAATATTTTATTTTCTAGTATACACAACATATCTCTTTCAAAACTGCGTATTGTCATTATTCAAAATTCATTTTATTTTGAGTAGTTTGGACATTTCTTTCTGTTATTAAAGCCGTTAATAAGCACAATTTATCATCTAAGAAGTATATCGAAATCGTTATTCAAATTCGTTCTTAATACTCTCATTTAAAATGCTATAAAGTTAACTAACACGTTGTGATTCGAACGTCAAATTGAAGTTCAGATTATAATAAAAGTTGTAAATTACCTTAGTAGTGCAGGAATACAATTTAAGACTAATGCTGATTAAACAGAATCTATATTCTGGTTTAAATATTCAATAGGCGGCAGGTATGATTCTTGGTGACATTTAGAGCACCCCCTCTCAAATTTGTCCTCGAGGGTTGCGCCAGCAGGTAGTCTCGCGCGCCACTCGCAACGAGGAAGGCATTAAGGCCCATTCAGAACGCAAAAGTAAAAAAATAGCATGGCGTTAACGTAATAGTTAGGACTACGTCCATAAGGGGGCTCATTTTCAATGCGTACGCATAAGCATAACACGTAAGACGTTAACTTAAAAGTTTACAAGCTTCACGCTTCTGTGCTTGTGCTTAAGTAAGACATAAGAAATGGACCAATCACAGTACGTTAACTCAAAATCGAAGAATGGACATAAGATCGAAGTCGATAGACGAACTAACGGCATATGGGCCATGGACACAGATGATACCTCGAAATCGATTCTCACATCCAACCAATAGTAAACTAGAATGTCTCACAGCCAATAGAAAACCTTTATTTTGCTTACGTTTATGTTAGACATAGTGAATACTTCAGTCTAACTATCACCTATGTTAATGTTTACGTCTATACGTTAAGCTATGTTCACGGCTGCATTGTGAATGGGCGTTTATTCCGAGGCGGCGTCAAGAGCCAGTTGTTGAGCTCTTCCGTGCGGGTGCGCGCGGGTTCTTTCAGCGCTTCGACTGCGCGCCTCGCGTCGTCGCCTTTGGCTCCGAGGGGCGCGTGGGAGGCTAACCCACCCCCGGCGCGTTCGTCTCGCTGCTTCCAGATGACGAAGTCGTAAAGCACAATCTCCGCGCAGTGGGGCAGTCTTCTTAGAATGTGTGGAGATGTGCGCGGAGAGACTGAGTGTTAATTTCGCATGCGTCGAGGTGATGGAACACACAGAAAAGATAACAAAGTTTCGGAGGACAACGCAATAGAGAGAGAAAAACAACAGAGACTCGAACATTTTAAAAGTGGAATATTACGAATTGGAGGGAAATAATGGAAATGTGTAAATGATCAAAAGATAGCGACGGAGCGAATGGCCAATACAATGTAAGACTCAATAGCAATATACCGCATACTGAGACAAAGTGAACAGTAAAATCATGGCGGCAGTTTGAACAAAAAAGTCACTTCAGAGAAGAATGACAGATATTAATTGATGAAGGTGAGAGGAGAAGGATTGCAAATTAAAAGTTCAAAATGAAAATTTTGGGTTTCGATGCTTTCTCACAAACGTCGTTTTTAGACTTACTTCCACAAAACACGCCTCTTCCTTGAATTTCTAAAAATGTCGCATTCTAACAGAATATCTTTTTCAAAAAACTGAATACAAAATATACATTTTAAATGAAATTGTGGATAAAAATAAAAGAATAGATGTAACAATGAATTGAATCGGTGAAAACCAGAACAGTATAAGCGACATTTTATAAATTTTGAGAAATATGTTTAAGTCAATATTACTGTAAAGCCATGGTGCTTTGTTTCATCATTAAAATGAAGGCATTTCAATTGTTCATTAAAAACACGAAAATTCATTGCACTAAAATATAGCCTAAAATAAACACATTTTCTGAGAATTTATAAAATGTTACTTCTATCTTTATGGTTTTTACTTATTCAATTAATGTAACCCTGAAACGAATGTCATAATTACTATTATATAGAAATTACAATTCCTTCCAGCAAACAACGGTATGTGACCCGCAGCGCCAATCTAGCCCAACGCGCAGCGGGAACAGTGAGCAGCCCAAATATCCCCCAATTAGGCCCCGAGGCAGGGCGAACAAGGCGCGGAGCCCGCGGCGCGGCGGGAGGAGCGGCGCGGAGCGGAAGGGGGCGTGGCGGGTCGGGTCAGGGGGGCGTGAGATCGACCGCCGCCGATGAGGCACGCACGTGCACTGCGCCGCCCCCTTGCCGCCGCCGCCGCCGCCGCCGCCGCCTTCGCCTCGCGGCTACGCCGCCCGCCCATCGCTCGCGGAATCAATACGCGCGGCGGAGACGCGCCGGCGGCGGCTCAGGTCCAGGCCACCAACGCACCAACGGCGGCGGCGGCACACCCGGAAGTGTCGCCGATGCACTGGAAGCAACTGAACTGAGAAAGAGAGCTTCTGTACGCGAGGCACTGCGATGGCGTTTAAAGGTTTACTAGTCACTATGTAGTCATGGTCGATCCCGATAGTCGAGATCGCTGAGGTAGTTGTGCCATGGCGATCTTGGATCGAAGAACCGTAGGTTCGAATCCCGCCTCGGGCATGGATGTATTGGAGATCGTCCCTTCATCATCATCCTATCACTTCGTTAAAGGAGTATTATAAATTCCCTGCGCGAGCAGGAGGCCCGTGCCCTGAACGGAATGTGCACTTGGCTAAAAAAATGTAGTCATAAATATGGGCATTAAAGAAGATTCAAGAAACTAGCCACTCTGGTGTTGAAGGTGCCGTTGTAAGGTGTTTTGTGCTGTGACAACGGTACAAGCGAAATTAATGTCTCTCAGGTTATTGATTAGCGCAAAGACACGAAGCTGAAACTCAAATTTGAGAGAGTGAGAGAGGAGGAGGAGAGTTCACTTGGAGAGTTTTCTTTAATCATGAGTATTCTAATTTGTCGTCGTTCAAGTGATACATAATTCATGTTTACGATAGTGGATTCTAACAGCCTCCTTCTTGGACATACCACAGCTTAACGTTCCTTGGACGTCCTAACGGTACGATTATGTCAAAGTTACCCTGGATGTGTCGAAGGCGCCTCCCTATAAATCAAACTTTAGAGTACAATAAGATCATGTATATCGGATATATTCGCTATCTCACCATGTCTCGCATCTGACTGGTTGACTCAAGGACGCAGATCACTTCTTCCAACTCCTGTTATGTCAGTCACTGCAAAAGACATTTTAAAAGCCTACGAACTTTTGATTTTTCAAAAATGCGTAGTTTGATTTTGTTGGAGGGCTGAAAATTCATCAGTTAATTTTGATTGACGGCAACTAAACCAAGACTGCGACCGCGACCTCTCACAATGTTCGCTAGTCGTCGCGATTCTCAGGGTGATCAGCGTTAGGTACATAATTTTACCTTTCATCGACCGTGGTCGCGATAGCAAGAATTCAGGTATCTGCAACAATTCCTCTCTTTTGGTATATCCGTAATCTATATAGAGATTGTGATTTCCAAAAAAATTAAGCGAAACCGAGAAAGGCGAAGAACAATTATCTTGTTATATACGTTATACACATAACAGTTGGTAATGCAAAAGGTACATCTCTATTTAGAAAATTATACCAATGATGTATTAATGTTTAATCATAAATTTCCACCAGCTTCCTCCTCAGTTTCCAAACCTTTCGTTAAAAGCCATATTACACGGCTCTGAGAGTTTGTAAATACAAGTGTTTTCGTGTTCTGAGGATTGTTGCTAAGTGTTTACCGCTGTTAACATTCGAAGCATGTATGGAGTGGGAAGTATTCTCAAAGAAGAGTTCAGCAACACTAGAATTGTCTGTTATGTACTTTAAAAGATGAAATGAGGAAACACAAAAACAAAACTGCCGCATCCACTGATGAGTAGCTATAGCTTATTTGTTTGTTCAGCAAGAATGCGAAGAACTGCTTTTGAAGTGCAATGCTTCAGAAAGGCTTCCCAGAGGGATGAAAGCTAAAGTGATATGAGCACAAGTTCAATAACCTGAGACTGATACAAGTATAGCCTTGACATTGCCAAAAAAATATTTTTCATTTAAGAAAAAACATTTCCTTAAATTTTTTCCTTGTACGTATCCAAAGACGGTAAAAAAATTAATGGTTGTTCACCGCTTTGTTCTAGTTGGGGTAGTCTCACTTTCCAATTGACGCATTTCAAGAGAAGTTCCGAAAATATCTTTATCAAGTTTTGGTTCGCTCATTTTAATCACGTAAAAACGCACGTTTAATCACGTAAAACACGTAACGCACAATGGTTAAACTCTAAGTCTCAGTTCACGGATGATCACGTTATTGGTCTCAACACATGAAATGTGCGTTGGAAATAAATTTGCAGCCAGTGTCCCTTATCGTCTACTCCGTCTCCAACTCACACACGCATTGATTTTATATCAACTTCACTTTCTTCGGTTGTTGCATATCTTGAATTGTAGAAATGTACTTCACATCCACGGTGTTAAAAGCACGGTTCATTACTCATCCCCAGCACTTCATCTCGAATGCAAATAATTTTGTATTTGAAATAATTTTTTCTCTCTTTGCCGTCGGAAATAGGCTTCCTGGCGCCATCGCGCCGGGCCAATGCGGGCGGTTGCAGTTGTCACCGCCGCGAGAGGGGGAGGGGGAGGGGGAGGCGTGAGGGAACTCCATTTGTCATCCGCATGAGGAGAGCGGCCACGCGCGGGATCTCGATTCTGGTATCAGCGCCCGCGCAGCGCCGGGCTCGCCGCGCCGGATGGAATTTGCGGAGAATTTCTCGGTTTATCCATTTTCGCCCGCGCCACACCGTTAAAAATTGCTCCGCATAACAAGGCATTTCTGTCCCCGCTTTGTGACCTCCAAATGTACATCTCTTTTAAGTGATATATCCCTCCTGCCACCTTTTATTTCGCGTTACAAAGAATATGAAATCATATGAAAAACATGATAAGAGGCCTTGAATTAATTTTAAATGGTAATACCACAACTTTTCCATGCATATTCCAAAATATCCATTAGTTCATTAAAACTACAAGTTATGAAAGCCTCTAAAACAAGATTCAATAAAAAACCATGAATTAAAAAAAGGGTCTTAGGTCGCCAGCTGGTCGACAACTTGTTTGCCTTTCTTTAATATTACAGTGAATCTGACCAGGGAAATATCGAGCCTATGAAACAAATTTAATAAATTACACATGACAATATCAATCAAGATTAAAGAGAAGAAATGTGAGTGCCAGGTAATTAGTTACCTTTAACTTAGCAGCTGACAATGAATTTAGCCAGCTGGCAATGAATTTATCCGGTCTGTCAAAGGTATCTCTCAGACAATTGACCATTTTGAAGTCCGAGTTCAAGGCGCCTCTATAGAACGTTCCCTCCGAAACAATCGACTTCCGCCTACCCAAGTGCTCGCTGTGTGCGAACACACGACAGCGCAACGCAGGCATTCGCACGGTGGCCAGCGACTCGGCGCCCGCGCTCCCCCCCCCTACCCCCTGCGCGGTAGAGCTTCCAGCGTAGCAGCGCAGCACGGCGCGGCGCGGAGCGGTGCGGAGCAGCGCGACGCCGCGATCGGAAAGTGATAAGGGCTGCGGCGGCGGGGAGGGGGGAGGGGCCACCGCTTGCGGCGGGGCGCCGAGATGGTTTAGGGCCGCCGTGGGAAGCGCTGGCCTGCTGCGCTTCCCAGCCTCCGCGAATCGACTGCCGCCCGCCCCGCCCCGCCCGCGCCCCGCCCGCCCCGCCCCGCCCCGCCCGCGCCCGCCCCACGGGGACCGGGTGCAAATTTGCTTCGCACCCCCCTGCCTAGCGCCGCGCCCTGGCTGGTGATACTACGGACTGATGATGGTGATGGTAGCGAAGGGACAGTAGTTAGCGACGTGGTGGAAGAGAGAGAGGTGTGGTTGTGGCGCGAGAGATGTTCGTAGTTGGAGACGCGGTGTATTGATTCAAGTGATTTGAAAGGGGGTTATGGATGAAGTTATGATGGACGTGGGTTGCTGGCGTATTCAGTGGTGGTGAATGACAGAATTAAAAATGATGAAGATGCTAAGGTGGCACTTCAAACATTAATCCCTGGTGATTGAATTAACGGTGAAGGCCATGATAATGGCAATGTTCATGAAGACAATAATTATGGCGATAAGCCGCAACGATGTGGTTACAGATGAAGGAGCGGAAACGACACCGATGGTGATCGCGCTGAATATTATGGCATTTGTGGAAACGGTGGAAAGACTGGTATGAAGTTGGAACAAACAGAAATGGCAATGAAAATGGTAATAAAGATGATAGTAATTAATGAAAGTCCCAGCGTGACTTATACGTTGGGGTTTTCTATCAAATGGTCTATAGCTGTTGTGGAGGTTCAAATGTCATGTCAGTGAAGCTGGAACTGTTGACAGTAACATGGCAGTGGCAATGGCAATAGTGCGGCTGTGACAATTGTGTTGGTGACACCAGAAGGTGACTTGGAAGCTGCTGAAGCAAGGACGGCATCGCCTTTACCCACCAGCGATGGTGATGGAGGTGGCAGTTGCGCTGCTGGAAGGGGATAAAGGGAAAGGACCACAGCCAGTGGAGGGAGAGAATTCTCTCGTCCGTTAGTAAAATTACAGCGAGCGTGCACCGGTGCCTAATCGAGTTTCGCTATCGACAGAAAAGGTCGCACCAATCCGAAGAGACGGTGGAATAAGCTTGAACCTTTTATCAATCGAGAGAACGGTTGCTCGAATCGACGTGAATGCAAGTTGAAAAATCCCATTCCGTTTGACATTGTTTTCTATTCTGCCCGAGAAACAATCGGCGTTAATTCCTCTTTTATCTCTGGTAGCAGATCTTCCGTTGTTCATAACGCAAAACACGTTTGCGTATCGGAAGCTCCCTTAAACGTACACAGAACGAGGGTGAATAAATTTTTTCATCGTACCAAAATCAAAAGATCGTGACTATTTCATTAAATATATTTTAAAAAATGATTGAAAAATTTTGGCATTTGATACAAATTTGAGGCATTACAAAAAAGTACATATATTTATAATGGGTGCAAATTCAGATGCTTTTCCCCGATTTTATTTATGATCAACGTGAGTACGGAGATATTCAGAATAGGAAGGTGACGTGAAACAATATTCGAAAGGGTAACTTTTTGAAATCTACATAAATTAATAACTTCCAGATAGGAAAAAAGAGAAAACCAAATGAACAAAGCAAATAACGTATTGATGTGCCCCGCGAAAAGTGCCCAGGCCGGACAGAGCCAAAGCGATGAATAATAAAAGAAAAATCGAAAGACGAGGGTCGTCGGTATTGAAAATGGGGGAGCAGAAGGGCAGTGATAGAGTCCGGGGCGTAGGGGTGCGTCATAGCCGAACGGGTCAGCGCTTGGGTATTCTGCTCGCAGCCCCGCTTAGCAGAAAGCGCAGAATGTTACATGAGGCAGTGGAGATGAGGGCAGGGGGCTGGGCCCCATGAGCAGCGCTGGCCCGAGCAGGAGCGAGTGCGCGAGTGGAGGGCGATGAATGCCCTGGGAGAGGCGCGTGCTGTTGACAGCCCCGCTGCTGTCCGATGCGTGCGTACACCCTGCCTTTCTGGCCGCCGCCAGCGCCGTTCTCGCCTCAACCATTTCCGCCTCCGGTAGCGGCCCTTCTGCCTACATCTACCGCAACAGCAACCTAGTTCACTCCTAGTTCACTCGTCTTTTTGCTCTATATCTCAACAGACTGCCGTCATCTTTGTCATCTTCACTCACGACTGTCCCCTACTCACACACATCCCGTCCAATAGCTGTATTATATCCCACTCAGATCACACCTCAGTGACAGCAGCGACTCTCTTTCATCTCTAGCGCATTGTCAATACGCCGTTCAATATCTGTCACCGCCAAATGTCATCTTCGCCTTCGTCCGCCCGCTTCGTGACGTACCCCCACCCCCTCTTTACTCCTTCCTTCGTCCGCTGCTTTGTCGCATCCGCCTTTGCCGTCGTCCACCGTCGCCGTCGCGTATCAATTGATCTGCTCTGCTGCACCCCCTCCCCTCCCCTCCCCCACTTCCCCCCTTGCGACAGGGTGAATTACAAAGAGGCTATCGCGCGTTTCAGCGGGCCTATCAATTAACCGCGCGCTGCCACCGCCACCTGCCGCGCCCGCCGTCCGCACTGCTGCCAACACCTGACGACTCTCGAGCCGGCGCTTGAACCGCAGCCAGAGGCGGTGACGGCCGAGTGACCCCTTGCGTTGACGCGTGCGGGCAGTTGAGCGAAATGGATGGCGCTTCAGAAGTCGAGTTTCGGGACTTCCGTGACTCGTGAATTCATCAATGTCCTCAACGGCACAAGCGCATTTATTGTTTTGCAAATGGGAGGAAGGACTTAAATCCATATTTATACATAAAAGTACTGCCATAGTTTTTGTCAGATTTCGGATAGAAGAAAAACAAGAGTATCCCAGAACTTCGAATAATGGACTTGGAATTTTCGCTTGTAGTTCTCTTCACAGAACAAATCCACTAAAATACTATAATTATTCAGACTCTCAATATCTTCGTTTTGAGAGTAATAATTTACTGTTTCTCGAAAATAAAAGTAGATGGAAAAACAGAATTGTGCGTCAAAAATTACATAGGAGCTTCTTTCTTCTTTGTATCTGGGGAAATAAAACGGATTAATGAAATTATTAATGTTTTAGATAACTACACAGCGTAAGCCCTGAAATATATTAAGTAATAAATTGCCCAACATTTTGTAATCATGGCGTCTATCGGCATCAACACTCGAAATTAAAGTACGAAAATAGACAGGATAAAAATGGATGGCCGATTTACGTTAAGACCGTGGTTTAGTTGCTAATCTGATCATTTATTTAGTTTTATGTGGCGTTAGACAAAATTAATGCGTCCGTCGTTTTTTCCTAGTTTTGCTTCGCTTCGGACGTTATCTCCGAGAATTAATGGGAAAAGTTTCTTCTATTAATTTCGGAGCACGAACTTGAAAGCCAATTTCTGGGTGCGAGTTCGTCTTCGGATGAAGTTACGAATTCTGTAACGTTGGTAGCAGCGTTCGCGGACGTGCTCTTCCCACGAGTGCCGTATCTGAACGCGTCCCTGCCTTTATGGAAGTGTCATGCATATCCCCTCGCGCTGCCACTTCCAATAGCTGACGCTGCAGTGGCGCCCGCTGCGGACGCTCGCCGTAGACACGAGCGCGCGCCCCCCTCGTCGCGGAAACGCCACTTCACGAGAGCCCCACGGACGGACGAGCGGGGCGCGGAAATCAGAGCCGACGAATCGCCAACGCACATTGCGAATAATATCGACTGGCTAAATCAGACTTCATGATTACAGTGGCGGATCAAGGAGAAGGGGCATGGACCCAAATGCCCCCACCCCCGCAAAAAAAAAGCACTAGAGTTTTCGTTTGTTACCTTATTTTATTAGGCAAAATTGTTATTTAGCAAATTATTTATGTTAGAACTATGTAATTATTTAAAAATAATATTGATTAGTATCATATATACACTACAAAAATAATATACAATATAAAAAATATTATTTAACAAAAATCTAGGATGGCTTGCTCCCAAATGATAGGCTAGACCCACCTTTCTGATGATGCTATTACAGGACATATTCAGATGTGTCGGAATAAATGCTACTATCGTCTATGGCAGGAAAAGAGGGTTACTTTTTGTCAATAAACATGTGTGGTAAATATCATATAAAGACGTTACCCGTGTCGTTTGCCTCTTTGGGTAGCAATCACCATCATCGGAGTGTGTCAAGTACACGTTCTGACGTATGCAAAAAGAACGTGTACCTACCAAATATCTGTGGAAGATAGGTTGCATACCAATAAGGGGTAAATGCCACACGTGTAACTTCGTTACATGAGATTTACCACCTCGCTAGAAAAGTATTACTAGTTATGAATACTGAGAACGTGCACCTTATTTACAATAATAAGTACACGATACTCTGATGTGTCCAGGACTAAATGTTTTCACGGAGTTCAGTGTTCAAAACCTCGTTCTTTCTTGTGTTTACACCAATAAAACGTGCTTTTGACATAAACTGGCCCTTTTAAGAGAAATATACGTGCTATACGTAACGTTCTCTATAAAACATGCTCAGGTAAGTTGCATATAAATAGTTAAGGTCAATAGACTGATATTTATTTTCTGCCTTTTTTTTCTAAAAATTGTATCTACTTAATAATACAACACTTTTAGATCAAATTTTACAATAATTTTGGTAGAATCAAGAAATAAGTGTTTGCCTTCTTAAATCTCGAATACAGATTCAATACTACCATAATATCTTTGTTATACTGATTCATTCATTACATATTTATTTTTTCAATTTCGTTCGTAATACATGCTTCGAAGAGTTAGAAGAAATTAGTTCAAAACAATTTTCAATTACATTCTCCCATTTCACTGAACAACACACACAATCTACTACACTAAACACACACGAAAAATTAGAGCGCATGAAAACGCAAATATGAAATCGGTAATGAAGTATTGAATCTCGTAACACATGTAAAGAAGCTTGAGAAATTGTGCCACACCCATTCTACGTCATTATTTTCTGTATATGAATCAGTTGTAATAAGTAAATTTCATGTGTTTTAAACTTTTGAGGGTTTTTCTAACCGAACTTTTTGATAGTAGGAATGTTTTGTCATTTCGAAATACATACGTTTTTGTATTTCTTTTAATAAAAATGTACGTTGTGATGAATGACTTCAACAACATGATTAACTGAACATTATATATGAAAAATATTTGTAAATCAATCGCCAGTCATTTTCAAAACTTGAAATGAACTATGTTGTAGGGAGAGGGCTCGTTACGTACCTGTATAGCGTATTTCTCTCGCGGCGTCGACTGAATTCCAAAAGTTCTTTGTTATGAGTACGAGCGCATGTCGCAGAGGAGAAGTGGACTAACGATTATTACTGCGTTGGCGAGGGTGATTCGATGGCCTGCTGAGGACCACTTGTTCTCTTTGCCCTTTGTTCTATTGTATTTTTACTCGATTATAAAATAATGCAATATGAGGGTTACTCTTTTGAAAGTACAGTGTGTTGACTGTCAGGACTGAGATGCTGCAGTTCATTTTTTTTTTTTGTGCGCGTGCGTGTGAATTTCTAAGTATGACCCTTGTGAAAAGTTAATTTTCGTTAGTTGTTTCTCTTTGTAATATAAAAATCGCTGTCGGCTTTTCAACTAATACGTATAATCCAACGTGTTCTTTTTCATGGACAGCCTGTGTTATTTCTTTTGCAAACTTACTAGACTAGACGTATAACTGAAATAGGAACCTAGAGACTGAAATTAGACAAAGACAAAACTTAGACGTGTTCTAAGAACATATAATAATAATAACTATAACAATAATAATAATAATAATAATAATAATAAGGTTGACCCCGTGGCGCAGACGGTAGCAGCAACAGTCGTCTGTACTGAGGAAGCTGCAGGTTTGAAACCTGTACAGACATGGTCGTATTTGTAATTGTGCCTCCACCCCTCATCATCATCCTATCTCATAATTCACATTTTAAGGTGTAACAGGCCTGTCCTAGTGAAAAGCTGATCCTGGACGAATTACACACCTCAATCGTGTAGCGTAGTCAGTAATGGACATTACGCCAATAAAAATAATAATAATAATAATAATAATAATAATAATAATAATAAGAAGAAGAAGAAGAAGAAGAAGAAGAAGAAGAAGAAGAAATCCATAAGAGCTCATACTTTTTGAAATATTTTTTTCCATATTAAATTTGATACGATTCATTCTAGTTGTTTGACAGGCAATGTTACAAAGAACTATACTAGTATATCTACACAGAATCTCCCTCTGAAAACATTAGTCCCGATTGGTAGTTCCCGCGTGGTGCTGGAGCAACCGATGTCCTTAACCGAAGTTGCGACGGCTCCACGTTCACCACAGGAAGCAAGGGCCCTCGCCTTGCACCGCCTTGTAAGGCGCCAGCGCCTTCGCGGCGGCGTCCACGCGAAGACCGCGAGGGCGACGCTCCGGAAGCAGGAAGCGGCGCCGTCGCCCGACGCCTGACGCCTGACGCCTCGCGCCTCACGCCTCACGCATGCGGGAGCGGCGCCCGACCGCCTCAAGGGCCCGCCTGCCACTGGCTAAAGACCCCAAACAGCTAGCTGGCGCTCGCTGGCTTTGTGACGACCGGAAGGGACATCTGGCGTCAAAAAAAGTTGTTTTCCACATTTACTTTACAAGTAGCTCTAGCTCCAGGCTACATTTATAACCCCAAATTTCTACCAAGGTGTGAGATTTTTCGGTATACTTGTTATGTTAGTAGAAAAATACTTTTGAAGAACAAGACCATGTGAAACCGCAATGCAAAATGGATGTTCTAAAAACGTAAATAAAACCTCTAGTAGCTATTGACGTCATAAATTCAAGAGATGATTTTGTTTGAAAGATTTATTCATAAAGATTGATTCAACTGTTTTATATTCAAAGTGGAAACAGGAAAGTTATGAATTGGCAGAATTTAAATAGAAATATATTACTCGGCTATTTAAAACAACTGTACTTCAGTATTTACCCAAATATTTCCTGTTCTAACACAAACAAGAAGCTATTTTTCATAATTTCTTTACGGAAAATCAGTACACAAATTTACATAGCCTAAACAAGTCAATACACTAGCTTCTATACTGGCGTCTCAAAATGAATTTGTTACTGATTCCCAAGCACTTCAAACATTGTACTTCATATCGTTCACGAAAGAGAGGAACTAATACAAAATGTTGGTAATAATATGTATAAGTCGCATATATATATATATATATATATATATATATATATATATATATATATATATATATATATATATATCATGTATGTATAAGCACACTCAGACAAAATTAGTTTCATGCTGGATCTGATCATATGATGGTACGATTATAAAATATTGAATGTTTCAACTGATAAATAAGAAATAGACAAGCAGCTTCTTATGTAGCAATCATGGAGCATACGAATAGATGACATTACAGGTTTCTGATATCTAAGAATCTTTGTGGATTGGCTTTCAAATTCAAACCTGAATGTCGAGAACACTGAATGAAATAAATCTGGGCTGTGGATTTTTCTGTCTGTTTAAATTAGATGTGTAAGTCATTATACACATAATATCATCCTTGAGTACATTTCTCTGATTTCAAGAAATTGCTGGTCATACATTAAATATATATTTCCAACACACGAATTTACAAGATTCCAATAATATACGAGGCGAATTTAATAAGAATTCGTGTCAGTATAGAGATCCATTACCCAATATTTGTAGAAATTTCTCCTTACTCTCATGTAATCTCAACGTTAAATTCGACGCCACTCGCAGGGCTTTCATTTCACTGCATACGTATGCACTACGAAATAATATTTCTACACTTTTTCGTCACCAGTGTTCAGCAAGAACTGTTTTTCTGTCGAAAATTCGCCGTTTTCCGGCGTACGATTACAATACTTTCTATTCTTAGCAAGTAAGAGTAAGAAAGTAAAAGCACTAAAAGACGGTGTAAACCATGAAAACATCGTACATTTGAGTATGTGGATACGTGGATACTCAGGGGAGAGAATCAGACGATTATATATTTCGAGGCCGAGGGCCACTGATCGCAAAACCAGATGCACGGCAGAGACGCGGAAGGAAGAGAACGTTTTAAGTGGCCGCGGAGGATGTCAGGAGGC
>BOPP01000005.1:15484225-15498290 GCA_017312745.1 Gryllus bimaculatus | reverse complement strand
GGAGTCCGGGGAGCACGCGACGCGACGTGTCTTGCTTTCAGACAGCTTTCTTTTGTTCTCCGCACCGTTATCGTTCGTTCACTGTTTCGCCATCTTTGATGCTTCCTGCGCAGTAAATGAAGACTGTAGCCAGTTCATTTAAAAAAAAAGATTTTATAAAAGAGGCTGTTTTGGAGGCTGGTTTGCCAATTTTTGTCCCGGTAGGTGTTGGCAATGCTATTAGGATTTCTTGAGAGATTATAGATTTTTTAAGTTATTTGCATATTTATTTTTTATTTACTATCTATGTATTTGTCAATGTCCCCCATTAACTTGTCATGAATTAATGTCAAACTCCGAAATCATATTTCAAATGCTCTTAAATGTCATACAGTATGAATGACTTAGATAGAAAAGGTTATTTGAAAAGAATAGTGCACATTCTTTGACAAGAAACGATAAATTTCATTATCTTCTGAAGAGATTGGTACAAAATTGTAATTAAAATTTATTGTTGTACACCTATACATGAAAGAAGACCTGAAAAATCTACACTTTTTTGAACAGCTCTCAAATCATTTGATACCTGTTCGAGTGTTGCCGACGTTCCATTCTACACTCATTAATTTCGCAACACTGTAGTTAGTGGATGATATTGACAATATGACACAACAATCTATTTCCTAGCACAAAAAATGCAAGAAATAAACCGATTAAATATTTATTCACAAAATATGTTTTGTTCACATTCAATAAAGTTTAAATTATTTCCTCTTACTCTCATATTACGTGCTTCTTCATTTCCTGGCATTCAGTGCAGTACTGTTACGTGCCCGCTCTAATCCTAAACCACATTGAAAAGCTTTCCTATCTTTATGACGTAGTAATTTATCGCGAAATAAATCCTTGTATTCGTTATTAGTAAGCTTCACTTCTTTATCTAAAAAATTTCTAGCGAACACGACAGAAATTATATTATCAGGCAATATAAAAGAATTACATCCATTGAATACAGAGTTATATCGACTCTATGGCGGCAATCAATTCGTGGATTTGGAAACGCTCCGCCCCACGCCCGGGGATTAGTAATGTCTGGAGAAACACGCGTTTTGCTCCCTGCAACACGCGTGAAATTGCAGCAGTCACATCAATTTGTTTCTGGGTTGTTCTAGCGCATTTTATTTGAGTAACTACAAGCAACACAATGTTCCTAATTTTCTTCAGACTAGTTGGTGTGTCAGAAAAAAAGAATACCCTCAAATAAATACTGAACAGTGTTCTTACTTGCCACGGTTAAATCGCTCGTCTCAACCTCTTAGATCCGCTTCCCTCCAATAAACGTTTCTGCTTTCATAGTTATCCTCATTGCTATTTTGTTCGGCTTTTCTCGTCAGTATTTCTCTACTAGCTTCACATCTGATATAATATAAATCATTCTACAAGCAGTTCTACCTCCATCTATTTGATCAACCACATCCCCCTTTCTTTCACTCTATCATTTTCCACCCGTTCTAACTCTCTCGACCGGCTACTCCTCTCGCGTCATTCCACCCACGATGCTCCATTTCCAGTGCGAACGGATAAAGTATCAAGATCTGCAAGGACACTTTTATGAATATGGACATTAAATCTTTTTTTTTCATAACTTATAAAGTGCGATTCGAGAATTCAGTTTCCCGCCCTCTCTCTTCATTTCATCGGCGGAGGACCGCGTAAAACTCCCGTTCCCCCCACCCCCCACGACCCCCAACTCAATGGCCGCCGGTCCACCGTATGCTGCGGGGGGCGCGGGGGAGGGGGGCGAGAGGAGAAGGGCACGGGCGACGGCGTTTTTTACTACCAACAAATTTCGCTTCGCTTTTTACGTCCCCGTAAAGACGCACTCCGGCGGCGGCGCGGTGCATTATCGCGCTCGAATTTTGAATAGAACGCACTCGCATAGGGCGCACAAACAACGATTTCGCCCGCGTCTCCGGTCGGCGCGGGCGAGGGCGAGGGCGATACCGCGCGCAGAAATGAGACGTTGTTTTACGGTCGCCTGATAAGGCACATATTAGAAGCAGCTAATTCTCGTTCGGGGGAGCGGGAAGAACGCGACAGGAATAAGGCAAGGAAATGCGTAAGGGGAGGGGGTGCTGGAGGAAGAAATGGAACGAAACGGAGAAGATAAAAACAAACGTTTCGAAAGCAAACAAAGAACTGATCTCGGGGAGATGGGTGGGAAGTTACACTCCAGAGTGCAAAGGCCATTAGAGCAGCGCGACATCACTTTCAACAATAGTAGTTTGTCTTTAATGTTGCAGTTTATGTGAGGGTTGAGCGTAATGGAGTACTGAAATGAGAAATCAAGGAAGATACGCACCTAAATGGAATAATTTACCTAAATTTCAAGTAAATTACACACGAAATGAATGATAAATTGCATTTTCTCTTTGTTTTTAGGAGAGTCTCGTCAGCTTTATTCCGCTTCATGCTCGTGTATATAATGGAACCGCGCTCTCAGCAAATTCCTCTTTGTAAACAGAGTATATCTAAAGCGCATTCAGATGGTCAATGCTTCTCGGACGTATTTTGTGGGAAAGTCGAAATTACTCTGAATGTAGCATCGCCAAACATTGAGAATACGTTCAATCGAACGTGATAAAACTAACAATCTTCTTTTGCCAGGAAATAGAAAATAGAAAACATAATTTCATTGGCAAGATGCATTGTGACCTTAATAAAATTTTACAATTTATTTCAACATAGGATCAACAACTGTTGTCTTAATTAATATTTGGAAGATAAACACACATTTCCCAATTACTGCAACATATTTTAGTCTAAATTATCGAATTGATTTTGTATTGCCGTCATACAATAAAATAAAAGCAGCAATTTTAGGAAATTATGCGTTGTTTACTAAACAATATCGCCTGCTTGAAACCAGGATGTTCTAAATCCATTTTTTATATAAAATCTTCTTTTCGTGTTAATATATCGTTTATCTTTTTTGTTCCAAATCCTTTCCTGTTCCAGGTTTATACTGAAAATGCATAATTTACGATCATAAGGTACTAAAAATAACTGTTACATTTTCATTTTACGCCATTTTATAGTTTATGGTCAATTCCAAATTGTTCTTATTCCTTGTGGTCTGAGTAAGCCACACATTGAGAGGCAAATCACAACAGAAGACTACTTTAGAACTTCACTGATGTAAAACTGTGTGGAATAAGCGAATTGAACAATACCATTATTGTTGTTTTCTTATTTTAAGAAAAAATCATTTTCAAAATTATCGAGTTTTGACATTGGAAAGAAACAAGGAACTGTGTATTATGGAATGAATGCCCGCCGGTGGATCGGGCAATAATACAGTAGAGATGTATTTAGGATTTTTCAGTCAGTAGCGAAACACAATCGATAGTTACAAAAAATGACTATGTAGTGTGATTCGTATGTGCCCAAGAAACTGAACAGCTTCAAGTCACTTGCATTCATCAGCATTGAAGTACTCGTACAAATAATAGATTAAATGTATCAAGAACCAGGGTACAGCGCAGTGCTGAAGTAGATTCAATACATAGTAGTAATCGCCATTTCAAACGCCTCGAAATTCACTCACCTTTAGCAATAATATAATAGCCCTTAGTACGTAGATGTCGATCAAACAAGTCATTTAAATATTGCATGAAATTAAATTTCATGTAATATTTATATAGTATTAATTAATATATGTAATATTAATTAATATTTGTAATATTAATTAATATTTGTAATATTAATTAATATTTGTAATATTAATGTAATACATTTCAGTAGCATATCATTCAATAAAGTACAGCTCAATTATACACGAGATGCTCTAAAGAAGTGTATTACAAATTTTCCATTAGAACAAAATGATTCTAATCAAGTGACCCTGTGGATAGTAATATTTTCATAACCATTCGTATGAACGAAAAGTAAAATCCCTAAAAATACCTGTATATATCATTTAATAATTCACTCTGCGACATTCTTGGATTTTCCTAGATTTAATACAAGAATTAATAAAAAACAGAATTAAATAATTTTGAATAAGTCTTCTTAATGTCCTTGTAACTACATTTCGGTAAGAAACGGGTAAGCGGCCTTGCGACGCAAATGTTCCCAAGTGGCTCTTCTCTCTGCGGCGCGCGCTGCCTGTGCGTATCACCTTCGCGGCGGCGAGTGTCGCAGCTGCGGAAGGCCAGATCTCCAACTTCGATAGCGCAAAGTCGAATGCGACGCGGTTCCAAGAACTGCGCCCTTGTCTCCGGCGGCGACTTCAAAGAAGAGGGGCTCAAGAGGCGCGGCGCTCCGCGGCCGCCGTCACTGCCGGTTCCTTTTCGCGCGCGACGTCAACTTCGCAGAGAATTGCGAACGCGCAGTCGATGCGCCCGGGCAATGGCGCGCCGCGCGTCAGAATTGAGCTCAAAGCCCAACTTTGGGTAGGTCAAGGCTGCCACTCCTATTTCAGAAAACTTTAGAGGAGGTAACCTGACGCAAAAGGTTAACCGCGAGTGTCGAGTAAAACGATTATAATAAAGAGCAATGCGTTTATTCCTATCCACGAGTTATTGATTGCGGGCGCGTCAACTATCAAGATTATTAGTCCCATAAGTGTAAATCATGTTTTGCTCGGAAAGTAGTTGTGGTCTTCCCTCGCTGGACGGCGAAATCCGGAGCCGACCTAAGGGGGTTTGTCCCTGACCAGGTATCTCCCACCAGTGGAGCACCGCCCCAGCCGGCTCTCGTAAGCTCCTGACCGGTCTCCCGATACGTGTGGTAGTGTCGTGCATGTTAGTGTAAGGTGTGTAAGTAGGCGGTAAGGAGACAAGGAAGAGGTAGGAAAGATTACGCGCGGTCCGTGCGTCCAATTTGTTAGGGTACTGCTCCGCCTTTCGCCTGCCATTGATCGGAGAAACCATAAAAGTTACTGATCAGAGCAGCCGGCCGCGAGAATTCTCCTCCAGACAGCGACTGAATTCAACCTAGTTGACAAGATAATGTCGAAAATCTGCCAATGCCGGAACTCAAACCTAGGACCCCCGGCGAGAGGGTCTGCACTGACATCAATTTATGCCCTGAGACATCTTTCGTGGTCTCATTTACAAAATACAACTAACGGTGGCAGATCCATAAAGAAGCGCGTTTTACATTGAGATTACTAATGTATGTATTTAAACAAACAAACGTCTTTACATGCTAATAGAAGAAAGTTGAAGTACAAATTAGTATAAACCAGGCGTGTCAAAATGTGGCCACACGAGCTATTTGTCCGTCCTGCGGGCATGGGCTACGTCTGTTTCCACTTCAATTTCCTCTTAAAATCCAGAAAGGGATTTACACAGTGACAGACAACTATAGTGAGTTGATACCTTGCCAATGACCCCGACAGTCTTGGTACTCGTATAGTCATTCGTTTGTATAGTTCATAATATTTTAGTAATCTTTGATTTTATTTTGTAGTATGTGTTATGATTTCCAGTACTCTCTCCATATAATTATCACAATCTATGCTGGCAGTATTGTCTCTATGTATCTACAGGAGAAGCAAAGAGACCACCAACATTAGCTCAATTGACTAGACCTAATGCACACATTCAAAAGAAGAATTCATATTCACGTTTGCTGCACGCAACAAGACTTCCAGTCCGAGGTAGTCTCAAGGGTTTATGTGACAAAGGTCGATGTAAACGTAGGTTCCGGTTCGACCCTCGCTCGAAGCACGGTGGCTGAGCGCTTCGCAGCGACCCTCGCACCCCACCTCCGCCTCCGCCTTCCTCCCCTCCCCCGTTCGTCCTTTGTTCTGGGAACCTTCCGCATATCGGACACAAACTGCGGCGGCAGCGAAATGTATAGTATCTCGCCGCCTTTGTGCCCGACGACGTGCGGCCTGCCGCCGCAATTTTCGCAGATAAATAGAGACGTGCATTATTTACTCCTCCTTGTTGGGCGACGCGGAGCACTACGCGGCCGCCTCATGCACTCTCGTACTCGCGTTCTCCCGTAAATTGCTACAAAGTCACAAGAGGCGAGGAACTTGTATCGAGGTCGAGTGTCGTTTAGTATATGGCACTGTCGAGCTTCGCAGGAAAGAAAATCGGAGGGCACCGAAAGGGCACACGAAGACACACACACACACACACACACACACACAACGTACGTTAGTTGTCGTTAAACGAAACGAATTTCATAAATATGGCGTAGGTATTTGTTAAATGACGATGTGCAAATAGACCAGTCGCAAAAAAAGGTCAATTATTTAGCCAATAAATGTTAATTTACAAAATTGTGTGAAGGGTGTTTTGTCATTTATGTATTTTTACTTCATACGAAACTTTAGAACAGACATTTGTTGTTCGAAAATTTAGCGCGAGTTCGCTGAAGCCATTGCAAATTGTAACACAGTAGGATTAACAAAAGATCGACAATTTTACATCGAAACAATGAAAAGGGGATATATTATTTCAGTCTCTTGAACAATCAACAGAACAGCATATTTACAACTTGCTTTATTTGTTACAAAGTTTGTAGTGGATGAAACGTTTATCTCTGGATCTGTTTTCGTTACCTACTATTACAATAGAACGTCCCATTTAATTTACTCATTAAAACGTACACGATTTAACGGCTTAGTCAGAACAGATAGTGTTCCCGGAAATAAAAAAAAATATTAATAGAATTACAATTATTCCCTTTAGTTCACATATTATTTAAATGCAATCAGAGAGTAGCAATGCGTAGTTTAAGCATTTGCAACTATTTAGTAGCTCTCGCCGCACATAATTAGAACATTTTATAAGTTGAAGCAGGAATTGTTTAACTTTTTTCTTTTGTGTGTGAATTTTAGCATAATGTTTATTCTGTGTGGTTGTTATTTGTAACTAATGTAATAACTCGTAAAAGTTTATGCTATGATGCTAATTAAACAATTTGTACTTACATTTATTGACTACAAAGGGGAAAAAAGATTAAAAATTATTCATCCCTCAATCAATAAATTGAATGTTTATTATATTGGTAATTCGTGTGAAATTAACCTTCTTTCATTTGATGTTGACGTGATTCATGCAAATTATTGTCAATGGAAACTTCCATTTACAACCCAAGGTACACACAACAATTGTGTGCTTTGCGGCGCATGCACCGTTCATATCAGAACACCAAGCGCGGAGTTTATTCCTTATTCGGGGGCCGCGGGCGCAAGCGGTGCGCCGAGTCCCGGGCGGGCAATCGCCGGGCGGCCGCTCGTCCCGCGCTCCGCTGGGGGTATTCGCAAACAGACGATCGCGGCGGCAGCGCAGCCCTCGAGTGCTCCCGCCAGGCGCCCGCCGAGAGACGCGCGACAAAATAGGGGCCGGGGGCGCCGCGCGGGGGCGAGTTGTACAAACGCTGCGCGAGGACTCGCGAGGGACTCGCGGAATTTCAGAAGGGAGATGAGCTCTCTCCAGGGTGGGAGAGCACGTTGCAGTTCAACTAGAAAGGCAAGGAAACGAACGGGTCGCGTGGGAGGAAGTGAATCGGTTGGGTGGAGAGCGAAGCGAGCTGGCTGGAATGGAGCGTGGTATATTATAATGGTGAGCAATGCGAGTGTGCAGTGCGAGCAAGCCCGGCTGCGTGGAGTGCGACCTGGCAGGCGGTGTGCGAGAAAGTTGTCGGCCTGCAGTGCCAGTGAGCGGGCTGTCCGACAAGCGAGCACGCTGGCTGGAGAGTGGACGAGCTGACTGCCTGATTGAGGTAACAGCGAGCTCTCGGTCTGGCTCTCGAGTGTGCTGGTTTATGGGGTGCGAGCGAGCTGACTGTCTGAAGTTCCAGCGTGGTATTCGAGCGTGCTGGCTTACGGGGTGCGAGCGAGCTGACTGTCTGGGGTTCCAGCGAGGTGGCTGCCGGGAATTCGAGCGTTCTGGCTCACGGGATGCGAGCGATCCGGATTGGATTGAGCAAACAGGCTGAAATATGAGCGTGGGCATGATGAGTTCGCTCGCAAACTAATTGGCAGAAGGGCGGAGGATCCAGTGGTGGAGAATGCAGTCAGCTGGGCGGCGGGCCCGGTGCAAAGGGGCGAGTGGGCGAGTGGGCTAGCAGGAGGGCTGGAGAGCAGCGCCGCACTCGGTGGCTGCAGGCAATTACGAAAGCAGTGCGTGAAATCTGAAGACGCAAGAGGCAGGACGAGAGCAGAAAAAAGTCGACGTGGGTTTTTCTCGTCTTCAAAGTCTTCCGGATAACGTTCCGGATTTCTGCGAAGAGAGCCGTGAGTTACGGGTAGGGAATCCTTTTTTTATTTTCTTCCTCCAACAGAAAAAATGAGCTCGAGATTTATCAAATTATTTTCAGAAAACTGCGACGACGTTGTAATGATGCCGAGAAAATAGAAGACAGTTGAAAATTAGTGTTTTATGTTAATAATACATGTCAGCCTAAGACTCTTTAATGAGACTGAGACTGAAATGACAAATTTTAATCTCACGCCTTGACATCACAAAAAAGGACCACGTGATGTGCTTTATCTTTCACAATCTACCAGTATTAACTGTCTGAAAATGTTTAAAATATATAAAAGGCGTTCTACTAGGGAAAATTCGTTCTTTTCCCCTTTTCATTAGAAACGCAAATTCAAACAAACGCAGAGAAATGTTGAATTTTCTTCAATTACAACGTCATGTGGTTTAAAATATTTATGATACCAATGGTAAAAGTAACTTTATTTTGCTAGTAGAATGATAAAACCAGTTTAGTTACTAAAAAAACAAGTTATTTTTTAGACCCCCTTAGTGACTTTTATTTTATTTTAATTCAAAAATACAAATCACTTAATAGGTATCATGCTACATTACCATCAGTTATAGCTAATCAGACGAAAGTATTTTATTTCCTTGTTGCATTCAGTTTTATTTGGACATGTGAGCATCGCCTCATTTTTAACGGTAGTGCTAAAAATTGAATTTTCTAGAAATGCAAGCATGCTCTAAAAGTAATTGCTTTAACTAGTGGCTCTCTAAAAAAGTATTTTCAACACAATTTTTAATTACGACTTGCGTTCGCTGTATGTTCCTCTTGAAGGAGCACTGGTCGGCATTAAAAACAAACATTGATGTATTATTGTTCCACGCAAAATCTTCAACAGTGCACGTGTTTACCGCCGAATTCTATGATATTCATCTCAACCATTCCTCTCTTTTAAAAAAAGACAAATAACGTTAGAAAAATAATAGCAAAAAACTTGAGGCGCACATCTCTGGAAAAACTACTCGCTGACCGTGAAAATAGCTGGCTTCAAGTCACAAGTTAGCATCGATCCTGCATGTTGCGTCAAAGGCATCGTGTTTCCGTTCTTACATTAGGAAAATAGAGAAACAAATGTTCACACTGAAAACAAAGAAATACAATATTTGTTATAGGAGACCTTTGTGACAAAGAAGTAAAATCAAAATGCTACATTATCACTAATGCAAACTCAGGGTTTTACTAACACATTCAAATTAAGGAATATTATCTTCATTTCTCTAAGAAATTTTGGCGGTATAATCAATAAAACACCCGGAATTTACCACGAAGTACAATAGCAAGAAACGATTCTGTAGTAACCTAGTTTTAATATTTAATGTTCGTATATAAAATTATTTTTCCGTTACACGAAGCAACAAGGAAATCTTACAAATAATACATGAGTAGTTGGGATTAAATTATTCATTACTAGAGTGATACACAGTGTTTTACATACAACTAAAATATATAACTTAATTAACTCCTCTTTGAAATAGGAAAACCGCTTGATATTTGTTTTTGTATTATTATTTGAGTGATCGTATTAATTGTATCTTTCTTATGTTATTTGATTAAAGAAAAACGATATACATTAATTGAAAAATGTACTCTAACGCATAAAAGGACAACTCTATTATCTTAAAGATAAGAAAATATGAACCATGTCAGGAGACTGATTTTAAACGGTAAAATCTGTAATTTAATCGCACATTCTGAAATGGAACTTTTCTATCTTTATATATTTTTACATATTTTTATCTATCTTTATATACTTTCTTATCATATCTATATCTTTATATTACACATTCCTTCAATGGAACTGGAATAACGTCTAGAGATCGCGGAATGTGACTCCGTCATGATTCCCTCAAATGTGAGAGAAGTCCTGTCACAACCACCAGAGTAAGCGTGGAATTAAAGGTTGAAGCTTCAGATCTTTGTGTGTCTCAACAAGAAGACTCGTCCCTCACGCATCTGAGGGAGCGCGGCCCGGCCTCGTCACTGCTCCGTCCGACGCCTCAACGTCGCCATGCGGGGCGCGGACGCCCGGAGGCCGCTTCGAGGTGCGCTCGCGGCCCGCGCCCACCCAGCCCGAACAGCTCAAGGACCATTTAGATCTCGGGGCCCACGCAAAGTCAACTCTGGCCTTGTGTAAAAATAAAATGATTAAATTTATAACAATACAAATATTAATTTGCATTAACAACGCATAAATAATAATAACAATAACCGTAATAATAATTAGTATTTATTATTATTATTATTATTATTATTATTATTATTATTATTATTATTATTATTATAACATACTATTCTCCCTTAATTGATATTCAAGTCGAGCAACCTCGCCTTAATCAAGGGAATGCATCCCAAACGCTTATCCCGATAATTCCATACGATGATCTCTCCAGGATAGACTACAACTGGGCCTCGAAGAGAGAAATGTGTAGCGAGATCAGTAGTATATGCCCATTCGCTAATAATAGTAATAATAGTAATTTTAGCATTTCATCATTAATCATCATCATCATAACTTAATTTTATCCTCCAGGGATAACAACCCTGGGGTATAAAAATTGAATCCACATTAAAATGCCTATTCTCCCTTTAGAAAAAGTAACGTGCTATCAAGTCTAAGGCCCCGTGAGATAATTTTAATAATAATAATAATAATAATAATAATAATAATAATAATAATAATAATAATAAACACAGATACACACATTATGCTCAAACGTAACATACACGTACATTATAACTTGAATGTATCCAAAAATACATATATCCACCATACGCGTCTTCTAAAATACATTACTAACATCTACTACTACACTTCATATACCTGTTCACGTTACCTGTAATGTTTAATGGTTTATTGTGGCATGTATTTGTTCGCAAGTGCTTTGTAACATGCGTTTTATTCAAATAGATCAATTCAAGGCCCGAACTACAAAAAAAGGTTTTTCAATATATTGCATTTTTAGCGGAAATGCACTAGTTTATACTTCCAAATATTCCGATTCAATAATTCAGAGTACTATGGTACGATACAAATTTCAATCGGTATCTCAACGAAAAATGCCACCATTTGCGAGACTTCACGAATGAGCAATCTGGGTGAACATACATAGTACAGTTTCCAGATTCTGCATCAAAGTAATTAGTTTTCGGAGCGCGTGAGTGCGCTGTAGTTCCCGCGCCCCCGCTCCCGGCCCCGCCGTCGTTGTCACAGCCTTCACCATCGCCGCCACCTTCACCACCGCAGCTACCTCCACTGCATCTACCGTCACCGTCACCGTCACCGTCACCGTCAGCGCCCCTCGAATCGCAGCCACCGTCGCCGCATCGCCGCTGGCGCCACGGGGCCTGCCCACCTGCCCGTTTACGCCCACGCCGCGCCGCGCCGCGCCGCGCGATGCCCGGCCGGCGCAAGCGGAGCGGAGTGGCGCGGAGAGGAGCGGAGAACAGTTAGCGCTGGAAGTGGGTCACCCCCCCCCCTGCCGCACAGCGACATGATGGACGCTGTTGCCCCAGCGCCGCTGGGAGCGACCAATCGCTGGATGGGACGGCGCCGCTGTTTTTCTCGCTCGCGGATTTTGTTAGTTTACTTCGAGATCATTCCGAGATAAAAACGACTCCGATCACGCTTTGAAAATCGTGCCGAAAACATCGAAGGACGGGGACTCGACAAGAAATTTCATTATCTAGAAATACAGAAGTACAAACATAAAACTTTCATGTAGATAAAAGTTGTCAAACTGAAATTCAGTTGTAACACTGGAATTTGTAGAATGAATAACAAATAAAAATATATTGAACTGCATTGACACTCTCTAATGTGAATTAACGGAGAAGCAATAACAGCTTCTCCCATTAAACAAATATTCAGAGGTAATGACGTGTAGTTATTTGCTTTCGGATTCAATTGAAAGTATGGTACTTTTTCCCTTCATATTATCATGGAATTATTGATTGAGCAGCGTGCAATACTTTCAATAGTGCTCTTCCCTATGTATCATGATATCGCCACCTTTGCGCGTGATGTGCATTTATTGGTAAGTTATTTATTGGTTTTTCAACGTCGATCCTATTACGTATTACAGGTGATAAGTAAATTTATTCATGGCCGAAGAATTTTGATATAACTTGCGTTAATTTATAGTGAATCCATACACGTTAAAATATTGCGTAATTTTTTGTGTACTTCCAAATGTTTCTTTTTCTTTTTCCGCCTGGCAAAACGAGATAACGGTGGATCCCCACAAGTCGTTAAAGTCCCTCTCTTTCCTCAGTATAACCCCAGGGACCAGCTCGCGGAATGAGAACTATCGTGACTGTCTCTAAATTTCAACGTCGTGGATTATTAACTTTACGGTCAATTTTACACTTCGAGCAACTCTGGTGCTCGTGCGAGCCAATGAAAGTTTCAGAAATTGCGTTCTACCTGTTGTTCGTTTTCTGCGCGCTCGCACTCAAAATAAAAGAGTTGGCCCCCCACGCAAAAAGCTGCGTTCTGCGAGTTCCCAGGCCGTGAAATCCCTCCGAAGCAAGCTCGTGCGTCTGCTGTGCTCTGTGGGATGGAAAGATTAACGCAGCAGAGGCACTGGGTGGACCGTTCCTTCACGGGCTGAGCTTCCTAGAACCTCTGCAGTTTTAACTGCCTTTGTTGTCTTTTTAGACGGTTGCCTTGCGTTTGTAAAGCACTTTGTAGTATCTTTGTTTTGAGAAGCTTATAACCATGTACAGAGAATCTCTGATAACATTTCGTTTTCCAATGCTTGTGAAAACACCTTGTGTTCCACGATATTTAACCAAAACTAAAAAATATTAAGTATCATGCTATTTTTTCAAACATACTCGTGTACTGATGGTGACTCTTTATTTTTTTGTATTTGGCATTTCGGGTCGATCAGTATCCTCCATGCCCTCGCCTAGTTTAACTTAGGGATAAGATAAGAGAGACAAGCGACGAACATGACGCATTCCCTTCACTACAATAAGCAAACTCCATCTGCCTGAGTTTTTTCTTTGTTTTACAGCTACAGGAACTGAGACGATTTTAAAGGATACCTACAACTACTTTGTCTCGACCGGGAATCGAACCCAGGACCACATACAACACGGGTACACAACACGGGTACACAAAGCTGTCTATGAGTCATCGTAAAGGCTAGGACGTCATACGCTAGCAAAATATCAGTACAGATGACAAAAGATTTAAAAACCAGTGTCTGTATAGCGCTCTGCTAAGTAACTTCAAAACAACGTAAACATTACTATTATTTTTTAGAGGTAAGGTTCGTAATTTTGTTCACATAATTCTAACATATAAAATACAAAACATTCTTATCTAACATGACTGATAAATCATAACATACTCAGAAACGAAAAAAAATTAAGATATCAATTAATTAATTTTAATTATTTTCCAATCAAACGTAGTATCGTATTAATGTGTTCATCGGTAATTACTCTAGGAAACTACCTCTATTGGAAAGAAAACTCAGCAAAAGAACCACAGAGAAATCAAAGACAATCACCTCGACCGACGTTAATAGATCTGTAAATATTCTGTTTGATCTTGATAACACCACTTCGTTGTGCGCATTCATAGCTAGCGTACGCCATTGGAGGCTTACGTGTGCTCGTGTTATACCGCGCACGCAATATCGACCAATTAATCACCGGTCTCTCCACCTGGCTCGTTTGCCTGTCAATGGCGCGTTCATCACGAAGGGATCGGCCGCGCCCCAAAAATCGGCACTTTGCAGCCCGAAACACGCGCGGGAGGAGGGCGGGGCAGGGGGAGGGG
>BOPP01000005.1:15396494-15477169 GCA_017312745.1 Gryllus bimaculatus | reverse complement strand
TACACTATCAAGCCGGTTTATAAACTTCAATCGCGTCCGTTTTTCTCTATGTAGGCCTAATATCACGAAATAACTATTGTGTAACGTATTTGGCATTTAAGAGTCGCATTAATCAGACTTTTGCCAGCTAACGGTGTTCCCAGGCATGGGCCGTGCTTTTATTTATTATCCACGGTTAGGGGTAACGGAGGTACGAGGCGTGCGCAACGAATTCCATTCACCGTATCTTACATTCTTAGCCTTTCTGAGATTTTCTTTCGTTATATAGCTAAAGAAACTAAGAAGATTGTGTTAAAAAGCTACAGGTCCATTTTTGCTCCGACAGGGAATCGAACCCGAGATTTCACCACGGGGTCTACACAAGGGGCGGCTAAGAACACGCAAAAATTTTCACACAATTTTTAATTTTAACTGTTGGTGGTGAAAATCTTAATGTCAGTGAAATCCTAATTCTCCCTTTTCTGTCTTTTAAATTAAGTTCTTCTGTGTACAGGTTTTGCTCTTTTTACGAATGACGTATTTTTGTAAAAAAAAGAAATTATAAAACACAGAGTGCAGAGGAGCTAGATGTTTAAATGGTATCCAGGCTGAGATTTAGGAGTGGTTGCCTCTCACCGACTCTTCTCCGCCTCTGCGAGAGAAAAAAGGAAACCACTCCGACTGTTGCTCCGGAACTTTTAACAAGGGAATGTTCTCCTTGAGTTACAAGCAAACTCCTAAGTACTTTTAATTTTTTCTTTCATTTTCCTAACAACCTGAGTATTTCCTTGCGAGTGCGTTTTGTGCCACTGAAAATGAAGACCGTTTCAGCAAATGTGCTTTTTTCCGCAAATATCAAGGTATCTTCAAAAATCCTGAAAAATTGATAGGTGTGTAAAAGTCTGATAATGACATTATATACTACTACTTCTCTTAGAAGGCTTATTCCACGTAAGTGATTATATTGTAAAATTGCCATTTTCATGCAGCTGGTAGTTATGTCACTAATAATGTTTTCTGCTTGTTTTTTGTCGTGAATGGGCCGTTTCGGACCACGCGGACACATACCTGCACTTACCGAGGCTCAGTTACATTCATCTACATAATACTCAGTTACAGCATACGCAAACACACTCGTGCCGCGATACTTCCGTCTGAGATCGCCACAGCATCTATGCCTAACTATCTCGGCTCTCCGGACCTGGATTATTATTATTATTATTATTATTATTATTATTCCTCTTCAATGTTTTACAAGTAATGTTTACTTCCGATTCGCTAATGTCGATAATACAAATGCTATTCACTACCTCGCTCTGATTGCAGCCGACGCTTTCACATACCCTGTATTCTTATTTTTTTGACATAAAATTGATGTTATTTTTAAGCCGGATTTATTTGCTGTAAATCCTTTCCCGTCATATGGAATTTAATGAGTTACATCAACACTTCCTAAACAAACACGTATGACAAATGGATTTTTATGGCATTCGGCTTCCATAGAGCTTGCCAATCATAATATTATGCGAATATATAACCAAATAAAATTCAGTTAATAAAATATGAAATGATTAAAAACTCTTTAATTTCTCGTAGTAAAGTTTTAGGACTTTTTCGATCGTTACGTTAAGGATGAAAGCGCATTGTTTTGGCAAGATTGTAAAGAAATCATTGGAGTACAGAAGAAAAAATCTAAACGGTTAATAGTTTAACATTATGAAACTAGGCCACTGAGATTATGACAAGCAGATTATCTTCGTATTAATTCCATACTTTGAAAGAAACATCTCTTAAGAAGTTGAAAGCAGTACTTCAAGAGAGAAATTGCATGTTTCCTAAACTTGTTTCATACTAGAAACTATTTTTGCAATATTTTTAGTATGGCATATTTAAATGTCAACATGGTCCGGTTGAGCAACATGTTTGTTCTTGCGAATAGTTTTGTTCATAGGCTGTAATTAGGCTCATTTGGTCGTTTTATTCTTCTTCTTTTTCAGGGAAATACAATTGAAAATTATAAACATCTACGAGTATAATCACAAAAAGCTACCTAGTTTTTCTTCACAGAGCTCGACTTCTTAAAAATCATTAGACTCATAGACTTACAATTCCTTAGGAGTGCCACAGAGCGAGATGTGAATATTTCGGCAGATGAGAGAGAACACTTTTTTTTGTTTTTATTTAGACGAAACAAAAAAACGAAAATCCCTTTAGATAGGAAGGGAAATTCTCCTCTCTACGGGCAGATTTCGGAGCTTCTTTCTCTTATTTCATTTCGTTCTTTCATAAATCTTCCCACCGAGTTCTTTGTACATGTCCTCTGTACTTCAACCCTCTGCCACTAGGTTCGTTTGCGCCAGGAGATGCGTCTGCGATGGGTATTACCGAACACATCCGATCCTTGTTAATGGAAAAACGATATCCAGTTGTGACATTTTAAAAAAGTATCTGACCGTTCCAACATTCAATTGTTCCAATTATAAACGTATCGTCAGTCATTCTCACATCCAACATCGACCGTGTGTGTCGTTTGTACTTCCATGTGCTTTCATATATTACTTGCGATTAAATGCCACTCATCCTAAAAATTAAAGAAATCCAACGTTCCGATCCGCGCAGTTCACATTATGATCCAATTTAATTGTAGTCCAATCAAAATTGAAACGCGAGTTTAAAATCTTTAACTAAACAATTATCGAGTAAAACCTGGGTAAAAAATAGTGTCGTGATTTTAGTCGGTTTATCTTACGTTTCATGGATGTAGACCTTCTCAACATTCCCCACCCAACTTTTTTCACTCAAATTCTAAACCGCACGGAGAAGTGCGCTCGCAATGCTTATAACCAAAATGATAAGTAGATGGTGAAAAATATATATAATGCTGGTAAAATGTACAATGGAGAGAATCATAGTGTTGGTAAGGTTCACTGAGATAGTGATGTTCGTGATAGTGATGATGAGGGTACAGAATATTCGACGACGGCGTGAGTGCCAGTAGTAGTGTCACTAATGGATGAGTGCTAAGCATTCTCAGAACCAGAGCCTGTAGCACGGAAGGCGATGAGGTGTCAATGAGTGTAGCGCTGGATGGCAACTGTGATTTCTGAATGACGCAACTTGTCTTCCTCAAAACGTAGACCGCGACCCGCCACTCTATCTTTCCCCACAGCGACCTCCGCTCCCTCTTACAAAAGTCTCAATAGTTCCGTCAAAAATCCAAACCGTCGATAATCGGAATTAAATTTTTTCGAAAAATTGCATGACTTTTCTGTAACTAAAAACCTAAATATTCAACTCCATTAATGATTTTATTCATTCCCTACCCTTCTGTATGTATCACAATGTATTAGGCACGATTTTATCAAGTTCTTTACGTAGAAGAGCCGCGCCTTTTAGTGATTCATTTAAAAAAGCCGATCAATTTGATGATCCGTTATCTGTCCGGTGTTAATTAATTTGTATTAACCACGTTCCACTGATTAACCAGCTGGTCGCGGCACGGAGGAGGTGGGCGCCGTGGGAGACAGTGCGATCATAAGCTGAGAGTTTGGCCAAACAGTCAGATGTGAACGTTTTACCATAGTAATTTTCATATTTCTAAGAAAAACATCGAACGTGTAAATTTAACCACATTTACGAACAAAAAGTAAGTTATAATAAGTTTATTTGGGGGCAGAAATTCTTATATGTAAACATAATCTAGACGTTGCTATTACTAATAGACGATTAACAGATGCACACTAATCAACCTCACACCTTTTTTCGAGGAATATTGTGTAGGGTTGCTAAGTCTCAGGAATTTTTAAATGAAGTAGCTTTAAGAAATATAACCAGAAGAGATGCACCCTCTCACAAAAAATGTTTCTCATTCACTGTTCATCATGTTAAAAATACGTCAAGCATATGTACCATTTCTCTTCAATAATAATTTCATTTGTTACTAAAAGATATTAGTTTATGAGCAATTAAATAAATGTGTTACTTACAGTTGAAACAGAACTCGTAGGTTTCAATAATACAAAAATCGGCGCTCACCTGGGAAAGAAGAAACATACTATATAGAACATAATTTACAACAAACGTATTTGTTAACAGTAATTACAAATCGATTTAGAGAATTAAACCTGCTCTAAAGACGGCTCCACATATATAAAATTTGCCGAGCCGTCTTAAGTATTAAAATAGAATTGCAGCTAATTGAAAATTCAAAGGGAGAAGAGTTGTTTCGCATCTGTTGGTAGTTTTTATTTATTGACCCAACACCGATTTATTTGCGACAAACGTGATTGTATCAAAGATGTACAATCTGCGTTTAGGTTTATTTTCACCTTTAACCTCTCATAAAGGTCAGGATTAAGGAATGTTAATACAACAGAAAACTTTAATGATTTTCGTTTAGAAAGAACTTTTGAGCTTTCCACGGAACCAAATATCATGATTTTTTCTTTACATAAAATGTAATGAGTCTCCGTTTTTGATCGTTTATTATTATTATTAAACGGTTTCATAGCGTAAACATTACATATTAATCATATTAAATTAATAGAATTCCTACCCGCTGTCACTTGTTTATCATTTCATCAATTATGTAATCGATCTATTAAAGCGAGAATGAAGCAAAATATATCATCGACAGTATTACAGATGACAATCAAATAACTACGAAAATATTACTCTCCAAATACATTTTGCAATTAGAGTTTGTCCATCGTTACGCTCACAATTATCCTGAGACTTGTTTAGGAAGTTTATTAGACTGTGCAGGACATGTGACACAAAGCTAGAGCTTAAGGAAACTGCAGGGTTGATGTAGGGACCAGACTGCCAAACGGCACCGATCTTCTCTATGGCATGACGTTTTGACCGTACAATATTTAAAGCAGACATTGAGTAGACTTTGAATTCATGAAACATAGGTGAACAGGTAAGAAGAGCAATTTCAGCTCTCCTCTCCACACCGTGTCGAAGGGCATTTCCTCCAGTTTGTAGAGAAACTGCAATAAAGTCTCGCGATTTTGATTCATAGTTTTTCAACTAGTGGCGTAGTATAAACTAATTTCTACTCTTTAATATACCAATGTGTCCTATTCCTTCCTTTTTTACATATTCATGGAAGAATGTCTGCGATGCTCCCACGTAGCTTAGTAGTCCAAACAAAGGAAACGAAATCTTCAACATGAATGCTATTCCATTTCCTTGTCGTGTATAACTTCTACAACAATACATAAAACTATAATAAGGCCAGTAATGCTCTACGTATGCTCAATATGGAGAAATGCAGCCCCTACAAATATCAATAAACTCCAAGTAATTCAAAATAGATATACGAGATTAATCACAAATGGCCCCTGGTTCATAAGTAATAAACAACTCCGTTCCGAATTAATCATCAATAAATAAAATAGCCCAATTAAATATCAATAAACCAATTAGCCTGTATATCATACAATTTCTACTAAAAACTAACAGACATACCGACTGCATCCCATTTCAAACTAGCGAAAAACCCAACCCACTTTGGAATAAAAAATGGAATTCCGTTCGAAGCAATTCTCTAAAACGTAGCAAACCGTAATGAGGTTCACCATTAGAATATTTTCTTCAATGATTTGATAAAGTTAGCTTAAATTTTAACTAGCATAAGTCCTGAAAAAACACATCTGTGAAGTGCTTATTCTTAACGAAGTAATCCATCTAAAAACAAATAAATTTGGTTATAAACAAATCAATACTATTTTTCAAAAATCAACAACGTTCTCCGCGACCCTAACTGACCATCCCTCGGAGTCATCGCTACATTTTCTGGCGGGGAGACCATATAGCACGAGTCCACTCAAGCCATCGGTTACAAGACGCCGCCTCGTCTTTCCTTCTTCTCGTCCGCGGGAACTGCCACAACTCGCGAAGGCTGCAAATGGCGTGGCGCGGCGGGGTCGAGGACAGGGGGCGGCAGGGCGGGGCAGGGCGGGGCGGCGGGGCAGGCGGGGCAGGGCGGGCAGGGTGCGTGCCAGGCGAGCAAAGTGGTGCAGGGCGGGGCGGAGCGGCGGCGGGGCGGGGAGCGATATGACGGTGTGGCGGGGTGTTTTGGGCGTGGGTGGGGGTGGCGGGTGGGTGGGCGGGGGCCGGGGGCGGGGCGGTGAAGTTCAGACCAGGCCAGGCGGGCCGAGCGGGAGGCAAGGCGGAGCGGGCGGGGTCGGGGGCGGGCGGGCGGGGCGGAGCGGAGGGGGGCGGGCGGAGGGGGGCGGGGCAGAAGGGGGCGGGGGCCGGCGGGGGCGCGGCGGAGGGGGCGGGGCGGGGCGGAGCGGAGCGGAGCGGGCGGGCGAGCGGGGAGGCGATAACGGCGGGGTTGGTGGGGCGGGATGGTGGGGTGGGGCCGGAGCGGGCCGGGGTGAGCGGGCGGGGTGGAGCGGGAGGGGCGGGGCCGGAGCGGAAGGGCGGGCGAGGGCGGTGAGGGGCGGGGCGGCGGGAGGGGCGGGGGAGGGCGGGGCGGACGGAGAGGGGTCGGGGAGGAGCTGGGAGGGCGGGGAGGAGGCGGGGAGGGGCGGTGCGGCCGCGGGTCAGGGTTTTCAGCCGCAGTGGGTTAGTGGCGCCTCCGGAAGCGGGCCGCCCGCGCCGACCTCCTCGAGCGCGGACGCCCAGGAAATCGCCGTTTCCACTTCTGGCCATGAATAAAAGACGCCGCGTGGCGAATGCTTCCGTCGCGGTGTACCCTGCTTCGCCTGGGCTGTATGCGGAATCAATAACCCTCCAAGCATAAGCGGGTGGAAATGTTGGCGATGAATGGGACGTGTGGAATAAAATGATGAGCTGCCATTCGGTTCTTTGGACAATCCTCTACACTCGCTAGACTCCTCTGCATCTGTGCTGCACCAATAAAATGCTAACTTCGGAGTGCACTTCATTTAAGAATTTGTTATTTAAGTTTTAGCAACGAAATGAAATTGAACAATTTGATACTTTGAACTGCAGTTCATTAACGTGAAGTACTAACTTAGTGAGGGAGTGAGGCAATAGAATGAGCCACTTAACAGAAAAAATAACGCTAGTCGAAAAAACCTGGAAGATGAAAAAGTGCATCGAATCATTGGGCAAATTCTATAAAAAATCAGATACAACGAAAACTTTGTACCTTTAGATCCGATGGATAAAGTAATTAAGCTTTGAAATATTTTTTTATACCGAAAACCGATCAAAACGACTCTGGAAAAAATTGCGTTATTGTTTTTTTTAATGAAATATTCTTTACTTTTTTAATCAAAACGATGTTCGTGCGAAATATTTCAAAAAAGTATGGCATATCTTTTTATTAACTTTGAAGGTAAGACGAACATTTAGAGGACAATTTTAATTATTTTACTGCACACTTAGAGCGATGCCGTCCAAGACGGATCCAATCGGCTTAGGGCCGACCAGCCACGAACTTCGAAATCGGCAGCTTCAACTTTTATAGCGCCAGGGAAGTCTGAAAGACTTGTGAAGGAGTACAGCGCCTTCGTTTTTATCCGCCGCTCGCGCCGGCGAGAAGCTGCGAAATAATTCCTCAGAAGCGCACGTAGCAGCCGAGGTTGAACGCGGGGGAGTCTCGCTCCGCTCAAACTTCCACCTCCGGTTGACCAGCAAACTTGTCCTCGCGCTTCCCCGCTGGGAGCGCTGCCGGCGCAGCGCGGCGGCGGGCTGAGGTCTTGCGCGCGGCGCGGTCCACCTTAACGAGAAATATGAAAGGCTGGGGGCATCCGGGCGGCCGCGCTCGCCGCAAAGCGAAATAGGACCCTTTTCAGCGACTCGCCGCTGGAGCGCGCACAGCCCGCCTGCGAGGAGGCGCCGGTTGCGTTTTCCTGTGAATAGGTGGAGCGCGGTCGAGCGCTGCTCACCGGAGAGGCGAATGAGCTGCCTGAAACGCGATTCATGCGTGGGGAGTAACGCGGAAATATGAACAAGCAACTTGGCTGCGCGACACTCTATAAGGATGCAACTCAACGCAGAACGAGAAAATTCAGTCGGCCAATGTTAGCGACAAAGAAACCCTTTCGCTTCTCACTTTGCTCGAAAGAGCACGCACGGAGGCAGGGATAAAAGTGCAGATAAACTCATGTATTAAATATACATGAACATCTAAGTAAAGGCGACAATAGATGAAGTGGAGTTATTAAACGCTGAAAATGATCATCCGGCTTATTAGAAAGTATCGGTATGCTGGAATGAGAAAAAAAATCCGTAATATTTGTACGATATAACCGAATAATGCGACAGCGGAGAGGCAGCTGCACGGTGTTAAATGCAAGCAAAAAAAGGCTCAGTGCAACAATTAACTCCAGTACAGCGCCTCTGACCCAGACGTTCTACACTTCGAGCCCCGATAATGGGAGATTTTTGCTACTAGTTACGGAGTTGGAGCGAGTTCAACCACTGTCAGGAAGAGATTTTCAACGGTCGGCTGCTTTGAATGACAGTTTACCGTTGTTTCTCCGATCAATACCAGACGAATGCAAGAGCAGTACCCTAAAAAACGGGTCACGCACGGCGCACATTCTTTCCTTTCTTATCCTTATTCCCTCCTCTTTCCAGACACACAAACACGCACACACATTTACCCTTCGAAACACAACACTTCAACACATGCTGGTAAAACAGTCGGGAGCTTGAACTTGTCCTGGCCGCGGCGCTTCCCCTTTGAGAGAGATACCTGAAGGGGGAATATTCATCAAGCCGCCGTGTATTGGCGTCGGATATCACGTTCCATTGGAGAAATAACACAACTACATCCCGGTTATAACATGCGTTAGACGCGCGGGGCCAATGACCAGAGTATTTGACGTGTCCGGAAACGCGAAATCCTGCCTCGCTGCCAAGGCGCGATCTGCCGCTCGAGGTCCAGTTGCGACGCGGCGCCGCAGAGGCCGGCGCGCAGCGGAGCGCGACAAGGCAACGGCGACGTGGCGAAGCGGCGCGCGGCCGCTGCACAGCTCCCGTTCGCCGCGCGAAAGTAAAAGCACAGCGACGTTGAATGGCTCACTCGACGGTCTCCCGTCCTTTCCCGCGGAAACTCTTGTTACATGCAACTGAATAAGACTCGCGGGGCCCGCGCGAATTACGTTTTTGACTGAGACGTTCTACTTGCTGTGCTGACTAAAAATGCAAGCTCGCAACCGCTCGCCAATCCTGCGTGGAAGTGAGATATTTCAAGACGTTAGAATTTCAAACAAAACGCAGAGAAAACTCGAAAAAAAAAAAAAAAAAAAAAAAAAAAAAAATAAAAAAAAAAAAGAAAAAAAAAAAAAAAAAAAAAAAAAAAAAAAAAAAAAAAAAAAAAAAAAAAAAAAAAAAAAAATTGTTTTTCGATGTGTGAAATCCATTTTTTTTTTTTTTTTTTTTTTTTTGTTATTTGGTTAGAGTATTATTATTTTAGTGTGGGAATGTAGAAACGTGGGAATCCCTGAAATGTAAAGAAATATGTTTGTAGGTCTTTCCTCCTTCTCTTTATAATAAACGCGTTAACTCAAACCGAATTATAAATTGCTCACGTCAGTTCTCACAGTTTTCTGTTCATATGGTAATCATCACAATCGATAGGCAGAAGATAGAGCCTTTGAATCTGCTCACAACCTGTAGATTTCCCAGTTGCCACTTTCAAATTATATTACTCTAGTAAAGGATATAAGGATATATTTTTTCGTGCGTAATAATTTTTCAGAGACAGCTTGCATATAATATTTAAAAAAATTTAACTAAAAAGGAAAACCGGTTTATTTTTTTTACCAAACCCTCCTTTGGTCGCATTCTCTTTGTAGGCTGCAATACACAATTGTGGCAAAGTATCGAAAGGATCTCACTTAAGGACACTCTTTAGTTTAAAAGTACGCATGTATAAAATTCTTATCTCAGAAAATCTGTTTTTAATATGCATTTAATCTTACATTTATCCTCAACATTCTTCAGAATTTCGATATCTACGGCTTCGAATGCTTTGTTTAATATTTTACAATTTGAAATTCTTCCTCGGGAGATTTTAATGTGTAAATTACTACTGTTAAAAACATCGAAAGGGAAAAACAATATTATAAATGGTTTGTTTTGAAAAATCCAAAGCGGATTGAAAACCGTGTATATTGCAATTTCTTCGAAAGCACTTTCGAAGGCTTTTCTTGTTTGTCCACTTTCCGGGCAGGCAGAAGCGGACGAGATGCGTAGAAGCAATACGGCAGCGGTCCCGCCGAGTGCGGGACGACCTCGCGGGCGGCGGCGGCGGGGGCGGGCGGGCGGGCGGGACGGCGGCGGAAATCCGCGCCGGAACGCGATCTCGGGAACGCGCGCTTTTTTATCGAAAAACGGGGCGGAACCTTGTCGGCGATGCGCATGTTCCGAGTCGGCGGGCGCCGATGGCGAGAGGAGGAGGGGGGAGGGCTGGAAGGGGGAGGGGAGAGGCCGGAAGGAAGAGCGCGGCGGGCGGCCGCCGAGGGCGGACCTCGAGCCCGCGCCGCGCGCCGGGTTCCACAGGACTATTTACCGCCGCGGAAGGCCCGCGAGACGGCGCGCGTACGCGAGCCACGCACAGCCGCAAGACTTCCCTCTGGAGGCACGGAAAGCGTAGGCCCCAAACGCAACTCCCCTTTCTACATTTCAATTAGGAAGTCGCCCGCCTTCGGCAGTCTTCGCTCGCCCTCTGGTTCGAGAATCCCTTGCCTGATTAGCTTTGGTAAAGCTCCTAGCGGCCAAGTTATCTCAGCTCCAGGCAAAGCGTCCCTCGCTACTTTACTCACTCATGAGGCACTCGTCACATTATAAACGATAACTTATGATAAACGTACAGTATTTGACTGCATCCACGTCTGAATTTCAGAAGTAACTCTAAATGCAAGAAACGCCTGTAAGCGAAGCGAAAAAAAGAACACGATTACAAGCTACAAACTTAAGAAAACTGCCCATCAAACAATACCCACGACGTTCGTATCAAGACGAAGAAAAGAGAAAGGCTTCAGAGGGTTAAGAAACACGCCTGCGGGCGCGGAGTTCCAGAGGGCGCCGAAAAGGAACTCGCGAGCCTCGAAAGAAGAAGAAACCTTTAAGTCGAGACGCGGCCATGAATACATGAAACCGCAGGCCCGCGCCGAGGACAACGGCCGAACGCACTCTCCACGCGGAATATGAAAACGGACCGCTTTGTCGGGGGCTTCCAGCGTATTGAATTTTTCACGAAAATTCGCCCCACTCCCTTCGCGGGCGGAGGAGTGGCGAAGAAGGTGGGGATACTCGCGACGTAAAATCAAAGGCGAGATCGTAAAGATGAACGCCGGCCGAAACGACGCGAAAAGGAAGGAGGAAGTCGTAAAGAAGAGCGCACGGCCGATCGCCGCGGACGGCGGAAGGCGCGGGGAAGGAAGAAGGCCATAAACTAGCCGAAAAATTCCAGACTCCGCAAAGAAGCATGTGGAAATTAAGCCGGCGGTTACGAGATATTTTTTAACTTTAAATCTTGCGCTCGCGGAGCAATTCGCCGGCTGCTTCCCTCCGCTCCACGCGTACTCCGCCCGAGTCTACAACTCCGTCACTCGCGCAGGTCGAGACGCTACTGCTACTCTCTCGGAGCGCTCCGCAGGTAGCGTAGCGTGAGCACGTGCACGGCGCTCTCATTGTGCCAAATTGGCAACTTTTATTGCAAACCATGTAATCAACCGGGAAATTAATACGGCGACGCGGTCGTGTTTACGAGGCCGGGTTCGGGCGTCGCCGGCCGGGCGCCGCGCCTCGGTCGGCACCCGCACCGCGACGGCCGCCGCCGCTGCCGCCCCTCCACGTACAACGTCCGCCGCCCGCCCCGCCCTCCATCCCACCCCGCCTCCGGGCCCTTTCGCGTTTGCTCTCGCCCAGCGCGCCGCCGCCGTCTTACGTATGCATGGCGGCCCCGTTTACGTCCCCTGCTATTTATTAACGCCGGAACCGGTCTCGGCGGCGCCGCCCCTGCCGCACGCCGCCGCCGCCTTTAACGCCGACGTCGGCGCCGCGCAACGGCTTGACTAAACCAACCGGCGACGCGCTGGCGTGCGCCACGCCTCTGGTCGCAGGGCTCCGGCGAAGCGCTGCGTTTCTCCGCCTGCGACCCCGCGCGGCCACGCCCACCCCCACCTCCCTGCGCCTCGCTCCCCTCAGCCTCCCTCCTTGCCGCCTTTCTCGATTCCTCTGTGTTCTGCAACTACACCCACGTTCCGTCCCTTTTCCTCCTCCTCCTCCTCCTCCTCCTCGACTATCGTTTACTTCATTGTGCCTCTCCACAAATATTGCCTTTCGTGGCTACACTTCATAGCCCCTCTCACCGTCCGCTCCTTCCCAAATTGTGATTCATTTCCATTTATACTCTACGAACATTGTTTTCTCCGTGTTCTTGTCTTTTGACATTTGCCTAACAACGTTTGGCTTCACTTCCATAATTCATTTTCTCAACCTCTTCACCTCTCTTTCGTTCATGATTGATGGTACATGTGCGTTCTCCTTTTCTACTAATTACACACAAATTCATCTATTACATACATAATTTCCTTTACCCATTTCGACCCTTTCTTTACACCGATCATCGCGCCCCGTCGACTCTTTTCGTACTCTTTACACCTTTCCCTCTGCATTTCCACGGCCTTCGCCTACGAACCGTGTACCTTCGTTTCTCTCCAACCTCTCAACCACCTCGCCGACCCCCCCCCTCCACAATCTCCGCCCCCGCGCTCGCTCGTCGCTCGACCCCTTCGTCTGCGGCTTAAATCTGCGCCCTGCGCGCCCGTTTTTCGCGAGCGGCTTATAGGAGATTATAAGGGCTCGAATGAAACTCGCTTAAATCCTGTTATATATTTTAGCCGGCCTTTTAAATCAATGGGATTGACATTTTCCACCGCTAGCCAGTTTCTACGCTTCACTCGTTTTAATTACATTATGTAATGCTTGTTTACCGAAATGCCCGCCCGCTCCCTTCGTTATTGTTTATTTATAATTCGTCATTATGCGCGTAAATGCAAATGGGATTCGTCGCGCGCTCCGATAGCTACTATCCGCAGCGATTATCGCAAGATAGCGGCCGACAATTTCGGTACGACGAAACTATATTATTAAATGCACTCAATAGTGTGAAAGCGTTCATTTTCGTGGTAATCGATATTAATGAGGTAATCTGCATACGTATGCATGGGTAACAGGCCTGCTACCCTTTCTACCAGCTGGCGAGGCCTCTGGCTTTTGTCGCAGCCGCTTAGCGGAAGGGGGAGGGTAATTCGGGAGGCCGGGGCTGCACACCGTCAGCAGGACTTGGCCCCCGGCGCGGGTTATTGATGGAACAGCCCCAGCCAACGAGGATGGCTTTTGCGTCATCACGCGCTCGAGATGCATATTACAAAACGCCATTTTCGCCACCGCTTTTTCAAAATTTACAATTCTCCAACGTTATGTCGCGTGACTACTTTTGAATTTTCGTGGAAAATTAGGGGGTAATTATGTAGACCATTACGACTATCAATCGAATGGTTGCATAATGAGAATATCCTGCCACACGTGATGCATGATTATGAAATAACTTTATAAGTGGTAGCTCGATTTTGCAATTTCGCATTTCTCTTTCGATCCATTTTAGTGTTCAAACACTATTGTTCCCTATGATAATTTTTGGGTTGAATATAAGGTTATCTTTAAACATGTTCTGTTATCTATGAACTGCAGTAGCTAGAGAAGGATTTTGCCAGAACTTGCTCCCAGAAATCTTTACTGTATGCACATACAGAAAAACAAAATACAATCAATAACATCAATTAAACATTTAAAGGTTCGTTTTTTGATGAATAATTATAAAATAACTTCCCAATTCACATACTTTAAAACAAAGAAGAAATGTGAAAAGTCTAAAAATAATTTAGTTAATTAAAAAGTATAATTCTCATTCTTCATTAAACAGATACATTTATTTAGGTATCTGTGTAGGTGCTAGTTTCGTAAAAAACTAGCCACGCAGTGCCAGTGCATATTCTCAAAGTCGAGAAATGTTATTTTGAAGTGGAATAACTAACTCTACATTTCCATCTGAATATTCTCTCCTCTTACATTAAGACAAAACCGCAGGAAAATCAATTTCAAAATATGAATGACCGAACGTAAAACGAGCAGAAATGTTTTTAATGGAAAACGTTTATCCATCCGGGTATTTTGATATGTGAACTAAGAATTATTCACTTACTATTTGGCGTAATTACATTGAGAACGAAAAAGTTCTTTCGAGATTTTTAGGCAAATATTTACTTTAAAAAAATATTTACTCTTCTCGTTTTTTGTTGACATTCAATTGATAGCAATCGCGAAAACGTTTGAAAGAAACTTTCCACTTGCAACAGTTGGATCACGTTTGTCCCGTCATTTGCGTGAAACACTGCCGTTGCCGATTGAGCAGTAAATTCGTACCTGCCTCGGACGCTGTCCTCTCCATCAGCATTTGCGGAGCCAAGAGGCGAGAGGAGGGCGCGGGCGAGGGTTGCGGACAGCGCCGGCAGAGGTCGGGGCGGCGCTGACGGGAAGGAAGAGCGAGATGGCGAGCGGGAGGGCGGTGACAGCCCGTCCGCAGCGGATGACCGAGGCAGGGGGTGGGGGTGGGGAGGCCGGAGGCTGGACGCCGCCAGGCGGCTGCACCGGTGGAGAACCCGGCGGCGCCACGCGACAGGGCAGGTGCGCCACGCAGGCGACGACCTGGACGGAAGTGGCCGGGACGGAGAGCGCCAACGTAAAGGAACCGGTGGGGTTGGGGGAAGAGGAGACCGGAAAAATATCGCAGACGGGGAGGAAAGTGGAACAATGGACGAATATGGTAGAAAGGGAAAACAAAAGGAGGACAATGAAACGAGAAAGGGAGTGGGACGAGAGCGAAGGGACAAAAAGAAAATGAAGAGGACAATCGACATTCAGGTCAAGACTGTTCAGGCAGGTGTCCTAATGGTGATGCAAATATATTAAGGTTGATGGGAAAGGGAAAGGCGACGATGGTCGATGTGGACGAGATCCGAATGTGGTTAAAGGTCAAGACTGCAGGAGCAGATATGGAAATGAAAGCAGAAAATGTAATATTCGAAATGGCGCTTAGAGTGGAGAGGCCAGAGTCAGAAGACCGAGTGTGCAGACTTTAGAGATAGAATATGCGGTGGAGACGGTAGTGAAATGATGCATACGAGAACGGAGCTGACGCTCAGGGCGAACGGATAACGACGAGTGTAGCTCTGAACGCGGCGCAGCGGGAGTGGAGGCGACAATGTGGACGCGAGCAGAGTTGGAGGTGAGGTGGGGATCGGAGGGGTGGGCGGGGACGGAAGAGTGGGAAGGGGATGAAGGATTGGGGGGAACTGAGGCGTAGGGGAGAGGGCGTGGCGGGGACGGAGGAGTGGGGGGCGGGAGGGGCGGGGCGGGGACGGAGGAGTGGGCGGGGCGGAGGCGTCGGCGTGGACGAAGCGTGGCGGAGATCTGGGCGAGAGGGAGGCGTAGGCGAGGACGGGGGAGCTGAGTGGGGAAGCGGCTGGCGGGGCCGCGTCGGAAGGGCCGCCGCGGGGCGGGGCGGGGCCGTGACTTGGCTAACGAGACAGGCGGCGTCCGCTGCCCGGGCGCCGTCCAAGCCACGTGCCGCGCCACCAGGGGGGGGGGGGAGGGGCGGAGGGGCGCGCTTATGGAAAGAACATTAGAAGGGGAGCCGACCGAAAGGGGGCGCCATTTTGGGGAAGGGCCCTTCCGCCTTTTCATGCCAACCGCCCTTCGTCAGCTGCTGCTACTGGAAAACTACCCGCCGCAACATTACGGCCAGGCACCGAAATAATATTTAGCAGCGTTCTGAATTATATTTGCAAGATGAAATAGAAAGGCATTAGTATGAATTTAGAGACTGCCTGCAGCAATGTAAATGCTGAGAAACAATCCCGTAAAAATAGATTTCTAAAAAAGTAGAACGCTAACTGCTCAAGAACAAGTAAAATACTTTCGTGTAGCACTGCAATAAGTTAAATATTTTAACAAAAACAATCTTCACGAATATTGTAATAACACTCTATAGTATACATATACAGTACAACAACTCATTATATATAAAAAAAGTTGCTGATCCATAGCTCAACACGAGAAATTTGTAATTTTGCTTGTCCTCTTCTTTCCCCCCACTCTTGCTGTCGCATGACAACTGCTGTGTAGTAATCGGTGAACTTTCGAGTATGAGAATTCAGTAGGTAGGCGCAGTATGAGAATAGGCGAAATAACACTATCAATTATTAACATATTCAGCATAATTTTATTCCGATTTCTGCGCACATTGGAAATTGGTAATATAGGTAATTGACAAAAATGATAGTGTACTCTAACACTTCGCTATTACGTGACAAGGTACAAAATAATAAATACCACAGTGGCGTTCGTAAAATCCTTTTTTACTCGCTAAGTGCCGGGCTGTCGGAGGATATTTTCATGTTAAAAAGTTTTATTTGTGCTTTGCAACTTCGTAATAAAAACACATTTTAAACATATTACAGTTGCCCGGCTCGTCCATTATCTGGCAGAGAATGTTAAATTCAAAAGAATCGATTAAAATACTTGTTAAAAATGTATGTTTCATTATAAAATTACGGAGGTATAACTATCGGCAAGCTGATGAATCCAGTTGTAACGATGAATATCAAAGTCGTAAAGATGGTGCAGAAACTCACTGCTTTTCATCAATTATCATACGTGAATTGAAACCATAAAAAGCGTATGCATTTCTAGAGCTCTTCCGTAATATCCTAGAGTGAACAGGTTAAGATTTGTGCCAATGGATTTGTCTCGTGAAGAGGAATTGAATGCGGTTCTGATCACCTCTGAAGTTCCAGAAGCCACCCAAAACGCGTTTTAGACGCTATAAAACACGTTTTGTAGAGAATTTTCTTCAAACTTTCTTAATAGCTGCACAAAACAATCAATTCCCCACCAGGAGACCGAAATGCGTCGAATAGCATCTCATTTGTCTACATTAGTGGACTAGACAGGGTCTATCCGCGTGGGTGACGGACGAACCCGGATTACTCGAATACTGTAAAAGGATTGGAAGGAAGAAGGCAGACTTATCCGCACCGAATTAAAATCACGAGTTGTGACCGCAAAGAAACGACGTCACCACATATTGTAGATTTATTTCCTGAGAAGATCGATCAGTCACTAGATATATTTGAGTCGTGCAGGAAATCGGCGCGAATCGTCTTTTCCCCAGCGCGGCCCCGTTTCCGCCGCACAGCCGTGGCCAGCGCCTCCTAACGGAGTAGCGTTCGCTTTAGGCCACGCGCTGGCAGCGGCCAATGGCAGATGAAAATGGTGGACGGGTGAGGATCAAGGAGCTAGAATACACTACATAGGGCCGGTTTCACCAGCCGGAGTCAAGTAGATGATCCTGATTTAATCCGATTCAACTTCAGTTGATCCCGTTGTATGTTTTGCCACGCACTTAAAACGAATCAAAGTCGGCTTACAAATTGATCCGTCGCTGACCGGCGGGTCACGACCAGATCAAGAGTTATTTCTTGGCTAGGTCGTCTCGCTATTTCAGTTTTCCCTACTTTTTAAGTAAATTTTAAGTAATTTTAAGTAAACCTGTAATTGGACTTAGATTCAGTATGGAAGTATTCGCTAACAAGTTGGATTGCGCGTAATATCTGTTGGGCAAATGTGTTTTTTAAGATAGTACTGTAAATAAAAGTGGGGTTAACACAATTGTAGGTTAGAATTCTCGGTATTGGGAAGTAAAATTTAAATATATGTTGGCTTCAAATTAGTGTAAATTATAAGTATCATTAGTAAAATAGCATTTTGTTAGTTGTAGTTTATTGAAGGCGATATTTTTCCGCATTTCTATCTGATTTTTGTGATATCTGTATTGCAATTAGAGTGGGATAGTTTCATTGAATACTTTTTTTTGTGTAGTAATACTTTTGTACTTGTACTCTTTTTGTTCTTGTTAGGTTAGTTTTTGTCGCAAAAATAGAGTTTGTTTACGGTGATGAAGTCACTGAAGATTTATTGTGGGGAGACACTTGAAGAAAAAGAGTAATTCGCAAAAGAAGCGATTATTTTGAATTGTCAGAACAAGCATTAAAATGTATTTCTTCTGCTCATTAAGCTTTCGAGTAATTATCTTTCAACTGGAGAGAAATTGGGAGCAGTCTATACATTCTTTCCAACCTCAGTTGATCCATCACCGAACAAGAATACTACCACACGCAACCGAACACCACACAAAGACGGAAAGAAATGAAATCAAAACAACTCGTTTCCTACAGCTGACCGCGAGAATACTCACAATACATTGCAAAATTGTTGCCAACCGCGTATTTTCACGACTGCCCGGGAATCATGGGATCTGGATCAACTTCACGGTCTCAAAAGGTTTGTGAAACGCACAGGGATCAAGTCGGCGTTGACTCCGCGGATCAGGATCACGAAACTCGGATCAGCTACGAATGTGATCCTTGTTGGTGAAATTGGCCAATAGAGTGGCTGTCACTATAGTTTCAGCGCATTTCGTGGAGGCTCGCCACGTTTTTTGAAGTCAAACCATACGAGTGGCGGTGTAACCGTCCGAAACCAGCGCTAAACGTAATGCTATACTGCGATTTTCTGAATTCTGCCCCTGGCAGGTATCTACCAGCTGTTGACAGTTTCATCCAATCGGAAGCTTAATCGTCATCATAGTGACGTCACTATTGTGACGTTCAAGCTCAAGATTGGATGAAACCGTGAACAGCTGAGACCTGCCAGGGGCAGAGTTGCATAAATCGCAGTATAGAATTTCCCAGAGGGCGCTGCTTTGACTGCAAAAAACGTGGCTTTAATTTGTTTCAAAATGGAGCCGCTTCAGCCAATATGTAGTATATTTTAGCTCGTAGGTGAGGATAAGGAGGTGGAAGCCGCAGATGGATGCGGACACTTTCTCTAATCCAGCACATACGCATTCGAGATACGCACACGCAGACGAGACAGAGTGGAATAAAAATGAATAGTGATCTGTTTTTCTCCGGAACGGTAAAATAATTTCGTAATTTAATAATGTAACATTTGTTTACAATCTATTCCAGGCACTGGAAACATTGCAAAACAAATAGTTTCATTCACAAAAAAAAAAGAACTTATGTGCGTGAAAATGAATATTATTAGAAGTACTTTTGCAAACTAAATAACAACTGGTGCTGAACCTGCGAAGTAAAGTTACGTCAAAGCAGTTCCTCAGTGTTGGAGAGTCAAAGCAGAGTTCCTCAGTGGTCTAGAGGGGTAGCACCGCAGCGCGATTCGCGGCGACGCTGTGGGGGGATGGGGGACTATGGCCTCGTGACGAGGAAGTCGCGCCGGCTGACCGCTCCCTCAGCGACTGGCTCGCGTCTCGTCTCGTCGCTCGGGCGGGCGGCATGCGGCTGCGCGGCGCCCGCGCCCGCGCGTGCACAAATACGGCAACTTGCCCGGCGCGCGCCGCCTCCGCCCGACCCACCCGAGCTCGAACCGCGGCCTCCGCGCGCGCAGGCCTCGCCGCCCGCCCCTGCACTCGCCAGCGCAGCGCAGCACAGCACTTGGCGACGAAAGCAAACACTAATCACGCGATTCATTTTATTTTTCTCTTTTCAGGTTGATTCTGTAGCAGGGAGAGAGCGGGGTGGCTGTGGAGCTTTTCAACAGCATTACACAGTACTGTAACTAATGTTCTATTATTGTGAATATTTTTAGACTTGCGATGCTTTGAATTAGATGCTGATAGTGATAAAAGAACTTGATAGAGACAGTGATAGAAGAACTTGATAGAAGCAGATGAGCAGAGGAGCAAATACCTATTTACCGAATCATAACATGAAGATGTTCCACGTTTTCTCTATATTAGATGGTAGGAAATGAAGCATTTTGAAACGTCTCATTCGGAGACATTCCAAAAGGAGAGTACTGTGAATTGAAGTGAACTGTAGTGTAGTGAACTGCACGTATTGTTGCAATAATGTTACTAATCACCTTCTATATTATTTCAGTAGTATAAAAGTGTATTGCAGCTCTCACGCGCAAACAATATTTATAAATGAGGTATCTCATAAAAGATAATTTCACGGAGACGTGACGTATTGCACTCTAACTTTAAAAATGTGAAAGATTTGTTAACAAACTTTCTCATGTCAAATACAAAACAGGAACACTTGAGCACTAGGGTTAAAATCTATTCCATAGTTATATAACTCTAAAATGAAACGTTCTAGTGCCTTAAACCTGGAATTTTGAGACCCAAAACCTCAAAGAAACGTTAATCGTGCCCTTATCAACTAAATGAGATCTTCTAGGACATTCATTACGGTTTTGCTGGTTTGATGCTTCTTAATACATCCCCACCAGTTCAAAGACGTGCAGTATCTACACCTGTATGTTAAATTAAACTAATTACTCGGTATTTTATGCGATTTAATGCACAAGTGTGTCTCTCTATTCGGCAATAAAGTTGAAAACATATTCCAAAGAGTATGGCTGTACTATCCCGATTCTGTATTTTCGCATGGAAAACTAAGTAGCTTTCTCAAAAGTAAAAATTGTAATATTTTTTAATACTTTTGTGACTAGCAAGGAAATAGAAAAGCAAACTGTCAAAGAAGATTTTATAATTATTTCGAATGATTTTTAAAAGGTTCAAGTGTACGGCAGTGTTGTGAATTGTTTCAAGAATATCTGTCCATAATACTGAACAGACCTTTATTAAAAATGTATTTTAAATATCGATTGCATTGTTGTTCATTTTTATTTTTAATTATGAAAAATACATTGGAAGTTACATTTATACATTTTAAACAAATAAACAGAATTCATAAATATATTTCCCTTTAACATGGAAATGAAAGGTTGGGGAAGAGGGTGGAGTTTGTCATGCGAGAGTTCTCGCATGGGAACGCTAGTCCACTTTTAATACAGAAAATAATGCCAAATGTTACGGACAGGTTTTTGTAGTGTGGAAAAGAGACATCAAAATAAAAATAATATTTTACACATTAGTATGCTTGAAAGGTACACGTAGGCAAAAAAAGGAGGTCAGTTATGTTTTCTACGCACAACTGCATAACGGCATCGATTTTTTTTATTTCATGCGATCTATTAATATGTATGTATAATTCTAGCACATGTATTAGCTTGGACAAAGTGTAGTTGTTACTCGCGTGTTCACTTTAATTACCCCGAATACTACACGAAAAAATGTCGGAATACGAGTAATACATGCCAATAACGGTGACCCCTTTCCTCTGAAGCGTCACGAGGCGGATCATCGGAAACAGTTAGTGCCCGACCTCTGCTGGCAACCGCGTCGGCCACACCCGCCCCGCGCCGCGAGACTGCGCTTCTCGGCTCGGCCAGCTTAGTCACACGGGCAACACACACTTGGGGGTATCCACAATCGCGAGTGGACGAGACAATGTACACGTGTGCATGTGGTGTGTTTGGTTCCGATGACTGTCTCCTGGGGGAACGTGGTGTATTGCCCCAACATACTGTCGATTCTGAGCAGAATTTATGTGCCTCCGATACGGTGCACGTGAGTTTACGACCTTTGGAAGTGGCGTGGAGAGACGCGGAAATTACAATTCACAAAAGCAGTGAATGCAATAGAATCTGAAACTGCTTGACAAATTGTTTTTGCGAACGTCATAAAATAGTCGTGAGCACAGAATTTGAATAAATTTCCCAAACCACTTTGAACGCACCTAAAAAAGAATGAATGTCAAAAGTCCGTGCTTGTCCTTTGTTCAGCTGATATTTTCAGTTTTATTACACACGTACTTAATACGAACAATTACAAAAAGTGAAAAATATTTCAATTTGTTTTTTTTCTTAAATAATAAAAATTGAGAATATTACGTGGGAATGCTAAAGTTTCCGTAAATTGTTCAATATAATGTTATGTTCAATGAGTTGAATGAATTTGAAATTCCGAAACTAGAAAAAAACGTTTTAGGAAACTAGAGGAGTAAAATTAAACCCGCTAACCACACGTTTTACAACGTTCAGTCTCGAGAACTTCCATTAGCCGCGCACCTTTTATTTTGCTCAGCCTCGCGTCTCACAGCGCTTCGCATCTCCCTGCACCAACAATCGGTTCCCAGAGCTGGCCCCGTGAGTCACGGGCAGGCGCGTGAACTGGCGGGTGGGAGAGGTGGGAGGGAGGGGCGCGGTTCCAGGGTGCGACTCCCACGCGCGGGGTGGGGGTGGGGGTGGGGGCAACCTTACTAATTAGACGCTAAGGAGCGCTCAGCAGCTGCGGCTGGAAGCCACGGGAGCAGTCGCGAAAGTGCTTGCATTAGCAACAGGGCAGACGAAGAGGTGATGGGGCGATGAGGGAGGGCAAACGGGTATAGTAGTATGTATTTATAGGCGCCTCTTCATTCGTACAAACATACATAATTGCAGAAACAAGTTGAAAAATAGACGAGGGGCCGTCATCACGAAATAAGGAAAGGTCGAACACGTGACAGTGATGTAATAATATAAGGAGAAAATAGAAAATTGAGGAGAGATAATTAGTACTACAGAATTACTTGCGAATTCAGTATGTTTGAGAAAACAAAGTGAATAAACAGAAGTATTACAAAACGAATTATATAAAAGCAGAACTATAAAGTATATGTCACTAAATAGAAAGAAATATATGGGGAAAAGAAACTTTGCTAACTCTTGAAGGAACTCTGAAATGTAATTGAAAATTTCGGATTCTATTTGAATTAATGGCAATCTTGCATGACTTCAATTCTCTTACATCTGCTCTTAAGCATGGGAGTTGGAAAGTAATGGTAGATTATCCTTCCATCACTGTTCAAAGATAGAAACTCTGTATCAGTTCCAAAAAGATACTTAAGAAAGAATAGCAATGTTCTTTTCTCTCGAACTCTCTATAAATAAGTTCCGTTTATTTTCTAAGATCTCTGTTGGAAAGGACTAGTATTTCATTTACGGAGGATTTCCTTCAGTCCAGAGGATAAAATACGGGAGCATGAATGCATTGGTGGTCATGTTTAATAAAAACCGGCGTGAGACAACAGAGTCGTTTCATAAGGGAAGTGAATTTGACGTCACGTCTGAGCGCTGGAAACTCGTGATGCCCCGACATTCGCTTCAAGGTAACAATTACGTAAAGCAGGGGTGTCAAGCCCATTTAAGTTAAGGATCGGGTGACTGCTAAGTAAACTACACATGGAAAACACGGTTGCTGTTTTTTTCAAGTTCATATAACGACATTTTTCTCAGTTTTAAAAATGCAGTATAAACAATAGTTACTGTACCGTTGACAATCAAATCGACACAAAAAAATGGGTTCCTTTCTTGACTGCAGTGGGGTAACTAGGTAAAAAATATGTCAGCTGACATTAAAAAATAAATTAACAATGGTATATTCGTCATAATATGCTTCGCTGAACTAAATTATAATTATACTATGCTAGTATATTATTTACATCTTCCATTATATTAATATTATTATATTTTGCGTTTTTATCAGAAAGTTATTCCTTAAAGCTATTATTTCAAGGCTAGACAACAAGTATGACTGAATAATCTCTTCATTCCGGAGATTAAAAGAAATTAATGAGGCACGTACGTCGTATGGCCACGTGCGGCTCCCGAGCATTGGGTTTGGACATCCCTGACGAGCAGCAATCGGCGCCTCTCCGCCCGCTGCTCCCGTGGATGCGCGCTCGCTTGGTGGCGGGGGGGGGGGAGGGGGAGCGATGGAGCGTAACTCTTGCGCGGGACGCGCGCACCTGGCGAGGCGATCCGGCCCCCCCCTCCCGCACACGCCCCTTCCCGCCGCTTCCGGGATTGGCGTCGCTGGGTAATGCTAATTGAAAATCGTGGGATACCTTAGAAGGCGGTCGTGTAATGCTTCTTGGGCAAGGTGTTGCAGAAATCTGCTCTAGAAACCGGTTTAATAAGGGAGATTCACGGCTGAAAAAGAATTCGGCAGCCTGTATTCCATCGGCTTGAAGAGCAGTACGAGGGCGCACAGATCGGAACATTTGTGCTCGCGAGGCAGATGCTCGGGTAGCGCCAAGCAGCTTTCGTGTTTATGTGCATTGCTCAAGCGTTCAACATGGCTCTACACTACTTAACACGTATGGAAGCAAACGTTAAAATACAATAAACATACGAATTTGATTCGTCTTTACTTGCTTTCAATGAAACATTGCGGCGTAAATACTTAAACATGCATTTCCCATTGGAAGCATTGAAATATCACATGTGTGAAAAGACAAGCCGGCAGAAGATGCAGGTTGCATGGAAAACGGTATAAGCTGAAATTTTTTCTTAAACTGATTTTAAAGATGCCCGTTTTCAGCCATTAATTATTGCATTCCTTTGGTAAACACACAACTTTTGTTGGGTTTTAAAAGCAGATTGAACATTACACTGAAGAATTAATTAAATGTCTTTGAAGAAGCGAATTTCTGTCGAGGCACAAAACTTGTATTCGACGCTAATTAATTAAACCGAAGCTCATCTGAATTCCGGACATGCTGGGATTGTCATTAGTTAACAGTCTGAACGAATTTCTCCGTCCACGACCCCGACAGCCTTCATCCGCACCCTCTTTCTTCATATTTATTCTCCCGCGTCTTACAAAACTGGCATTAACTCTCGCATATTTTATAGGGTGTTCTTCCAAACAACAAACGAGTCGTTGAAGGAGTACACTCTCCTCGCCGCACTGCAGTCCGGCATCGTGGGATGCGATAAAAGAGCAAGCAAAGTTGCTTATGGCACTCGGGATCGTCACTAGTCTACTCCACCCACGCCGCCCCGCCTCCGCCCTCCCCCCCCCCCCGCTCCGCGCCCCACCTCGCCCCGCCCCCGCGCGACACCGCAGGGGGAAAGACAGGGGCTCACCCTCTCCCAGCCTCCGAATAATATTAGAGGCGGATTATGGCTTGATGGCGAATTAGAAAGAAAAGTGCCGGCGACGGGGAGTAACTTCGGAAGGAGGCGCTCGAACTCCAGGGAAGAATTTATCCATCTTTGACATGCCGACGCGGAACCCAATTCGCCGGAAAGAACGCGAGCACCGACGGAGCGCGGCCTGCGGAAGGGAAAGTAAGAGGTGACGGAGAAACAAGAAGAAATGCGAGGGAAAGGAAAGAAACAATAAAGAGACCGCGAATCAAGGAATAAGAGACGGGCTGGGTTGGAGAAGGGCACCGAAAAGTTGTGAAGGATATAAATTAATGAGGAGCGGTGAAATATAATAATGCCGAGGGAAGAGTTTTCTGATCGTTTCTTGAAAACATTTTTGGGGGTGCTACTTGCCAGGTAGAGTTTCAGAAAATCAAAAACAGATATTGCATTAGCAATATCTGTTTTTACTATAGTAATAAACTATTTTTACTACGTTTGGAAATTCGTATATAGAACCCAACTGTATGCTTGCATATTCTTTCTTGTACACTACAAGAGCATGTTAATGTTCAGATATCAAATAAATAATGTTGGCTTTCGCTGACAATTTCATTATGTGACGCTGATTTAATGAAAAACTCGTGTTTCGATTGCCTACCACGACATATTTTAAAATATGTACTAATTACAAAGTTCTTAACTAAGAAAGAGTAATTGCTGTCATAGTCGTTCGTTCCATCAATTCACCTTATCTTGGAGCCTAGATTGACAAAGTACTGTTACAGAAACAATTTACTTTCTGAAAGTATATTAGAATGGTTTTCTAATTGTGTAAGATTTGTACATGAATATCACAACTTTGGTGAGTGTTTCGTATCAGCTATTAAATCATTAATTGATTGTCTTTTCCAAAGCACTTCATCTGCAACTATATTTTATATGATGACGAAACCCACTAATATTTTCTTGGTTTCTGTAACGAATAACCATATACGGTTCAAGGCAATTTAATTTACTTTTAATTACATACGACTTCTTTTCCCATTAAACCAATGAATATCTGATACGATTCATACGAACCATTAAGAAACAAAATGTTCAAGAAAATGTTTTTCAGCCAACGACAGGCTTTTATTTCTGTCTAACATTCTGAGCCACAAAAGGACTTCGTTCTTCGTAAGTTGTTCTACAGTTGCCCCACGAAGTACTCCGAATTAAATTATGCAAATTTTCGCTCCGAATTCCTCGCGTCGACTCAAAAATAGACGCCGCACCTGGGAGTGACGCTGCAAAAGGCAGACCGCGAGCAAGCCGAAGCGGAAAACGAGGCAGCGAGGTGGCTCCAAGTTCCGCGATGAACAGAAGCTCATTTCGCTGCCTCTCCGGACATCTCTCGCAGATGACGTGACGTAACAAACAGCGAAGGGCCTCCGCCCTCTACTTAAGCACTCATCCCTCCCAAAACTAACGAACTGCCTGGAATAACCTTTCGCGAACCGAACCGACGTTTGTTTACTTCAGCTTATTATACAACGAAGAATTTATCAATCTTTACGCTTGTATTCAATGGCTAACCGGCACTGTTCTTTCCAGCCAAAGTAAATATTTATTTACTACTCCGCATTATTATCATTAAATCACTATTATTTAATTACTCATGCTACTCTTAGTAGTATATTACATTAGAAATAGTAGCAGTAACTTGCTTAACATAAAACTGCCCTTGGAAGATGATAAAGCTTGAACGCATTGAATTCTCCAATTATGTATTACAAAATATTCTTAACTCACTATTGTTCTTGTGAAAAGCAATTAAAGTTACTTTGAAAAAAAGTGTCTAAAAATTCCTGAAAAAAGTATGTTCTTCCTTACACTTTCTCGAAATATATGAAATATGCATTGGTACGTGCAATGTGGCATTGCGGCATCGTGCCATAAGACACGCTTTATAATACTAAAAGCAAATGCCATCCAGTTTTAAATTACGCTTGGTGTGTTTTACAATATTTATTGTCTTTTTATTCTTTACATTTTTTCTAATTCTTCGTTCAGACAAAACATAATCCAAATAGAACCCACAGAATCACATCAACGCTACGCATACCGTTTTTACTTTCATATCCTTTCCGTGCGACATGCAGTTGCCTATAAAAGCAGGTAGAAACAGCTTCCAACATAGTAAAAAATTAAAACCAATGGGCTTCGTTTTAGAGTTAGTGCATCCAATACGTTAAGGGTTAGTCCAATATAGGAAATTATCATCACCGGAATGTTATTTTGTAACTCTTCACAAAAAAGAAATGAGAAGTCGCATTACGGCACACCGCCCCCTGACGCCCACCGTTGCCCATCGCTCCCATAGCCCCGCAATGCGCATATCGCTGTCCCTCGTGCACACCGCCGTCCGACGCTCAAACCGCAACCTGATGTGTGTCCACAGTCGTCCGACTCGCACGCCTCCGTCCTATACGCACATTGCCGTCCGATACGCATATCGCACATCGCCCACAGCCGCGTGACTGGCACACCTCCGTCCGATGTGCACACTGCCGTTCTATACGCACACTGTCCACCTACACGCACACCTCCGTCCGTCGGGCGCACTGCCGTCCTATACGCACACCGCCGTCCATCGCGCACGCCGTCGCACGACTCGTGCTCGCATAATGGAACGCGCCGCCAATTAAGAACTTCCCTGTTTTCACATTCCTCGCGCCCCGGGAAGGCCTCCGCGTCCTTTTTAAACACTAGCCCACTTTCGTGTTAATGAAGGAAGCACATTCGCACACGCCGTGTGCCCGCCCGCGCTACGAAAACACACGCGTAAGAATGCAATTTTCGGCGCGCGCGCTCTAGCGCAGCTTCCGGGAAGCTCTTTTCTTGTTCCAACGGGTTTTCGCGCGCGGCAGCGCTTGCCTGCCGTAATTAAAACAGAACGTAAGCTTAACAAGCTCCATCCGCCGTTTTGAAATAATCCCAATTTCGAAGGCGATCTCGCCGTTAGAACTACATACGCTCATCCGTGCCCGCGGGGCGACTCCGGCCGCACCCCCCCCCCGGTGGGCGAGGGTGATCCGCTATTTGTTTTTCGATTAAAATACGAAGTTAAATCAACGGCCGCCATGACCACGAGGCCTCACCGGCGGTTCCGGGAGCAGAGCGAGTGCTCTGCGGCGAGAGGGCGGGCTGGCGGAGGCGGGGGGCGGGGGGAGGGGGAGGGGGGATGAGAGGTGGAGCCATTCCGAGCGAGGAATTTTGCAAGAAAGGCGAAGCGGGAATGGCGTACTATAAGAGCAGGGTAGATGGGGAGTGCTGTTCTGGGTGGCTGGGAAGAGGAGAAGCGGGAGAGATACAGATGAAAGTAGAAAAGAAGTGAAGTGAGAGGGAGGATAGAAAACAAAACACTTGTCGCATTATTTGTAGATACTGAGCCTTATAAAATGACAGACAGAAAGAATGGGATGGTCAAAAGTGCCAAAAAGTTATGGTGACAGTACATCAGTGCAGTGTTTACATTCAATGGAATACGTTCGACAGTGTTTTTCTAGAAGGGAAAATAAAAATCAGAACACTTAGCAAGGATACTGCAATAATGATAAGAAGAAAGGAAACATTTGTTTTAGTGAAGGAAACGGGAATTGCAGGTGTGTAATTGCAGTAACAGTAACAGAGAAGGGTTTGAGTAGCCTTTATGATGAACTGAAAGTCGCTTAGGTAGAATTTACAATGCGGACCTGAGCAAATTGAGTTTACAAAGGCAGCTAGGACGAAGCAAGACAAGGCTCCAACGAGCCCTAAGGAAACGCCACTGTGGAGACAACGTTAACAGTGCAGCAGTATCCCCACCAGGGAGCGGTGGCTCACACGGGGAAGCGGGGCGCGCGGCTACTCGGCTACTCCACAAGGCTCTGCGAGAGCACGCCAGCACAGAAAGCACGAGTGGCTGGCACGAAGACCGGTGGGAGGAGAGGAGGGGGGAAGGCCGAAAGGTAGCGTGGGCGGCGGGTTGACACCGGCGGCGACTCCCCGCCCTCACGGCCTCCTGTGCAAACAAGCCTGTCGAACGGCGACGCGCAGGTGCTAAATTATTCAGCAGGCGCTGATTTTCGCAGTCAGAGACGGAATCCGTGTTCGCTGCCGCCCCCGCCGCCTCGCCGCGCGCCTTCTCGCGGTGGTTTTGAGCTCCCCTCCCCCGAAAGTTCTCCAGCGAAGTGGCGCCGCGCCTTGCAGCCGAGCGATGGCAGCGCCAGTCCCGCCCCAGCCCACGCCGCCCCAACTCCGCCAGCCAGATGCAAATTATATGCTAAAATACGCGAAAGGTAAAACGTGCAGTGCGCACGATTTGTTTTTAGAGCTACATTGTTATATTGGCATTTTATTCCACAGTGGGAGGAGGGCTTTTAAAAACAATACACGCACAATTTATTTAGATGGGCATCTGCCTCGTGTATGTTAATGAAATGAAAATGGGCTCGATATTGAAGGTTTGTTTCCGAACGCGAAACGGGCGAAATACAACGAGCGTATCGTACGTGGCGTAAAACGGCAGATGTTGGTAGCACTGGCGCGTCCATCGGACCGCACTGAGTTGGTCGCGACCCGTCGTTGCGAAGACAGGGGGGATGAAAAAGCGAGGCACTCGGGAATTGATTTTGGCGAAGCGAATTCTTTTAGTTGGCCGGCAATCTGTTTGATGGGACGTTTTATTTTTAAAAAAATTGAATGAGGAAGAGGAGAGACATTGTCGGCGCGGCAGCCTTGCAATTGCTCTCAAAATTAGATTGGATGGCTGGCTTTTGTGTCGAGGGTTCGAGCTTAACAGACAACTTCCAAACGAACTTCTATTATCAGACTAATCAGGAATTCAAAATGCCTTGCCTTCACGGAGTACTTATGACTCTGGGCGAGAGTAACATTACAATAACGGGACATAATGGCAAGGGAGAGAACACCCACGACCATATTCGGTCTCGTGGAAAAGCCCATTGAATTTCTTCTAGACGTACCCCGTCGGGTGGCTTACACAATAGGAAGAAAACAGCAACTTGAAGGGGCGCCTGCCATCCCACTAGATCCATCCGCGCCTGCGTCTTTCTCTTCTCATGCATTTCTGCACGTTTTCTGCTTTGCATGCATACTACTCCACTCGTCATTACACACCACTAACATCTGCAATGCTCCCAAATTCGTTTACAACATTCTTCAACATTGTGTTATTGGTATTTACAAAAATATAAATAATAGTTTAATTGATTGTTGTTTCACAAATATAAAGTCATCCAATAGAACATTAGAGTACAAAATAAAAGGTTTTATGTTTTAATCTAATAGAACCAACGGAAATATATTTTTTCTGCATTCCAGCATTATAAAAGAACCTTTTCTGTTGCAAGAAATCGTTCATAATCGGGCATTTTACGGCGCAAATGACGACGTATTAGATTTTATGTCACGAATGATTGCGTCATCACACAATAAGCCAATCGTAGCGAGAGAATCGGGGGGAGGTAGAGCTAAAAGGAACAGCCGACCACCGTTTACTCACACGATGTCAAATACCCGAGTCATCATAGGGAAGTTGTTTCGCAAAATTAAGTTTTATTCTCTTATAAATGTATAATACTTATACAAAAAAATATAGTATGCAATTCGTTTATAATGTTGCTTTATTACATTTGCACAAATTTGAAAACTCGCCCCTTAAGTCGCTCGTTTTCAAAACATGAACTCACGCAATAAAGCTTAACATTTTAAATGAATTGCATAAACTACTATTACAACATAGTATAAGAGAAAGGTAAGTTGGGAATATCCTATTAACTGTGCACATTACCATTATTGAAATAAAGTTTATAAAATTCCTTTCAAACAGTATTATTACTCCATATCTTTCATCCCGGTACAGTAATGAATAATTCTTGATATTGCTTCACTACTTAAATACTCTTATGAGCAAGAATAGGGATAATCCTCGTAATGAAAATATAAGAAATGTTTGTACCCGCACTTCTTTCGCAATATTAAACTCTTAAATTTCGGTTTCGTAGAGAGCACAATTCTCCTCGTTTCACATCTGCAGTGTTTCGAAATACAGTCCCACATAAAAATTAAGGTTCATCTCTCACAATCTTCCCTTCTCCCGAGAGAAAATGGAAAAGAAAAATTTTAACTTTCATCCATCTCGGGCCCGGGACAGTCCGCCATTACGGAAACATCTCCATCAGGCGCGCAACCTCCCTGCGCGGAGCCGCTTTCTTTAATGGCTCGATTACGTTTCATTTCCTTAAATAAGAAATGCCCCAGGCGGCTGGCACAGGCGCGGGTGGGGTGCGGGCGGGGCGCCGTGTTTGGACGTCCGAGTCCGCGAGGTCGCTGGGGTCGCGGGACTCGGGGGCGTCGGGGGAGTGGAGCCAGAGAAAAAATACATTCGAAATATTACACGAAAATTAAGTGCCTCTGGTTGCGCGGAGCTTGTAGTATCCAGAACAGGCTCGCAGTCTGGTGTCTGGTGGGCCGCACGATAGCTCTTCACCCGCGCGCTGCAACCTTGCACCCACGGCTAGATACAGTCATATTAGAATGAAAACTATAAAACTCTTTGTAATACGCTGGAACATTTTCTTATGGTTGATGAAGGTTTGGGAGGGATTTCATAGGAATTCTCTTGTCCGTTGTCTTTCATTCTACCGTGTTTTCAATATGGTTTCTTCCCTTCCATACTGCCATCTTCTATTACTATATTTTCATTTAAAATGTATCTTTCCCATTCAACGTTTCTTTCTTTCTTCCTATAATTAACGTTTTTATTACCGTCATGCGAGTTCGCTGGGGTGGCGGATCTTGATGGTGCTGGGGAAGTGTAAGCAAGAGGCCCAAGGGAGAGTGGAGGCAGGAAAAAAATTCTAAATATTCCACGAATATTAAGCGCTTGTAGTTGTTGGAGCTTAAGTTCTCCAGATCATAACCGCAGCAATATGTAGTGTGCACACGACAGCGGTACAGCTTTTCACCCAAGGGTAGATATCGGCAGTAGAAAAAATTATGTTTATGTTATTCGTTGGAAAATTTTGTTCTGTCGATATGTAGGCTTGCGGAGGTCTTCACGAGGTTTATCTTGTTCCTTGTCATTCATTCTATATAGAGATTCCTCGAAGAAGGGACCCCTTTGACACGTACTGTTTGGCAACTGCTGGCAACGTAACTGCATGTAATGTGCACGCGCTCAGTTCATCAATGTGTTCGTTTGCAGTTGGCTCACTTGCAAATGTCTTTGATGGTACCTCTAGCAATGCTATCATCGGACATTACGTTTATTAATTTCCCAACATAACAATTCGTACCTTCTTACAAAATCTCCACGTTTTCAACATAACTTCTTTGTTCTTCTCCTTCATTTCTCCATTTTCCATTACTCTATTTGCCATATATAAATTACCATCACTTCAACATCATTTACTGTGAAAGAGCGAGAGACTTTGAGAAAGGGAGCGTCTGAACACAGCCAACGATGAGTTGGGAAAAGACTGAATGGTCGCCTTTCACGCGCGCAGTGTGTCGTTTGAAATGATTAGAGACTCCAGATTGTCGTGCAAACTTTAGAAAACGTATCGCATTGTTTGTAAACGTTAGAATAAAATTGAATAGACAATAAAAAGTTACGTTTTGTTTAAATATTAATGGAAATAAAATTAAAATTATGTAGTTATATTTCGAATAGTTTAAGATATATTCTTGATTCGCAAAGTAATGTATGATCAGCTGAACCGCAATGTGTTATACGCTTTCCAGTTTCAGATTACTAATATGTTTAGATATTGAATGATGGAACGGGAAAGTTTAGGAATTATCTATACAACAAATGTGTTTCAATGAAAATCCTACAGATGAAGATCATACTGCAAACTGAATGAAAATGACAAACTTTACGTCGAATGTTTTAATTTTTTTTACAAGCAAATCAACGTAAAATTTTCAATACAAAATAATCTAGAATATCTTATTTGTTCGTCTTGAATCGTCTTGAATAATGATAAGTACTAAAAGTAAGCAAAGTGTCTCAAAGTGAAGCGCTGACTTCTTTCGTGTCTATTCTTTTCCAGGAAACGTGCTAAGCAGAGCATGGATCTGAATATTTTATTTTAGAGGGAACTGGGGCACAATTACACATGGGTCACCTTCATACATCCCCCTCTACAGCTCACAAGGTCATTGCAGCAAGTTTCACAACAGCTCCAAAAGAGGGCTCCAGTGTACACAACTACCTACAGAAAGTCTTGGCTTGATTCAGTAATTTGAAGAAATTAGACGGTGATTTAGAATTTTTGTTGGTCAAAAGTAAAATTTAGTTGTACAAATGGCTGTGGTATTATGCAGCTGTTCCAGTATTTTCAAGAAGAAAGAATACCCTCCCTGGTAAATAAAACTACTTTCCTCATTCCTTTTGTAGGGTAAATTTTGATGAGTTAGGTGAGAGATTCATATTATTCAAAATTATTGTTTGAGGCACACTGAGCATCAATGTACTAATTCCTTGTTTATTAAATTACTTCATTTATTTTTATCATTAATAATCACGTACTAATCAATCAAATCCATTATACACAGGAATGATATTTGTGAAATTATTTGTTGATCGGAGGATAATGTTGCTTTCCAGTACGAAACTTACCAATAAACTCACTTTTTTTAAACTATTTAACTCTGTTGAAGTCACAACGATGAAATATTTCGCGTTGCATCATATTATGAAACATAATGAACACTTAACCAAATCCGTTAGAAAAATATGCCTTCAAGCAAAGAGAAAGAACTGTAAACAACACAAAGCTGCACACACTCTTCACCTCGCAGACACCCGAAGTGATTCATCCGACGCCACCCGCGGCTCGCACACGTCCTTTGTCTCGTCCCCGTGGCACGTGTCGCCGAACAATAGCTCCTCCACGTCGAGAGCCAGATGATCTCCGGCACTTCTTGGCCTTCCCGCTGTTGCCGCCCGAGCCCCGCTTCCCCGCGGCGCCGGGTGGGCGTGAATCACGCCCGCGCACCGGACGACGTTTGGCTACGCCGCGCCGCGCCGCGCCGCGCCGCCGTGTCGGTTCCGAAGAAGTGTGACTGGCCGCGCTCTCGAGGTAGCGTCCTTAACGCGTGCAGGAATTACGCTTCGGAAAAGGCAAGTGTCACTGAACTGGGGGCAGTGGAAGGACTCGGCAAATGTGTTCAATACCAATTACGTTTTTTATCGGATTCAAAATCCCATATCTTACCTTCTACACGCTTGCGTTACTATTGGTACTGGTTACTAAAGTTCTGAGATTCTGGAATGGTAGAAGTGCAGTTTGAGATATGATTCGTTCACCCCTTCTGTCCATCCCGAGAATGATTTACTCGTGGCGCGGTCACAGAATGCGCGGTCGACGCACTTCCTCGCGAAATGAGACTTCTTCGCTACGCAGTTCCAAGTTGAGGGCGAGGCTCGGGCCTTCGGCCCTCGCGTTAACATAAAACATACTTGAGTCTGTCCAACGCACAATAGCCAATGCGCTTTATGGGAGTACGCACCTTAAAATCATTTGGTGTGTATATGTTTTTAATGTTTTCCAGGAGATGCTCCATTTTCTTACATCCTGTTTACGCCACTAGTTTTCTCCTCCCCAAATACTCGCACAAATAGGTGAAAAAACTGTTCGGTAGCTGCGTGGCACGGCAGTTTCCTCTTAACAGTATTCAATTTAAATTCTCCACCACACCCTCACATATAGATACCTACCTCTACGCACTTCCGCTTGTAATACTCTAAGCAATGAAACCTTCCCTTCTCGGGGGTTCCCCTCAAGATCCGTTCTGTCCGTTTGTTTTCAAGGTCCGCGCGTGAGAAAGAATCGTATCACAAACTGCATTTCAGCCTCTGAGATTTTACAGGAACATTAATGTATTTTTTCCTAACAAATAAAGAGTAATAACTTCTGAACCAAAATGTTTATTTATCTAAAATTCTCATAAAATCAATAAATTTGGTTTTAGAATTAGAAATTAATCAATTATTGAAAATGAATAGAAAGACCCCGGAATAGACGAATTGGCATCCCTCAAAGGGCGGATTGCATTAAAGTGATATTTCATCAGGATCTGATTTTCTTTTCATGAGACCGTTCATTAGACCAGTGGTGAACAACATCAAATCCATCAGTTCAGATTACAATGTTTTCTAGGACTTCAAACCACAATAAAATTTCTCATTAATAGAAGACCAAAATTTCATATATCAACATATTATATTTATGACGATACACAATGAGTTATGAATAAATCCAATCATCTTCTCTCATACAACGTTGCAAAGGCTCCAGTTCGAGCACCGTCTCCGGAATCCACAAACGGAACCCCCACGTACTGCTCGTGCCGGCGCAGCGAGGATCTGCTGCTGACATCACCGTTAGCGAGACGGGTCGTGACGAGCTTGTTCGCCCGGAAAAGGAATCGGGCGCGCAGACAGAGGCGGAAGAAAACGGAGAGACTTTAACGATCATTCGCCCGCAGCGGGCTGCAAGCATACCTCGAAGCAACCAACGACCGGCCGCCATTTTAGCAATCAGCGTTCGGACGCCATTTTCCTGCAAACACCGTGCAGAGCTCATTAGGCGGGCGGAGGGTCTTGGTGGCTCTGCGGCCTAGACGACTCGCCAGCCGCTGAGGCCAGCGCTGGACCGTGGTCAGGTGGGCGAGCCAGGCGGATACTTTCTCAGTAGATACGACTTGCTCTTGCACACATCTGTAGTCATTCTAGGAATCATTCATTGGCTGTAATGATTAATAACAATGTCTACGAATAAATCTGCCTGTTTGGAAAGTTCTGAAACATTCTATGTTTGCAAACCTTCTTACTAAATACACATTTTGAATAATAGAAGATACCTAGTTATCCAAGAAACTTTTTATAATCTGATACTACACAATATTGTACATATAGCAATCGTTTTATTTGAAGAGAGATAACTATTTTACAGAACTCATCAAGTTTGTTTTTTTTATCACGGTACATCTTGATGACTCGAACTTTCAACCGAAGTGTACTAAGTGTACTCTTCGGTTTAGTAATTTCAGAGTAGGAAGAGAGGGTACTAGTAGGCAGTGACTTGGTAATTCCAGAGCAGAATCCAGAAACCAATTCAGGGTGAGGGAGAGAGCGTTCTCCGTTCGTCTCCCTCTCCATAAATATTTTGCAAAACTATTTTTTTAATTGTTTCCTTGAAATAAATGTAATTCCATAATTAGAATGTACCTATGGATGAAATGCAATTAATGTGTGATTATGTTTTAAAATAAATCGAACAACATTTCAAAAAACAGTTAGCAGATAGAAGGTGCTCACTTCGAAAAATGGATCCCGATACATTTTTCATTCACTATAGCACTTCCCTATTCACTTGTTTCTTCAACTAATCAATATGAAGACACCATCTCCTATAATCTACTGATTACGCCATACCTAAACAAAATATCGTGGATTTCTATATATTTTTTTCTACCTGACACAGAAAACTTCCACACGAGTGAGGAAAAAAGTTCTATTTATTCGCGTTTCTTCAGAGTTTGTTCCTTCTTCTTCCGACAAGTTCCTCAGATTTCATGTTGCGGAGGGTCTCGTGAAAACATCCAAGCCGAATTCCGGGCGCGTTTCACCTCGCTGCGCCCGCCGCCCCCGCCGGGCACTTCCACCCTTTCATCCGAGCCCCGCGCCCGCCCTTGGCGGCAGTTCGCCGTAAAGAATGTGAAACGCGTCGCGCGCTAACTATGCAAAGGCCGCCGCCGGGCGCGTGGAATAACTCGCCGAAATCTGCCTCCTTTGGGAGACGTCACGCGAGTTACCTGGCGGGGCCGCTGCTCATTAGCGCGCGACGGGCAGCACGTGAGGCGGCCGCTAGCAGGCGAAACTCCCCGCGCTGGGTGTGGATTTTCCGAGTCAGTCGCCGCCACATGGATGGATTTGCATTTACAGGACCTGCGGTTGCAGATCCTTTCCTGTTTGACTATCTCGCTACTGCTTACGCATTGGAGAGAAAGTTATGTAATGCTGCGCGAAAAAACGGCAAATTTTCGGCAGAAAAACTCTTAATGCAGGGTCCTGGTAGGGAAAAAGTGGATAAATCCAGCTGCTAAATTTAGAAAAAAATTCTCTAACACTTTTGCAGCCAGAATCCATGTTTTGTGGGTTCTTGATACCGAAAAAACGATTGACGGCAAAACGTCTGACCGTCTGTCTCTGAACAACGTTAGCGGCTAAACCGTTCAGCCAATTTCGTCCAAAATTGATATTCCCGAAAGAATCTGGCTGACGTCACGGCGCCTTGAGTGAGAAATCGACTTTTTAATTTTGGGGGTACGTTACATAAAGTCCCTGCGACATTTTCCAAATTTAAAAAGAAAATCAATCGTTTTGGATTAAACTCTGTAGTTGGATAGTGTAAAGGACATTTAAGAAAATAGTACAGTTCTCATGTTCGTTAAAAACTCTCATTTTTACAAAATTGCAAAAATTCAAAAATTTTTCCGAGTCTTCCTACAACTATAACTATTAAGATAGAGAGGTTTTCCTTTAATGAAAACTGTTCATTAAAGATACATTTTGAAATAAGAACATGTACAATTTTTCGAACATTTGAGTACCTTCCATATAATTTTGTGTGAAAGTACGGGCGAGAAAGTACGTGCTTAGCACCACTATTTTGATATGTTTGAACGAAGAAATGTTTTCGAAATATTCTAAATCAACAATATAACTATCATATTCTCCGGAGAGAAAAATATCACCAACCTGAGCCGTGAAAATGGAGACCTGGAAGAACATTCTTTGTAGGACAGCGAATACAAACATAATTCTGTTCATTTGTTCTAGAAACAATGCCTGAATCTCTTTGCGTCATTGTGCATTCTTTGGGAATAAACAAATCCAAAGCAGGAACGTTTTCAAACCGTTGTCCGTTGTAATCACTGTTGCCGACATTACGTGATACGTGTGCATGTCAGTGAATTCAGTAGAGACAATAGCCTTCCGGAAACGACCCTTAAAAGATTTCCCTGAATCCGGCGAGGGCACGCCACGAAAGAGAAGGGCGAGCGCCACGTCCGTAACATATGAAACGGCGGCCGCCCGTAGCGGGTCACAGTGCGGGGGCGAGGTCCGAGGGCGGGGCCGTGGCTGTGGCTGTGGCGGAGGCGGGAGCGGAGTGGGAGGGGGTAGAGAGAAAAGGCCGCTTCGCCCCGCGCCGCCAGGTAACCCGTCCGCCGAGGGGGCGCGGGCGGCGAGCGCTGGCTCGGAACACCCTGATTATGCCGGGGGCGGCGGCGGAGGGGGGCGCAGCCGAGCTGGAGCTGGACGCGGGGAGAGACACACGAGTAGGAACGGAGCAACGATTCGTGTGTCAGAAAGGAAAGGAACCCCCTGCCCGAGCGAGTGGCAGAGCAGAGAGTGGCAGATGATTGTGATAGGCGTCCGTAACAGAGCAGAAGGGTCGACAGGGTGAGCCCGTAGCCTCGGCATAGTACGGGTTGTCGCGGCGGTGGCTGAGAGCGAGAAGTGGCGCCGAATGCATAACAGGGAGTTTGTACCACCTCGAACGTTAAAGCACTATCGATCTTCTGCGCCTGCGCAGTTCAAATTCCGCTCCACTTTGATGTTTCTGCGCGTGCGCAGAAGATCGATAGTGCTGACGCTATGGCGCGCACAAACTCCCTAGTGTCGGCTGAGTAGAGGGATCAACAGCCGAAATGTAGCGGTGACGGTGGAGAAGAAGTAAGCGGACGGCGAAGAAGCATGGAGAAAACAACCATACGAGTAGCGGGAAGGGAGCCGGAACAGGAATAGCGGCTAGTGCTGAGAGCGAGTAGCCGGGGTGGGAACGGGCGAGTTCGCAGATGGCAAGGATGTAAGCGGGACAGCAGCAGAGTTCCGAACGGGCGAGTATAGGGACGGTAAGCAGCAGGGTTGTAAGCGGGCGAGCCGCGGCCAGAGGTACCGGCGTGGAGGGGGTGGAGGGGAGGCGAGAGGAGGGGAATGGGCGGTGGAGTGGTGGAGCCGCCAGGGCTATTGCGAGGCTTCCCACGCGCTGGCGCCGTCGGAGGCTGGGCGCGGGCTCTCGCTCGCGCGAAGAAAGAAACGAAGCCCTGGAGCGAGGCCTATTTGTTCACCACCCCACCGCCCCGCCCTCCTCAGGCATCCACAGGTGCCGAGACACTGCCCCCTGACAACACACGTGGGCGGCGACATCTCCCTGAAGATGACGATGACAACGTCCGACAGAAGTGACATTCGCTGCAAGAGCGCACTTTTATTGTCTAGGTGCAAAAGCTGTTGGCAATGAAGCTCCTACCGATGCCAAAAACACAACGCTGACAACATACTAATTCAAAGAATAATATCGCCCAATGCAGATAAAACATTAAATTGAGAAGTAGGAACTGCTAACATTCGATCTTCGGCTTATAAAACTTTAATATACATTGTGGAAGTCTTAACTATAATATAAATTCACAACAAAATATCTAATCAATAATTTGTTGTTAGATATTGTGGTATGCTCTCTCTCTCTCTTCCTCTTATTAATATATCCTAATTAATTTATTTATCTTATTAATTACCTACGAATTTGGCTAGCTCGATTTTGGTATGCTGGGCGTTACGATACCCACAAATCTCAGGGCTGCTACACTCCGTCGTTGTGGGCTGAAAATTAAACCAGTCCTACAAGGCTACTTGCTAGTGATAAAATGTATTTATAATGGAAATTAAATGATCTTTGGTTTTATCCTAATGAGAACTTTTATTTAAATAATAGCAAGTCGTTGATTACTCAAACTACAGCGAAAAGAAATGCAGGCTGCAATTTTATTCTTTAATTACTGAAATTTTCTTTTCTTTCAGGATCGACATAAAACAAATCTAATCTTATTTTATTAATTCCTCTTACCTAAGATGGCCATCTTTACTTCATTATTATTTTTGAAAAACAATCCTAGCTTAATTTATTTAGTTACTACTGACGTTCTTTGCCTTGAACAGAAAGTAATTTTTCGAAGTCTTTGTAACGATTCTTAGGTTCTACACTTCCCTTTTCGTAGACAAATTGCCCTCTTGGCAATGAGACGAGGAGAATTCCCCTCCTGGCTGTGTATGTATCCTTCCAAAACAATGCTTTTGGATCGTCCGTCAACCATCTCTTTGATGTTCTACACTTTCATATACCATGACTTATTTTTTGAACTGTTCGCGCTTTACTTGACTTAATTAACTTGTCAGCGTTATTCAAGCATCACACGAGCTATCACGTTCTGTCTCTTAGACACACATTAAAAAGTTTTTGTTGCCCGCGGTCTAGTATCCGACTCACATTGTGACATGGCGCCTTCCTTATACCAAGACATGTTCTCTTTCCAATCGTCACCGAGTCGGCATACCGGACATTTTACATCTTGGAACACGTCTTCCACCCCTTCTCTTGTTTTTCATTGTTATTTTACCTCATCCGAAGCTGTTTAATCTGCGTCTCTGCTGCGCCTCTGAGTTCACATGTCTGCTTAACAATGCCTTACGTAAATATTTTATTTGAATAAAACATTTTCCTAATATTTAAAATATGTTACCACATGACTTTTATTCGCATTTTTCTTGATATTAATTCCCCCATTCTTACTTTCATCCTATTTCCATGAATTTGTCTATTCTTGATGATACTAAGTCGACATATTTTAATTATATTTTTCAAAATATCCCGAGAGGTATTTTGATCCCTATCAATATCTACAATTTGAAAATGCTTTCAATTGCTGGGCTGTTGTCTTATCTTCTTCGTCCTTAGAACAACTGGCGAAAACTTTTAAACATATCGTGTACACCTTGATAGCTCAGAAATGCCCCTGCGGCTAACTGTTGTTGTCTCACGACTATAAGGTTCTCTTCATAATTATTCGAAATACATGCTGTCTAATTAGACTCACGCACATTCAACTAATTAGAAAATTAATAACCTGGCGACTAAAGAATGTTCTCATACTATGAAAAGCATTATTATGAAACAAATTAGTATTTATAACTGAAACTGACATATATAAACAAAAGAATAGGTTAAGTAACTAAACCAAACAGTAAATACTGGAAACTGATAAACAACTGGCACGGAAATCATGCCAGAATAAATATTCTTAACTTTATTGCGTCGCATTTTATTATATTGTAGTTGAAAATATTTTGAAGGAGTTCTACTATTACATCCTGACATGGGGAGTAAAATATCTTCTGAGCCTAATGTCAGAAAATGACACTAAAAAAACTCATGTGGAAAAGCAAAATTTCATTGAGGCGGGGCGCGGGGGGCGAGAGGGGCGCGCGGGGGCGGCGCGGGGGCGGCGCGGGGGGGGCGCGGGGCGGCGGCGGCGGCGCGGGGGGGCGCGCGGGTTGGAGCCGCCGAGGGAGTGAGCGACGCGAGGGAGGCGATGCCTGCGTTTTAGCGCCCGGCGCCGCGCGCAAATGAAATGCCGCGTGCCGCTTGGCGCTCCTCGCGCCCTGATAACGTCGTTGCGCTTCTTTGAGCGGCCGCCGCCTCCTCCGCGCGTGAGATTATGGAGCTGTCGCCGCGGGACGCCTCTTCGCCTTCACGTGCGCAGCGGCATCAGTGCTCGCGAACGACAAATGAAAGGGGCTGCCCCCCCCCATTGACCATTGCTCGAGGACCGCGGAAGAAATGTTGTCACTGGCGGTGGCAATACGAGTACGTGTGATCGGATACGGTAATTAATTATTTTCCAGGACATTTTATAAATGCCCAGAACTACAAAGAATTTTTTTTAAAGAACTTTCTTGCATAATAGGACTAGTATTATTACTTAGTAAATAAAACATGTTTCAGTTACATTGTAAATTAACATTATAATTATGGTCGCAGTGATGATGATGTTGAGTGCCTTGGCCCCCGAGTGTGGGGAGGGAGGAGTCTTCGACCTTTACGCCCTCCCCTTTCTGGGGCAGAGAATCAATATGGTTTGCCTTTGCCTTCCACTCCGTAAATACGTGTAGAGTGATCATGTGTAAAGAGTGATAGATAAATGAATACGGATGGGATGGTACTTTTGTTGTTAGAAGACAACCCTCAATTACACAAAGAAAACCGCATTCTTTATATGGAGTCGCACCTCAGCCTTCAGCTCTGCGTTCTTGGACTTGATTCCAAGAGTCTTCTCTACCGACGTAGGGATGTTTGTAACACATTTTCACGGTGTATTATATCTTAAACGCATTCAATTAGCAAATGGAATGTGAATTAATCGTGCTCACAGAGACACAAAACATGTAAAAAATATTTTCCGAATTCATATGTTTTATACAAAAATTATGAAATACGCTCCGAAACGTAGAGCGCGAGTCACGCAATTTGAATGTATCCAATTACATCTACCAGTTTAATCATCCATTTCCTATTACGATCCTAATTTTAGTATTTGTACATTCATTTTAATTTCTTGTTGAGAATTGTGCAATATAAAGACATTACACCAATGAAAACCATTAAAATATTTTCAATTCTCATAACTCGCCCATTAAAACCTTCGCAATTGGATATTACTCTATAGTTAATTATTTATAGACTTTTATATTAGCAAATTGGAGTTTGCTGGCATTATACAGTTTTGAGGAGAAGGTACTTGAAGTGATGTTACGCATAGTGGCTAATCGAGAGAAAATTCTTGCATCATTTCACTCGGCGTCTAATTAATATCACAGTGCTTCTTTTGACATTTTCTAATATTTTACTATGTATACTTCCAATTCCTGATTTATACTTTTTTCGGGAAGCGTATTGTTAAGAAATATCTAGTCAGAAATTAATTGATTAAAGAATATTCGGAAACTTTGCGAAAGCTGGTATATTACATATCTCCAACTTTGCAATTTATACAACTTGGTATCTCAATTTTTTAAAATATTTTTCTCCTTTTACATTTAGAAGATATGAAGCGAATTTCTTTAGTAGAAAATATTCAATACTCCTATTTTCACCTTTTCTATTTATCTCTATGATATAATGCACTTCTGTCGCAATGGTGGATGGTTGCCGTGGGGAAGTTGGTTTGTAACTACTGCAGCGGCAACGTTGGCCCTGAGCTAAAGTCAGACGGTTACAACCTCGTGACGCGGTGTGGTTCACTTATTCAAACAGACTGAAAGACCACAGGACATCAGTTGTTGCCACTGCAGCGCCTCTGATCGGTAAGTCCGAGGGTTTGAGGTCAGATGGTGGCGAATTTATGTCATTAGCTACATAGCTAGGAATTCAGTCTCTGTGTAGGAGAATTTTAGCAGCCGGCTGCTCTGACCGGTACTTTTCCATGACTTCTCCGATCAATACCAGGTGAATGTCGGAGGAGTGCTCTAACAAACCGGCCACGGACCGATACGATCTTCCCCCTAGTCTTGTATCTTTCTTTCCCCTTACTCACACTCCCATGTACTACACTATTTCACATGCCAGGAGACCAGTTGGGAGCTTACAGTTTTCCCGGCTGGTGCGATGGAAGTGGAGATACCTCGGAAGTGGAGATACCTGGAGAACCGACGGATATGCAGCCATCTCTCATGATACAACACGCACCACAACTTCACTACTAATGACCTTAGCAGTTGACGCACCCGGGAACATGAATCAATTTACTACTTAAAAACTGTTGCTGAGTGGAGACGATCAGCGTTTCCTAATGATTTGAATTGATCAGGCTAGTACAAAATAAAGCCGCTGGGCACTGAGTTAAAGCAGTCAATCGAAGATTCGCCATATTCAGATACATATATCGTTCCTCGGTTCACTTACCGTTTCCTTTTCGCTTGTTTTCCCCTCCCAATACGCGTACCGGCCACTGGGTTTCGCAGCCGCCTCGGCAACGAGACCTCCATCGCGATGCGCAGAGACCACGTGACCCGTCGAGACGCGACGGAAGCGCTGTTTAATTAAGGCTGTGACAAATTGCGAATGGAAGCGGCGCCAGAACAAGGTTTGTCTCCGGGACAGAGGGAAAAAATTACCTCATTAGCGGCGCGGTTGACGGACCACGAGGACATCTGTATCTCGCCGTCTGATGGAAATGCGTTCGGAAGGAAGGAGCAGAAATGCAGCGCTGCTAGGGAAGGCATAATAGTAGTCGACGGATTGATAAGTTTATCGCCCGACGAGTTTTTCAAAAATTCATTTGGGGAGCGAGCAAAACGTGTGATTCGCGATTAGTGCTACGCTATTCTTCTATATTTACGACTTCTATACTTATATACTAAGAAGTCTTTGTATACTTACATAGCAACCTTTAATACTTAGTAAATTTGTAATCTTTCTACAAATTAGTTGATACAGTCCCATTGTTTTTATATAGTAGCATTCGCAAAACTATTGCCATGTACAATACATGAAAATTCGTAAAATATTAAAATCCTTGTCGGATGGATGCAGCAAGAATTATTCTTTTCCACATCGAGGAACTAAATGTACTCGTACATCACATTCTTTTGTTCGTTCATAACACCAGTGTGCATATTTGAATATTCCTGCACTAATACATAACCTATTTTAAGAGTAACTTTTATTGATATTTCCTCATATTGTATTGAATAATAGTATCAACAAATGAAGTTTTCCGGCTACAATGTGGTTTAGTTTTTTCCTTATTTTGTTTCATTATATCTTTTATAATCAGTCTCTGTTTTCGTTGCAAATTTCTTCACTTTCGTACGTTGGAGCCGTTTATTTCTGTTGGCAGTCCAGTCTTTCTCAAGGCAGTTCCGACCTCCTTCCCGGGCGATCGCACGCGGCGATAGTCGCGCAGGGGCTTCGCAAGATGGCTGGGCTTCGAAGCGTCCTTATCGCTGCTCTGTCGAGAGAGAGAGAGAGAGAGAGAGAGAGAGAGAGAGGGGGAAGGGATTGAGGGGGGAGAGAGTGAGACCGAACTCTGAGGAAGAAACAAGGTATTCGGTGCCTCGCAGAACTGAAAGTTGCGTGCACAGAGCAATTTATCACGAAGACACTGAGTCTTGAGGAGCGACCACTACACCCAAATAATATGCACCACGAAGTTATTCAATTACTGTCACTCCTGTGTAGCAAGTAGACATCTCTCAGGGTTAGAAGATATTAGTAGGAAATTTTAGTGGTTATTTTTTAGATACCACTCATTAATGAAAACTAAGAAACATTCCAAATAAATTTTGAGGAACAATTACACTGTTCAATGAACAATAAAACAGAGAGACAAGCAAGCCATGATGTCTGCCCAACGATTTTTGACTTTGTGGTGATTACAATACTACTGTACCTTTATTTCAATAGGAATGTCTGTAGAGCAAATATTTCTTTGCGCAAAGGAAAGATTCTACAGTATCGTGTTTTATTTCACCAGACGTCATCCTAAATATTCAAAACTGAATGCCTACAAGCTCCTCTTAGTTTTAACAGGTAAAAACATTTTTATGCTGTAGGCATATTTAATTAAAATATTTTCTTTGTTATGCATGAGGTGTAATTTGAGACCCTACATTTTCAATCACTACCAATGTCGTTGATCCGAAGCTTTCGTATTCGTTTATTGCATTCCTTTCTTTCCCCTGCTGAAAACGAATTTTGAAATTAAGCTCGAGCTGTCGTATTCGAGACACGCGGTCGGAATTTTGACATTTCAAGAATAACTCAATAAATCAGTTCGAACATACATGTGTTTTCTAAAAACCGTGTGATTCATTTGTTTTACATGCCAGTACTTGTTACTTTACACAAGAAAAATGTATTATTTCTCTGCTCATATTTCGTGACAACGGCAGAGTTATTATTTTCATCACTTTGAAACAGAGCAGTTGCATGCTGCGAGATCAAATGCAGAGATGTGAAAGTTCATTTATATACAGACGCTCTATGTTAAACTGTCAATATTTTTTACAATATTGTGGAAAAACATATTTTGTGAATTTATTGCTCACAATCATTTATTCATATTAATCTATAATAATAAAGAATTAACGGTTGAATGTCATTATTTCATGTTCCCAGTTCATTAAAATAATGTAATAATCGCAATGTAAATGGCACACGAATGAAAAGCTAAAACATACGTATTACTGCTGATCATTTTAACGCAAGTATCTTGCTGTAAATGCTGTAAGTACTATCCAAATAATTTACAAAAAATTAAGAATAGTGGAAATAAGTTTTCTAAAATATTTTAAATTTTTTAGTGCTAACCTCCAAACTAAGAATGTTCTCTAAAGTAAAGTAAAAACATAATTCAGAAGATTAATTTCAATGAAACTTAGAGGAAAGGAACAAATTAAATGCAAAAATGATATATTGAAGGTGATAAGAGTTCAAGTACACGAACGCAAGGCAGAGCAACACAGATAAAAATCAATGGGTAGACAAGATTTCAAGGGTTGTAGGGTCATGACAAATGTTTGTTAAGGATAAGCTATACTTAAAACCGCCGCAGCCGGCAGACGCTCGCTTCCCAAGGCAGACCTCGAGTCGTGTGAGGCTGTAACCTTCGCCAAGGGGTGGAGCAGGGTGCAGGGTAAAGGGGCCCGCCCAGGGCAAGTGACTTCCCCGATGCAACGACTGGAGTGCTGTAGGCGGAGTGCAAGTGCGGGGGGCAGGAGACGGTGGTTGGGTGATGAAGAGCGGGCATTGGAGGAGAAAAAAGGACTGTGGAGGATACGGGAATGTGGGACGAGAATGGTGGCGGAGGGCACGGAGGAGGATCGGGCGGAGGATAATGGCGGGGGAATATGGAAGGAGGGGTAGGGGAGGAGGTTGGGGGCTAGAGGATGGGGCGGAGGATAGGGGCGGAGGGTGGGGGCGGAAGAGAGGCAATTGAGGGTGGGGGCGGCGGGGGGGTGGGTGACGGCTGCCAGGAGCGAGGTGAGGGACTGGAGTGGGATCGGAGGATTGGAGCGGCGTACGTCGGGCGCGGGGTTTGGAGAGGCAAAGGGGCAGGGGCGGTGGGCGTGAGCGGCGAAGGGCGGGAGGCGGGGGCAGAGGCGGGGGGGGGCGGGGGCGGGGGCGGAGGCGGGGCAGAGGCGTGAGCAGAGCGGGGGCAGAGGCGTGGGCAGAGGCGGGAGCGGGCAGGCGGGGGAGAGGCGGGGGCAAGGCGGGGCAGAGGCGGGGGCAGAGGCGGGGGCAGAGCGGAGGCAGAGGCGGGGCAGAGCGGGGCAGAGGCGGGGGCAGAGGGCGGGGGCAGCGGCGGGGGCCAGAGGCGGGGCATGAGGCGGGCAGAGGCGGGGGCAGAGGCGGGGGGCAGAGCGGGGGCCGAGGCGGGGCGGGGGGCGGGGCGGGGAGGCGGAGGGCGGAGGCGGGGGCGAGCGGGCGAGCGCTGCGAGCGGGCAGGCGTGAGCGCGCGATGAAGTTTCGTGGTCACCGCCGAGCGCTGCCCCCCCTCGCGCCTCCCCCGCCCAGCGCCCAGCGCCCCTGGACCTTCGGAGAACGAGCACCGCATTCTCGCCAGTTGCGGGTATACTCCAGTACACGTTGGCCTTCTCTTACAGTTATTTTAATACCATTTTGCCCTTTCTGTTTATTACGTAACCTCATAATAAAGTGAAATTGTTCATGAAACATTCAAATGAAGGAATTAAAAAACATAAATAAAAAATGGTTGCTTTATGTACAATTTCCACAATTTCTTTACTTCTTATCGTTCATCCATATACCTTCTTTTATTTCAGTGAATAATGAATGCCAGTGATTGTAATTCACGCATGTGAATTTAAATATACCCATTACACTAATGTGCAACAACTTGCAAATCGTAAAATTAACAGATAAGGCTTAACTGTATTTTTACATTCAATTAACCCCTCAATACTCTCTTCTGCAGCTTGCGGCCTCCATTATGTGTTTACTGAAGGTTCGTTTACAATTTTATATTCCTAAATTGCTTAGATAGTAGATTAAATCGATATTACGGGAAAAACGAATGTGAAACTCTCACAATGAAGTAGCCATCAGAAGTTTTTTCTTGGTCTTTCTTTTACAAATAGTTTGTGAGAGTACTGCAATGTATTGTAAATAAGTTAATAAATAACACGAATACGTTCCATAAGTCTGGATAACTTGATCTTAAAACTTCTGAGAAACAATTTTCAAATAATTGTAAATTATAATATTTTGTTTATTAATACAATTGTAATATATTATATTAATACTATAGTAAATGTAGAAAAAATGCACTTCGTATATTAGTTTGGACAAAATAGAGCAGAAGCCTCTTGGCAGCACTTCTCGTGTAGCCCCACTAGGTACGGAAGTCTCAGAAATCCTTCCGGAGCAGATATTGATTTAACTATAAACCGGATGCCTTTGCCGCAATTTGATGCCGCCTGCTATTTGAACGCCTAAGTGGGTTCTTTAAATATTTTAAATTTTGATACCGTACGCTAACCCTTTTTATAGTCCTCCTTCAACAACCAGGAAGACAAAAAAGTCTCAGAGCTAGCTTTGTTACGGACTCTACAATCGAGAAGCTCGCGACTACACACAAGTTCTCAGGGCGGGCGTCTGCTTCCTTTGTCTCGACGCGCGCACATCCTCAGATTACTCTCGAGCCTTGTTCATCTTCCTTTCTCGACTCCCTCCTGCTGCCTCATTTTTATCCTGCCCCTTGTATTACGCGTGTAGTTCTTTATTTATTGTCCTGTTTGTTTTTGGCATTGTTCTACAGGGAGGATTGCACTCCCATCCGTTCACTTCCGTCATGTAAACACAGCGCGACGCTCCGTGTCTCACCACATGCAATCCGTCCGAACCTTCCTTCATTCCTGCCTCATACAACGCCGCCCAAAGTGAAACTCGTTTGGGGCAATCGTTTCCGGTCCATCGCCCTCACAAGCCCCGCCCCAGCCTCACTCTCGCACTCGCTCCTTGCTCGCCCCAGGCCCGCCCTTTGGGTTTCTCGGGAGTTCTCCCTTTGATCCAGCTGTTTCTTTTCTTATCCCTTTCTCGTGCTATCAACCGAGATTAAATTTAACGACGAGTCGATTCCTCCTCGGCCGGAGGGGGTGGCGGTAATTGGTGTGAGAGACAGGAAGCGCGGGGGCGGTGTTCGTGCGCGAGCCTATCGCCGCACGCGGGCCGCTCGCCCGCCAGCCCGCTCGCCCGCCGCTCGCCCGCCCGCTTCGCCGCGCCCGCTCGCGCGCGCCCGCTCGCCCGCCCGCTCGCGCCGCCCGCTCGCCGCCGCCCGCTGCGCTCGCGCGCGCTCGCCGCCCGCCCGCGCTCTCGCCGCTCGTTCTGTAAGCGGCCAGGTCCCAAATCGATCCGGCGTCAGCCGACGGTGCTATGACAAAAGTGGCCGCGGCCCGGGTCGGCGGTGGCGTCGTGGGAGGGGTGATGTTGGTGGCGGTGACGGGAGCGATGCAGTCTGAGAGAAACGGCGGCCGAGGGGTGGAAACACACGACAGGAACACCGAGGGAAAGCCATACATGGAGAGCGGTCGATGCAATGCACAATGCGAGAAGAGTGCCGATGGGGGAAGGTGTTGAAGCAGCCGTCGCTTAGAAGGCAGATTACCAGCCTCTTAAATGGGGCGAAGTTGGGGCACAGTTCAATACCTAGTACATCGAAAAAAACTGAGAGGACACACTTGTGGAGAGATCGATAGATATACATATGACTACGAGAAAAGTCATGGATCTGTCTCAAATTATTGAAAACTTGAAACCGAATACTTATTAAATAAATGAAAATATGCGTATAGTGGAAATCATTAGGTGATCTGGTTTTTCACTTCAGTAGTCACCGCTAAAAATAGGCATCAGTACAAGGACAGGCTTGTTTTACAACGAAATAATTATAGACGTTGTCATTGCCAACAATAGTATTTAATGTAAGTCGTTTTGTGGCTTCCATCCAGCAGACAACTGATGATCATGGCTAAGCCATCGAAAGCTGCTCTTATATTAAATACTATTGTTGGCAATGACAACGTCTATAATTATTTCATGAAAAATGCCAACGATAACGCACCACAACACCTATATTGTTTTACAACTTCTAACAGTGTAATAACACTATCAGGAGAGATTTTCATAAATGGACATTAAAATGAAAATGGAAAGCGCCTACATACGGTGGAGGGTAGCTGTTCTGCCGGAAGTGGGATGTGACCGCCGGGCAGGACAACTGTTAAGGATTCCACACAGGTAGGGAGCGGCAAGCGTACCAACATTCCCTCCACTGCTACACAAAGCACTAGCAGGAAATGTACTCCAACCGTGTAATAATGGCACGTAGTTGGTTAGAAGAGGTGAAAGTGTAAAGGTCAACAAAACATTCTTATTTTCACCAGCACATTCTGTTTATAAAATCGAGACAAACCCAGAGGACGTCTCCAAAACCGTTCCAACAACAACTAAAATAGAATGCCCAGTCAATGCAGATAATTATTCTGATCACCTACATTAGTTGTATATGTCATGAATATTTTGAGTCTATTGGTTAAACATCAAACACAGTTCGAAAGGAATATAATGATACTTTTCCGATGTTTCGTCTTCATTACGTGATACTTAATTTTATCGTTAAAACGTCTCCCTCTCAATTTGAATTACAAATGGAAATAAGTACTGAAATGTTGTATATGATTAGAACGAGTTTAATTTAATATTCATTTTATTTCCTGGGTGGGTCACAATTCATTCCTAGAAGGTATTTAAAATTTCAATACATATTTAGTTTTTTTTACTGTAATGATTTAATCGGATACTAAAAGTACGTAGTTGTGTAACATTGTGTAACGAGTACAAGCAACATTTTGGAGTTACGATAGACACTTGACAACTGATGTGCAAATGATAAATCTCGAATCCGCGAGTTCATTTTTTCACGTACGCCTTGCATCAATGTCACGAATAAAACTGCGAAGTATTCGACGGAAATATGTCCAAAATGCGTCGGGCTTTGCACGTCGAGTTCCGCTAGCGTCACATATCGCACAGCACACACGAGCGCGCGGAATTCCTCCGATTCCAAGCGCAGCTTTTGCGAGCCAGATTCCATCCTGGCGAGGATTTGCTCGCGGAATCCCCCGCCGGGGGCAGGCGCGCGCGGCCGTGGGCTCGGACGCGAGGCCCGCTGGGCGCGGCGGAGCGGCGCGGGGCAGGCCGCCTCGTGTTCGGGAAGCCCTGCGGTTCGGGTCCTTCGCGGTTCGCTGCACGCCGATGGGCAGCGGTGTGCCCCCCGCGAGCCCACCCGCCGCCCTGTGTCCCCGTGCGCCCTCCGCCCGCCCGCCGCCCCCGCTGGAAACGGCGTTTTGACACCACCCCAAGGCGCCACCAGCGGCAGGATCGGTGTAACGGTTAGCGTATCGGATTGTGTTACCAAATCCTGGCGTTCAAACTGGGTCAAGCCGTGGATTTTAAGGGCGAGACATCCTTCGTACGTCTTCCTTCGGAAGGGAAGTAAAGCCGGCTGCCCCATTGATAGTAGCATGTAAAAGATCCTCAAGCCTATATTAAACCCCTGAGCTAAATTCAAATTGCCTGTTTCGACGCCCAAGGTATTGCGCTCCTTCGTCCCGTTAGTGGGGGAAAGGAGGGTACCGAAATTTGCGATATTTGTGTCAAGACGGATGAGCGGGCCTGATGGCCTGACTCTCGCCAAGGAAAATAAGCCATCAATTTAATTCAATTGAATTCACTTGTACGCCTGCGTTTTGTGTGGATAGAGGCCAAAGCCTAGGAGCCCACCCCGAGGGTATGAACTCCCCCTCGTAAAATACAAGTACAAGTACAAGTACAAGGGCGAGGTAGGCACACTGTACATTGCCCGCCCTACCCCACCCCACTCGGTTCCCTCACGTGCTGTGCATCGTCAACCTTACTTTCTTCCTGCCCTTCTAGTCCTTCAGGCCAGTTGACGATTATTTTGATAGTTGTAAAGTAGTTGAGTAATCGCCGTAGACCACATTGGTGTATTCTTCAGCCAGCCACATGGACTGAAGCACCAGGCAAGCGCTACGAGGGATTTAGTTTGTGCCCATATAGTCTCTAAATTTAATATTGTAAGAATTAATACTAATCATGCCGGAAAAGCATGTGAGAATATTGACTTTTTATCGGGAAATCCATATTTGTGACAAGCACGTTGGGGTAAACGGACAGCTCGCAATAGCCCAAAGATAAAAGACTCTTCACTATTCACTTTCAACAGCTTTCAACGAAATTCGCAATATTACCACCCCTAACGAAGTACAACGCCTGAAAGTAATATTTATTTAAATAGAAGGTTTGAAGTGCCCTTTTTCTTGCATTGTAGATACATAAATATTTGGTTTCACGCGAATATTCTCCAGTTGGCGGACTGACAAAAATAACAGCCCAAGCACAAGTTACACAAGGTTTGTGACGTGAATGCGAATCACATCTACAAATCACTCATTAACAAATCAACCACCCCCTATATTATTTGGCAGAAATTAGTGTTAAAATATTCGCTCACTTGTCTGAACACAGAACAATCATCAGCAGTCCGAGAGGTCCTGGGTTTGAGTACCGACGGTAGCAGGATTTTCGACACTAGCAGCATAGGTGGATCGAATTTAGCTTCTGTCGAGAGATGAATATTAGCGGCCAGCTCTGAACGGTAGTTTTCCGTGGCTTCTCCGATCAACGCCAGGCGAATACCGGAGCAATACTCTAATAAACGGGCCACGGACCGCGCGAGATTTTTTCTTCCCATTCCTTATCCTATCATCACTCCATTCACAGGTTAAGTACACTTGCACGTACAACACTACCACAAATGTGGAAGATCAGTCGGGAGCTTAGAGCTTGTAGCTGGGGTAGTGCCCCGCTAGTGGGAGATACCTGGTTAGGGAAAACCACGCTAGTAGGTCGACACCGGATCTCATCACCCATTGGGAGAAGACCACCCCTCCCCGAGAACAACATGCACTTCACTTACGGGACTAAGTTGACGCGGCCGAAAGCACTAATCAATCTCAGTAGGCCACATCTTAACCTTGCGGTCCGCCTTCGTTGACCCTGCATCAAAATGTAGCTTTTCCTCTATCCCAGCCCTTAACACTCTCCTCGCGACCACCACCGCCACCACTTCCGGGACTTGTCCTTCGCGGAAGGTGGGTGTGGGCTGCCGGCGCGGCGCGGCGCGGCGCGGCCGTCCTGCGGGCTCCTGGTTCGTGCAAGTTTCGTGGGGTAATGAAGCCCGCTCGTCCGCGGCGTTGATAGGGATAAGTACGCCGGGCACGTTTCTGAACCTCCTGACCTGCGCCCGGGTCTTTGTGCCGAGAGAGACTCTGATTTCCTTCCCGAATGCATTAGCGCAGGTCCCCAGGCGCCATTCTACAGGCCGTTCCGGTTACTTGGTGCCCGGAGGAAATAATGTTCTCGGGTTATATAGCAACGTACGCATAAAAGAGGTAACTACACTTAATACTGCACTACTCGTCGTAATTTCACAGTAACATGACCTGCAGTCGAAATGTTAGTTTAGTGTAATATAATTGTACAACGATTACATCCCCCACTAGATGCTACAGTGACATAGCTCAAAAACTTGTTTGTCGGGAGAGGGGTTTAATGTTTCGTATCTCTTATGAAGTGCAAATACCCGACACTGACACAACTAATCCACATCATAATTTCTTTAACATTTCTCTTCCATTACGTCATAATAAATAACTACGGATTTTTTTACTAATAACGCAATACAGCTAAATTTCTTCTTCTCTACCGTTGCAGCAAGCAGTACGTAGGCATTTCGAAACATCTTAATATTCTAAATTAACGTTCAACATTAGTTCACCTGCAAATCATGTTACGGTCATTTTAAGGTTCGATTGCTCTCAAGACAAGGCAAATATTTTATGTAGGTGAAGGAAGATGTATTTGACACGCATTTGAATGCTTATTTCCATTTTTCCTGTCGGTGCAATGCAACTTCATTAAGAACGCGAACGCTTGCGCATCCAGAGTGAAGTGAAACATCATTAAAAACTGAAAACTCGTATATAGGCTTACGCATCCTGAGTACAAGACCACAATGGATGCTGGGACGTTTCCTGTTGGGGTGAACGTTGGCAAAGGGGCGGGATCGATACGGCCAGGCAAGTGCCGGGCCAAAATCCTAGAGAGAACGAAAAACGCAAACACGTGGACGATGTTATAGAGTTAAATAGTTAAGATCTTTTATAACTTCCACCAATCCCACAAACTGAACAGGATGAGTTAGCTCAGAATTAGCACTATCCCTGTCTCTGCAGCGATTCTCACTGGAAGGTCCTACAGTTCGAGTCTCGAAGGAGGTAGATTTTCAACACTAGCTGCATAGCTAGGTCAAACTCAGTCGCTATTGAAGGAGAATTCTAGCGGCCGGCTGCTCTGATCGGTGGTTTTCCGTAGTTTCTCCGATTAATGTCAGACAATTGACGAACCAGTAGTCTAACGAGCGGGCCACGTGCCATCTTTTCTTGCTCCTCCGCGTCCTATCCTCTTCCCTCATATGCGCACACGCATACACAACACTACAATACATGCGGGGAGACAAGCCGGCAGCTTAGAGCTTGTCACCGCTACCTCCCGGGATAAAAACATTCATTTGGCACACTATGCTACGCATAGCAGTTGACGTGCGCAAAATCATCAATCAATCTACTCACTAACTGAACATATCAAACAAAACAAAGTAATACAAATTATAACCATGAAAACAATGAAAGCGAGCTGCTTCTTTGGGCTGCTTAGCATCGGAAAGAAACCGTCCAAAGCCAAATGATTCAGGTGCGAAGTGTCAAAATACAACGTCCCTTCCTTTTTCTATCTCTTTGAGGTGACTTCTACCCTACACAATCTCCACCTCCTCGTTTTTTTCGCTTCACTGAACAAGATTTTACTTCTTGGACTGAAGCAAGAGACGCTTTACTTTTGCCGGGACTTTTCGTGTACGTCTTTGGGGCCGAGAAAAGTTTTTCTGGCGCTTGACTCGCGTCCCCGAAACTCTTCTCTGACTTCGTCGCGCGCAAGCATTGTAGGAATCTGCGGGGGCGGGGCGGGGGGGGAGGGGAGGGGAGGGGAGGGGAAGGCGGACGCGCAGCGGAGCGAGAACCGGTCCAGACTTCTGGGACTAAAGCTGAAGCAAACAGTTTCACCGCACGGGTGAATCAACCTTTCTCGTGCAATACGCCACTTCGGAATCGAATCTGTTCGCTTTCCGCGTTGATGCTGCCAGGGTACAGCGAAATAGATTCCAAGTACTCGAACATATTCTTATTGTTCCTCATGTAAGTGGCTGATTCACTTGCTATTCTTATTGTCCTTAAAATAAGTGGCTGATTGGCGCGATACTGCAAGGGACAGAATACATAATTATTAGGATATCTCAAAGATTGCGAATTATAGAACGAAAACACTAAGAAGAAATTATTATACTTTTAGTATTATTACAAACGGATGTATTCAAATTACTGCGACAGAATGTACATCGTACACAATATGCAGTTATGCTTATTTGTAATGCAGGAGACTTACATGAAACTACTTTGCGAAAACTCACGAACGAATACTGATTATTTCGAACCTATCACATTCGCAATTAAACAAGATCACAACCAGAGTATGTCTGCTGCCATTTCTTTAATATCTTGCTCTTTTAAAAACCGTTTAAAAAACTGATTTTAGGGATTCCAAAAGACCCCATCATTACACCCATGGTGTAATCTGCAACATGAGACCTCTTTAGGCCTTCGCGTTGGAGGCCGTTAGCTTTCCTGAGTAGTGGTCAAAAACTCCGTAGTACTCCGTAGTAGTGGTAAAAAACGAGCAGAATATCGAAATATAAGGAAAATCAAAATGACTATTTGATATGATGAACATTTCAATATCACCGGATATTATGTTGTTACCGGCTTGTTATGTTAACATGTTCTGAGCAATTTTAGAATGTTTGCACTCACAAAATGTAGATCCACATGACGTAATTCTCACTTTGAGGGCTGATCTTTAAAAGCTGAGTGTCAGATTGCAGCCATTTTCAGTTTAAAATTATAATTTAGAAAGTGCTGAATATTTGCATAGGTTCAACAAGTGTTAATTATGAAATAAATGGGAGAGATCTTTCTATATATTTTAGGGATGCGTCATCGATGTTTCCAAAACGGAGGTTTTTATAAAAATCATCAATGTATTTAACATCGACTTTTATGCCGATATTTTTTAACATCAATGCATTGACTTGGATGCATTTACGCGCTTAATACTTTATTTAGAATGAAAAAAGTTCCATCATAATGAAAACCTATAATAATTTCCAAGTATACATAAAATGATGGGTGAAAAATAAATAAAATGGAATTTTGCGTTGATAAATGAATATTGTGCAATTCGATAATAGCTAATTAATAAGCAATATAATAAGTTTTGTTAATTTTCCTGATCCAGTCTGATTTGTAGTTGAATCTCAATCAGAATTGAATGAACGCGATCTCCTTAAAAAGAAATCACCTGGCATGAAAATTAATGATTACTAAACCAGTTTTAAAAATATCGACTTTTAAAAACATCGATGGTTTGGGGCGATGTTTTATTAATTCTATCAATGTTTAGAAACATCGATGTTTAGTTGATGTCGCATCCCTATATATACGTTGAATTATGTAGTAGATGTAAGACTACAATTAAGTGTATATTTTAAGTAAAGTATACAAGGTTAGTTAGAAAACACCCTGTGCACAAACCTGTAAACCGGTATAAACGCAATAAATCCATATTAAAATCTATTCGCCTTACAGAAGCAACGCCAATACGAAATATTTGATGGTCACCAAAACTAGTTTACCCATTCAAATGGTAGTTACCATAATTATGCAAAAAATAAATAACCAAACCTTAAGACTTTTATATATTGTTGGTGAAGATAATGATAAACACAAAGGTTAATTCAAGGAGAAAATTCTGGATGACATGTCCGTCTGAGTTAACTATTTATAAAACATACGTTGGTCACGATTTTTCTCTCTTTCTACGGAGTGTTGCATGTGTAGGTAAAGAGCAAAGTGAACATATAGTCTACAGATCTGATTCTTGTTTACAATAACATGCATAACAATAATAAAACCCAGCAATCGAGTTGGCATTTGGTTTACTATTACTGTCAGTATGCTTTAAGAGACCAACATCACAAACATTTGACCCAAAAAATCCTCTTTTTTAGGAGTAAGCCGAGCCATTCTTCTGGACACGCTCTCGCCACCAACTAGACTCCTAACGAGCGATAAATATTCAATCAAGTGGTAAACACAATGTTCGATTGCCTTTTAATGTGAATGAAGTGGAGCACTTTCTGCCGCCCACTTCTTCATCACGGTGCGTCATTACTTTCTGCGAGGTAGAGGTGGGGGCGGGGGCGGCGGCAACTCGTAAGGCTGCCCGCCTCGTTTCCCTGCCCATATCTGCGGCGGTAGCGGCACTCCGTAAACGAGGTTCCCGGCCCCGAAAGGCCCCGCCGCTTCCACAGCGTTGCGCAAAGCCCCCGAGGCCGTCATTTGCACGTGAATGCCCGCCGCCGCCGCCGTCGACGGCAAACCGCTGTCGCGGAAGAGCTCGCTCACCACCGCCCTCCCACCCGCTCATCCACTCGATTCTTCACGTGCTCTCTCAGGCGCCTGCTCGACCATTCGCCCGCGCATCCACTCGATTCTTCGCATGCTCTCTCAGACGCCTGCTCGACCATTCGCTCGTTCACCCGCTCATCCACTCGATTCTTCACGTGCTCTCTCAGACGCCGGCTCGACCATACGCTCGCTCACCCACTCGTGCACTCGAGTATTCACATGCTCTTTCGACCGCCAGCTCGACCATACGCTCGGTCGCTCGATCGTTTCCCATCGGTACTGAGTGCTTCCAACCAACTGCTGACCCACTCGATTCACCTGCCTCCTTCATATCTCCCAATCTTCGCATCTACACTCTCGTGGGCCTCAATTTATAGGGTTGCACAATCTAAAACAAGACGGGGGGCAACTAGACTTCTAGTATTCCTTTGCCATTTTTGTTTTTTATTTACATATGTCCTATTTTAGTATGAAATAAATAAAATCGAAAGCAAGGTGAATGAAATTATAACTTCAATGAAATATTTGTTATTGTTTTTATGACATTCCATTTACAAGGATGACAGATTGTTTGGAGGACCTCTTCCCCAAATATCGATCATAAATTTCCAAAATTGACTGCTTAAAAAGGGTTGAAATAATTCAAAATGTTTGAAGAAGTAAAATGATTTATTGCGAAACAGTGCAGGATACCTTTCAGAATTTTCAGGAGGAGCAGGCTCCCTGTCCCCCCCCCTTAGTGCATGCATATGCCACCACCCTTTCAAGTGTGTTGACAGTCAATCGGAATGGATTTGTTCCACCATATGCCCCGCCTCCGCTGACTGACCGTTCGTTAGTCCTCTGTCCCAGAGCCCTGTTTACTCGTCAGTTAACTCCTATAATTGCTGCACGCCGGTCTCTTGCGTTTCTGTTACGATGTTCGACCGTCCAGCTCGTCCTCCTCGGCGCGTCAGTGCTCGGTCTGCTCGCGGACCGGAAATGCCGCCTGCGCCGATCGTGTTGCCCCCCGCCACCCCCCCGCGCGTCCCGCCGGCTCCCGCAAGAGCGCGAAATCGACGGAAGTGGCTGCCTTCGAGGCGCGCAAATGGGCTGCAAACCGCCTGCCCAAGAGGGAGACAATCCTCTCGATGAAGCGACCCTATTGAGAGAGAGGTTACACGCCCTTGGTTTGGTGTAGATGTTACGCCTCTCTTCACGTAGTGTTGAACGGATTCGGTAGAGGAGCTGTGATTAAACGTTTAGGGTCAATCAGTCGTTTGCCTTATTTTTAAGCATGTCAAGATCACAATAAACATTTAATTTAGGCATGATGCGAAAAGGTGAAATATTCAAATATGTAAGTTTTGTTTAGAGTTATGGCTTCTCTAGAGTTTGCCACTTCTAAGTAGCTGCCACGTGCTAATAATGTAATTTTAGTATCTCATTAGAACAGTTTAATCCTTTAATACCATCTTCGCAGAATTTAGGCAAAACGAATTATATTGTGAATATCACTGCATTCAGCCACTATCACCATACGTAAGAATTCAATATAAATCAGGTCCGAAGAAAAATAAACTTCCCGGTATGCCAACCCGAAATAGATCAGAATACAAGTACACGATTGTATTCTGAGAAGAATATATTACAAATGATGTGTAGACACAATTCGATAAACCATAGTCAGGAAAACGTCTGAGACTTTAACACCAAGAGTTACGTTAGTAAACGACTCGTCGTATTCGACTCGTACACCCCCCCCCCTTCCGGCTTCTATGCATTTTCGATCCTGGTGCCATTCCAAGCCACGAAAACTCTCCTCCCGCCTCGGGCGACTCGCGAATGAAATCCGTCAATTTCACCACGGCGCGCGGCGGTCCCGCTTTTGTTACGGCCGGCACAACGGCGCGGAGGCGGCTAGCGGTGCCGAAAGGGAAAGCGGGAAGAGGCGGGCGGGCGCGCGGCGTGGAGGCAAGCGGGCCGGGCGTCGAGTCCGAGGGCGCCGCGCCCGCCCCCGCAACCAGCGGCCGGACGCGACCCGCCACTCATTTGTTTGAGCGACGCGCGACAGCCGCGAAACGGAATACCCACGCGCGCGCTCTCGCGGCTCCAATAAACGTCATTTTGTCACGGGAAGAAATTAGCAATAACGACCAAATTACTTCTCTTTTTATTTATAACGTTTATTTTTCATTCCGTCGCGGATGACGTGTAAAAACAAAAACGAGCAATCGTATTTAACCCTTCCGGACTCCGCTTGTTGTTCTCCCCCCCCCCATTGTTTTCTAAATGAAGGCGCAAGTTTTAAGGTCTTTCGGGACACGAGGAGTTAAGGGAAGTTTTAATTAAAACAAATGCGTGTAGCGTCCATTAATAAAATTATGATCATTATTAAAATTTTAAAGGATTTTGGAATATTTCACGAGTTCCAGTTGCGTCGCAACTAAGTTTCATTAGTGAAAGACCAATTACCGCTAATACATGCGACATGAAGGATAAACGGAATTTACACGGACATACACACACCGTGTCGTAAGCGAGCGCGTGTACCTAGAGGTGTTGGTGGACGCTGACACGTGCGCGGACCTTGTGGCGCACGCGCGCGCGGACACGAGCAGCGCGCGGCAGCTCCGCCGAGCGCGCGTTAATGGCCTACCCTCCAAATGAAACTCGAGTAAACATTAAAAAGGGCGGTAAAAATCGATGCGCGCGCGGTGTGCAACGTGGACGCGTGCGCGTGGGGTTCGCTGACTCACCTGGTCCTGGCGAGGGCGCGAGCGGCGTGGCGGCGACGTCCCGCGCCGCCAGGTGCAAAAGCAGCAGCACGGCGACCGCTGCCGCCGCCGCGGCTCCCGGCACCAGCATGGCCCGCCTCCTGCGCTGCGCCGCTGGAGGTGTTGACACGCGACTGGAGGAGCGGCTAGCTACCGTCTCACATGGCGGGGGCGGGCGCCGGCGCGCTAGGCCGGTCGGTTCGCCCCATTGGCACACGAAGGCCGCTCCGCTCGCAAGAATGTCATACGCACCACGGCACGGCGACGTGGACCCGGCTCCTCAGAGTGCTGCGCGGGCGACTGGCGGCGCGGACGTCTCAGCCCCGACCCGCCACCCCCCTCCATCGCGGCCGCGCCGCGCCCGACCCCCGCCCACCGACGCCATGCTGTGCGCTCAGGGTCGGCGGCAGAAAGCGCTACTCGCCGCTGGAGAGCGCTCGCGGGCGGTCGCGCCTGCCTGCAGGTTGTGTCAAATGTTACTCCGAAGGAGGGCCTCAATTAAGGCACACACTCACAAAAGATAATAGGTGAATATTCAGAATGAAACATGATGGGAAGCCCTAATGGATTTGTACTTGAGGGACTACGATTAGCTACATTCATGTAATTCGTTGTGAAGATACTGTACAGTAAATATGCAAATGAAGGACATTAAGAAGTAAACTTTTGTTTCTGTAAAATAATAATAATAATAATAATAATAATAATAATAATAATAATAATAATAATATTGCATCTCAGTTGAAGTATAATATTTATAGTGCTGTATAAGTATATATTATAGTGCTGGTTTTATCTAGATGATTGTCATAGTACACTGATATGAAAAGATTAATAAAGAGAAACAATTGAATTTTTTGATATGACCCTCTTTCATCAATACCCTTTGCATATCATTTTAGCGCAATGACTTTCTTAGAATTTCATAACTAATTTTGTTATTCTTTATTACATAGTCTCAACTATTTTTTTCAAAACATAAAAGTTTAAGTAATGGGCAATTCCTTTTCACTTGTAACAAACTTGAGAATGAAAAAAATACAAATTGTGTCCAAACTGTACATACCCTTATTTTCCTTTTTAATGAAATATAGACTAACATTTAAACAATAATATATTTTGAATACTTGTTTTTCAAAATATTTTTCTTGCTTATTGTTTTAGTGTTAAAAATATAATGAATTTAAATACTGATAGTTAATGTAGTATATGTAAGTATGAATGTAGCTTTTGTATGAGATCAGAGGTTCTTTACACCATGAAGATCTTATTAAACATGTGAGGAATGAGTAACAAACAGTCATTTAAAGGATGTATTCACATTTGTGATTGGAATAAATAATAATTGAAATTTATAAATGTGATTAAAATACAAGAATTCGAATTACAAAATTTTTTCACCTACATGCCTTTTTATTTGAGTAAAAGAGGGATACTTTTTCCAGTTTCATGCTCTAAAAATCAGAGGTCTTATATTTGCACTTGAAGAAAAATGTATCAGTACAATTCAAGAATATGTACATCTCTGAAGAGCCTAACTCTCAATAACTTACTAAAAGCTTTCAAAAACCTCATTTTGTAGATTACAGCAAGAAGAACTTTACTCAAGGCCAATGACCTCAAAAAACAGGTTTTAAGGAACACTGCACACCATTCGAATTATGCATCATCAGTGCACAATTATACTACTTCCCCATACAGTTTTCTAATAAAATCAAATCAATAGTGTCTGGAAACAGATACCTAAGTTGCAGACTGAATTTATGCTAGTCCAATTCAGTTGTTTACTCAAAAAGTCCTAAAAGTTCACTGAGTAAAAATAGGATTCATCACCTCTCCATGAAATTCTTTCTTTCTTTCAATACCCAATTTGTTAAAGTTGATTACATCTAAAAGCTGCCAAATAAATATACACTTCCTTGATCATTCAAGAGGGCGAAAATATTGAAAGGTTATTTAATATTCGTTGTATGTTTGTTTTTAAAAATTTTATTTGTTGGAAACTAATTAACACTTTCAAAGGCAGGGGTCATCTCATATCTGGATAAATAGAGTATTATTAAAGAAAAATGCAAAAAATTTTACTTTCTTTTTCTATTTTTTCATTGCAGGATTATTTAAAATTTAGAATGGAGAACATTTCATTTCAAGCTTGCTATGTCTCCAACAGTTTCTTATTGTGAAATGTGACCACTGGAATTGAAAGTGTTACTTGAAAATTGTCCTATCAATTTCTACAGAACTTTTGAACAAATAATTTCATTTAACATACAATTTAAAAAATAACATATTTTAACATATAATTGCTAAAAACTACTTTAAATCAAGATTATTTCAATGTGTATTTATTCAGGACAGAAAGGAAAGTACGAACTTAACACACAAGAATAATTGCAAGGTTTTTATTATCATTATAGTGACAACTAAAGCTTGTATATAATGTGCAATGTAATACACAATTCAAATAAATATTTTATTAAGATTTCATGTAATCACAAAAAAAGGTGATTAACAAATTCAACATTAATAGAACTCTTTGGGATGTTGATGTCAGTATTGAAATGCCCTGAAATACCATAGTTCTTGCCATATTAGGCACATACATAAGTTACAGGATACAGTAAATGGCAGCCATTTATTATTTCACTAAGAATGTTAACACACAAGTTTAATAAAACTAAAACAAAATATTAATAAACTAAGAAATAATGCACTGATTGGTAGCATCCATATCATATGTACAAGGCAACTGGTTCACACACCAAGCAAACTCTGGCAGAAAAAACTTTAACAGACAATATAACACTTTTACCCTTGTGAAATTACTCCATTTCATTCCAAACCATTCTTCACTAGAAACAGACACAACAGACAATAGTATAATAAAACATACCAAAAATAGGGTTCTATAGGCAAAATTAAGTTGTAAATATGGAAAAAATATTGTACTTGGAATCCCTTCATGGTAGTACATAATTATTCTTTGGAAATTGTATCAGTAGTATCCCTGACATTGTCTTTATAAGAAAACTGAGTTGTTTCTGAAGGCAGCAAAATTTTCCCAGGGCCTTGTCTCTCAGAGACAGTGGCAATCTGCCTTCCTACACTGCTGGCCTGTTTCTCAAACTCAGCTGTTTAATATTCATTGTTACAGTAAATGCTTAAGTATTGTCTTAGCATTACATAAAAAAATTGCAAATGCTTATTTCACTTGACAAGAAATAATTACAAATTGCTTCTAGAGAATGTATTCAGATAAGACTTATCTCACTTAATTGGCATTGTATTAGCATATGGTCGGCAAGACTATACAATTGTAATAAATAGGTAATTCATGCATCAAAAACCACAATATTTACAGCAATGATCTTCTGAAAAAAATTATTGTTGGTAATTCTCTGATAGTTTATATTGAGCTATTCGGAATACAGAATTGTTTAAGAAAGCCTGTCTACATCAGGGCCAGTAATCTACACAAACTGTAAGCGTAATCTTTAATATTATACGCTGTAGGAAAAATTGCTTCAGGTGGAATGATGAAATAAGGAACACTGTTTCACACACATGGTTCAACATAATTTCCTGGAAAGAGACCTGTGATGCCGTCCATTACACCTTCCCACCAACCATCATCATTTTTCTTCAGCACATAAATGACAGAGCTCTCCTGAAAGCTCAGTTCATCTTCCTTGTCGGCAAAGTAATCGTAGATAGCAACCACTGAAAAGTGAAAAAACATGATATTACATGATGAAACTATTTACTACATAATTATAGCGTTAATAATCGAATAATAAAAAGTAAAACAAATTTTAAATGTAGGGGAGACTTGAGCGACACCTTTTTTCAGTGCCAATTTTTACAGAGAAAACAATAGTTTAATGAAATAAATAGCAATACCTAACTAATGAAGCATTGATTCCATTTGCAAATAATTATTTTAATTTTGAAATTTAAACAATAAACAGGCAAATGAGATGCACAATAAATACAATATCCACATTTCCAGAGGAAATTGTTATATAGTGTACTTTTGTTTAATGGCTCAATTTTTAAATAAAATCGGAATTTTGTATAAATGGAAAATAGATCCTGTAACATTTTTTAAAGATAGTTTTAATTGGATCTCTCACTTTTTTCAAAATGGAATATCTACCAGTCTTTTGGGTTCTCCAGTGGTTCTATTAAAAAATGACCTGTGCTAAATGTGATTGAATATGTTAAATAAAACATTCCACTAACATCCTGATGTGGCAGATGAAACAAGAGTAAGACCACTGAAAGAATAGCTAAAACAAATTTTAAGAGAAAAGAATTTAGGGAAGGAGAAAGATAAATAAACATGTAAAAAGGTATAACAGTCTACCATGAAATAACACCGTCTTTGCTGGCAAATTGCAAAGCTATGTTATTTTTTCTTCAGTCAGGATGATTGCCAAGAGAGATACTTTTCAATGCAAGTTTTTTCTATGTATTCAAGGTTATGAAATACATTTTCCTGTTTTGATCTTTTATTGCATGACATAATAACTTATCAAGTAAGTTAATTTTCAATATTTTCTTTGCATTTTGTAAGAGAAAAATATCACAAAAATGTAATATACAAATATTAACCCTCCAAGGGCGAATGTGACGTATCACAGCAAACAAGTTACAACAGAACATAATTCCTGTCACTGTATGACGATATTTCTGTAAGTGCCAATGTATTCTTATTGCAGAGGAATTTGGTTCATCAGTTTATTGTGCAATCTTGCCTTGAAAAGGTATTATAATATTTTTTCCTGCTGTTTAAAAATAGTTATTTGGTTTTCATTCACCCAGATCATTGGTAAGTTGAATTCATCGTCTCTACTGTTATCAATACACTTTATCTCAATGGCATATATCTCTCATAGATAAAAGCAATGTAAATTAATTAATTATTTTTCATTATTATTATTATTATTATTATGTATTATTATTATTATTATTATTATTTTGTTGTTGTTATTATTTAATCATCATGTATTATTAGAAGAAAAGCTGGGAGGCGTGAAAAGGTCAGTGCGACATACACATCTCACTTGTCCTTCTTCATGCCTCTTCACAGTTTTCATATTTTTACTTTTTGTTCAACTGTAGTCAAGAACCAACATTTTTACAAGATTTCTTTCGTTTATAAGGAATAATAACTGTTTTAGAGACAGATGATGGCAACTCCAATTTAACATTCGATATAGCTATTAACATATCTAGAAATGTTATGAGTGTTATTACTGCAGAGGCCAAAAGTTAAAAATCGAGGCAGAGCTTAGCGGAGCCAAGATTTTTAATTTGGATGAGGCAGTAATAACATAAGCATTTCATGAAATTTTCTGCATTTTATCAGTCACCATAAAATCTCAAGATTTATACGAAAATTTATGATATTAAACAAATGAATATTTCTGCGGCACGTTACTACGATATAGTGGGGTGTTGCTTGTGATATAATTATTTAAACAATATTTGTTTACCATGATTTGAGAAAAGATGGCTGCATTCAACTGAACCCAAAATAACTTAGAGAAATGACGTTTGACGAGGAAGTTGGCATGCCGTGGCGACATCTTCAGATAATAGTGAATATGATTACCAGAGGAGTCATTTGGTAGTATGCCAGGAAAATGAGGTTAATTAACCTAATACACATCTTTTAATTACACTATTAATATTAAAATTAATAATAATTAGCCCCAAAACTTATATGAATTACTTTTATTCTGAATTGAATGAATATGATTTGTACAAAACATCACCAGATTTTTAATAAACATTTAACTTGTGACGAATCGATGGTTGTTTATTTACGTTGCTAAGGATGTTAAACTTCTGAACATACAGGTAGGTACAAGTGCACTGAACAAACCTGTAGGGTTGCATGTTAACAAGGGCTAAAGACACATGTGACCAATAAAATTGTTTACCAAATGACTTCATATGTTTTAAACTATAAGAATGTAACATTCTCCATAAATTAAAAAAAAATAAATGTTCTCACTAGATAGCATCAATTACAGTAATGACATTAAATTTTGCATAATTTTAACATAAATAACTTTTAAATAATATTGTTTCAGTAAAATTGCTTACATAAATATTTACTAAGTACTGTCTTAAAAATGTCACAAATAGTTTCATGATACTCAAGAACTGTTTAATCACAAATACATATCACATAAGAAGGCAGATTTCGAAGGTTTTCAGCCTGAATTTCTTCATGCATGCACAGAATATTGCAAGTGGCTGTGATTTGATCCTCAAGATTGGGGACACTAATGCCTTCTGCCGTATTCTACTCCATTCCAGCTACTCCGTTCCAGCAAGCTCGACACAGGAGCAAATAAAACTTACAGAGTACACACAACTTTCACAACAGGGTATTAAATAGTCGATTAATTAAGTATTGAAATTTCATTTCAATGAATGTGCTTCTCGACTATTAAAAACCTTAAATCTTATTTCATTTACCTCAAATGTTTAACTAGACTAAAAAGTTTTCAAAAATCAACTATTTCCAAAGAAAATGACTAACTTTTAACACCCAGAAACATACTCATCATAACAAATATTAAAATGGGAGATCTGAACACACCAAACTTCAAGAAAAGGAAAGCAAATGGATATCTTGAGTTAAGGAAGAAAATTAAGAAAACCTTTTGAGGCATAAAAATACCCAGAAAGGTAAGACCTAAAAGTTTTAAAAATAAAAATATAACAACTCCATCACAACTAGAATATTTGGGATAGATAGCTCATACTGTGTGATAAACACATACCCTTTTCAATGTAGTTCTTGGGCACCCAACCAGGAAGATCTTCCTCATCTGGCACTATAGGCATCATGTGAGATGTCCTGGGCCGGCCAAAGCCTGGATGCTCATCCTCTGGAGGGGGCGGAGGGGGCAATGGAGGGGACACATTGCCAGGTCGATGTTGGGCATGCATGTGCTGCAGCTGCTGATGTGGATGGTGCGGCAACGTGTGGGAATGATGGCCAGCTCCTATAGCAGCAGCAGCAACCATGTGATGCATCATGCCTCCATGATGTTCAACAGCATCCCCTGGGGGAGCTACAAAAAGGTAAAGATAAATTATGTGAGCGATTTTTTTATGAAGATATTTTTCCAAGAAAACAATAGCAAGTATTCAACATTTTTCAAAATTTCAGCAATCAAAATTTAAGTTCTTATTTTTTCCACATTTCCTCAATTTTTTAACTTCCAAAATCCAATCGGATAATTGGAAATTTGTATAAATGGACTTTGAATAATTAGTGTTATTCTGTATTCTTTTTAAATACATTATTTCAGCATTATTGCAACAATTTAGCACTTGCAGAATGGAATTCATAAGTTATTTGAGTTGCTTTTTCAAGAACACCTTAAGAACTGGTAGCAAAACGCTCCAAGTTAACATGCAAGTGTTACTTGCAATTAGCATCAACTACTATCACAAATTTATTTAGATATTCATATTTAACTTCATTTTATACATATAAATACTGACAATTGTACTGCTAAAAAATTTCCATGTAATTTATGGAAATGATGTTGTTTGTTTCACAATATTTCTGTCTGTTTTCTTTTCTCAAGCTACACATGAATATTGCACAGTATGCATGTTATTAGTCATCTCCATTTTCTCCCACATAACATGTTCAACAGAGTTCAAACTTGGGACCACAGTCATTTGCAGTCATGGTTTACCATGCTTTCTCTTAAGATAGGCTAATATGAAATTCTCTCTATAAGGCCAGTAGAAAACTAGACTCTACTGAATAATTAATGTGCTGCCTAGTGTAAATTTTTAATAGTGACAGGATTTCAATGCAAATATTCTCCTTGTAATAAGTAATAAGAAATATCTTATCACTTGAAATGTACGTGAAATGCCCAATTTCCAATTATTTAACATAACTTTATTATCCATATCTAGCATGTTTTGTCTATTTCCTTAATAAGAATAATTTCTGCAAATTGTTAAATTGTCAAAATGATTATGCATATTTTGCTGGAAAAAGTTAATCATCACACATTTATTTATTATATTGAATGTAATACATTTAATTTATAGTATTGTAATTTGAGAATCTATGCACATGGTTCATTGTAGCTAATACACACACCCTGCACCTGAATTACATATGCTCTGCATGGATCATTCTTACTCATATGCATGATTAATAACAATATCTTTATACACAAGTGTGTTCAGAATAACAGATTTTGTGTGTTTATTGTGCAATAGGCTGATTTAAGGGATTTGCGAGCATGAAAAAACTTATCACACTCACGTTACTTGTGGGACTGATTATCAGGAATTGTTTTGATTTGTTAGAGAGAATGTAGAATGGTCGATTTGATAGAGAGAATGTGGAATATACACCTATGCAAATCCACAGAAACAAGAGGTAGTGCTCAGACGAAACATTTATAATTGGAATGTAATTAAATAAAATAAATTTAAATTCGGATAACAGGTCAGTTTTTTTTTTTTTGTCTTGACAAACCAGACATATTGTCAAATACAGAATTCTGCTCAATTGCTATTAGATTCAAACCTCCCCCCCCCCAATTGCAAAATAATTTGTTAGTTTACTGTTGCTTTCATATTAATGTTTTTTTCATGGCAGCCGTGTCACTGCTTTTCCACAAAACCTTTTCTTACTCACTAATAATTGTGGAGTACAGAAATTTCTTTCCAGCCTATTAATGTTTGGAAACTGTCATTTATTTAACATTGTCATATTTTTCAATAATTTTCACAAATCACATTTGAGAAATGCTGTCATTTTGCTCACATATCTCATCTGAGGAGTTCGTTCTTTCTGTCTTTCTTTTTTGTTAGTTGAAGAATATCATACAGAAATTAATGATAAAATCAATCCATCTCCAAACAAATTGTGACTTGTTGGCAAGGTACAAAGCACGGTTTAAAGCACAATCTTGAACCTTTGTTACCTATTTGATTTTGCTTAGTAGTAATAATTTAAATAACTGCTGCTTTGGTAAATATTCAAGCACTAAAATATAATTAGACAAAATATAAACAACTTCTGTTACAAAGTAGAAGACTTTTTTTAAAAAAAATACTCTGATCACATGAAATTGTCATAAAAATTAATTTGATAGCATGACCACACATTTTGCACTAAAATATAATTAGACAAAATATAAACAACTTCTGTTACAAAGTAGAAGACTTTTTTAAAAAAGAATACTATGATCATATGAAATTGTCATAAAAATTAATTTGATTGCATGAACACACATTTTAAATGTCCTAAATGATGTTAAAGAAAGAATACCACTCAATTGTATGCTGTTCTAGCACCTTAGCTTACATTAATGCTTTGTAGGTGTTAGAACATAATATATTCCCTTATTGTTTCCCCAATATGAGGAAACATTTTGACCTGTACATTGAAGATGTAGGAAAGATATAAGGACTTCTTTTAAGAGATAATATTGGAGATGAAAAGTTTGAAGGAAATTCTGTAAATTTAGATATGGACCATGAAGTATGCAAACAGGATTTAGAACAATTTTATGACAATATTGTGGAGGATACATTTTTTCACAGGTATGTAAATATGATAAATACATGGCCAATAGTGATTTTCTCTCATCTTCAAAATATTGCATTTATAAATGGAGAATAATTTATTTAGGAAATGGCAAACAATACTTGTACCAATGCCATGCATGTTAGTTTCTACATAAAGAAATTTGCTCCAAGTTTGTCACTGTACCAGATGTAAAAAGGGTCCACTATTACTAGTCTTCCATGAGAAATTCTACAAATGGTGACTAAATAGAGAAAACTGAACAGAAATTGACTTAATAATAGTTTATGCTCATCTTACATTTAAAGTAACTCCAGAAGAAGAGTAAAAGAAGTCTTTAAAATGTGGAGATGAAAAATTTAAAAATTAATAAATATTTTTAATAAAATTGATTAATAATATTCATTAATCTAAATAATGATTTCTGATAAATATGTTTCTGCTCTCAATGTTTTTAAGAAATGACACACTAAAAAAATTCTGGCCAAAAAACTATAAATAGAGAAAATCAGAAAATCAAAGTAAAATTCTTTTGGAACCACAAAATACAAAGAGAAATAGGTACCACTCCTCCCACAAGGAAACAAACAAATTGTTGCATAAAATATGTTTATAACAAATGTGATACTTTCTTATGCTTATGCAAACAGGTAAAAATAATTATTAGTAAACTGCCTTTAACTTAAGCAGCACTACTATTGTCAATGAGTTATGTAAAAATGTATTTATTACTGCTTATTTAGGATTGATTTTACATAAAATTGTTTTCTGGTTCAGCATGAATAAAGTCATCTCTATACATTATATACCAAGATTCATCTCTCATTAAATACCTTTCTAACACTACTTCAGGCAATGTAAATAATAAAATTTGCCTAGTGGATCCATAGAATGTTCTAATAAAATGTAGCTATACCTAGTGTAACTAATCGACTTAGTTAACCCTTTGTTAGGTGTGCCATTTTTAACAAAATTTAATTTGAAGACACTATGCAATTTTAGAGATGTTTTATTTCTATAATAGCTCTTGAAAAATTCCATTCATTATCATTTAATATGTCCCCAACCTGGCACGGATCCACAGGGAGGGAAATGAGGAAAATTTCTCCTCCCAAAACTTTTCAGCAACTATTCATTTTAACTTGTCATGAAACTTTCAAGCAAAAATATTTTCGTATAAACATTAAAATGAATAAAATTGTATTGCAAACATGAAAAAAGTTTAGTCTGCGTCATTCTACATAATCTGAAATATATCACATTTGACCAAAACATTTTGAATAAAAAAATTTCCCCTCCCAAAATGTGTGCCTGCCCCAACAGTCTTGAAAGTCAAACTTAAGTTGTTTATTTAATCTACACATTGAAATGTTCATTGTGCCTCCTAGCTGAAGGAACTTTCTTTATTTTAATTTTTTAGTAGTATTATGAAATTTTGAAGTTTTGCTTGCTAGCTGATGAGTCTCTGGTAGGTAATTCTGTCTTTAGAAGTACTGAAACATGTAAAATTGCAAATTTGTGTGAATTGTAAGCTGCCAAATTTTAACTATGTATGCTCTGTGAACTCTTTTGTAAAGAGAAGAATCCCATGTATCCCACAGGCACAGATCCACGGGGAGGGAAACACCACAAAAGTTTTCAGTAACTATTAATTTTAACTTGTCACAAAACTTTCAAGCAAAACTTTGTTCGTACAATCATTAAAACGAATAAAATTGTATCGTAGCATGAACTGCGTGTAAACTGCGGCATTTAAAGAAATCTGTAATATGTCACATTTGACCAATATATTTTTAATTTCCCCCCTCAAAATTTGTCTCTGGATCCACCCCTGTGTATCAGGAAATTAATAAAATAAAATATCGTGCTTAAGGCCAGAGAAAGAACCTTAAAAAATTTCAAAACTATTCAATATTCACCAGGTTTACAATGATGAAATTAGTGGAAATTTATGTACAATTATCAGATGAGATGAAATACTGTAATGATTAAAATTTTCAACTGTAATTGAAGATTACATGCAAGGAAAATTTTGGTTTTTCATTCTTTTAAGAAATTTTACTCTATATTTCTCATGCAACTCAAGAAATTCAACCCTTATGAAATTGGAGACTAAGTCTGTACTGCATTTTATAAATGTATTTTAAGCAATTAATAGATAATATTTCTTGTATATAAAATTCTTAATGGCACACAAATAGAAAGTAATTTTATATAAAAAAAGAGCTAACATTTCAAATAAGCCCACAAGAATGTAACTGTACACTGCAAAGGTCAAATAGATTTATTGACAAAGTTATTGGTAAAGCACTTTCAACACAGCTCTGTATTTTCAGAAAATTGGAGATTTGAAGTGAAAAATAACCTTAATAACCACAAGAGAATAAGAACAATAATAACGAGAGACTTTGGCAGACACATGGACCTGGAAACAAAACCAACTTCACAATATAGCTGCTAAATCTAGAATCATATATGGCTCTGAATTGGGTATTGAAAGAGAGAGACAAATAAAAACTACAGGTGGCACATATGAGATTCCTGAGAAACCCCAAGGAAATCACAAGTGACAGACTGAGAAATAAAGACATCAGAAAGAAATTGAAAACCAAATGTTTGGTAGAAGAGATAGAACAGTCTCAAAGGAGATGAAAAGATCATTTACAAAGAATGGACAATAACAGATTTCCCAAATTAATCTGGAAGTACAAACCAATAGGGATCAGAGGTAGAGGCTGTTCACTAAAGAGGTGGCAACAGTAGGAACACTTGGAAGACTGACTAATATTCTACCAAGAATAAAACAATAGAAACATCCTGTATGGAAGAGACTAATTTCTCATCAGTTCATGATGGTGATGATGATACTCATGATGATTAACCATTTCCAGTTCTGATAGATAAGACAAATGCATGTTTCCTTATACGTTGTTATTTGTTACATTATGTTGATAAATAAGAAACCAATGGGCTTCATTATTTTCATTTCAGGAGACGAATATTTACCATTATTTATTGAAGTTACATGATTAGTTTTCTTACATACTTTACTTTATACATCAAACCTCCAGACAAGATTTTATTTAAAACACATATTTGAGGCATGTTCTGGAAGAAGGGCACATAAGCCTATGTATCCTTTTACCAGAAATCGTTTTAAATGAACTGCAATATTATACTACAGTTGCTGGGAAAATTACATAATTAATGGTAGCAGCCTGGCGATAAACTTTGTTAGCATTTTCTCAGCTGTTTTGATGTACAGCTGGTATTAAGACTCGAGCAGTGTTTACTGGTTTGTTTGATGTAGGGTATTTAATTGTTAACCTTTATGTGCTGAGAGTATGCATTTATTTTTGGCTACAATGGAACCTTTGTATAAAGAGGCAAATCGAAACTAGGGATTTTCAAATCTTTTTGTTCACGGCTCCCTTGACCTTAACAAATTTTCCCATGGCACCCCTGGTAACAACATAGGGCTACGAAAGATTCAACACAAATGAGTAAGTGCTATACATTACAAGTAAGATATAGTGAGACAGTTCAAAATTATTTTGTAGACATACGTGACATGAGGATTAAAGCAAATAAAACCGATAGATAATTTTAATAAATTACCACGACACCTATACCATATTGCCTCGAGGCCCCTGGGACTAGTGATGCACAGTTAGAAAAACACTCGTTAATACTAATAAAAACTTAAAATGTGAAGAAGACAAAATCAGAACCTTAACACAAGTAACAAAGTGATCACCAAAGAGTTTACATTAGTGACTGAATGTCATAAAAATAAGTGTTATGAAAAGTTTTCTTCACAGAATCAGTGAACCAAAATCAAAATCTTCAAAATACACAATTATAAAATTTGTTATGATGAACACCATATTAGGTGTAATACTGTGCTCTAATTAGTATGTGCCTTCATACATCCCATTTTCTTACATAGAAAGTAACATTCAAGATCTGAAAGATATTGACTCTAAACCTATTCCTTTTGCTGGAGTCAGAAAAGCAAAACAAGATGGTCAGTTTTTATTAAAATTTCTAGCAACTGAAGACAGTGAACGGATAGAATTCATCTTTCATAAGCATTAACAAAAAGGATTTCATGGATTAAAACATTTGTTAGTACAGTGGAACTCTATTTATATGTTTCGCACTCATGTTTTTCACTTTTATACTTGCTTTTTGTCAAGTGCCGAATAAATTCCCATAATTCCCATGCTAAATTATTTCAGATATGTGTTTTATGTATAACGTTTTTCACACTTATACATTCATAATAAAAGTCCCTTTAAATCCGTATAACATTCAAATGTTCCCTCAAAAGGTGACAGTTACGGCGTGGGGCGACCTGCACTTAGTGCCCGGAATTTTATTCGAGTTGACACGCGCCAGAGTGTTCTCTAGAAGCAGCCTCTTGGCCTCAGAGAAGACTTCCCATTAATGAAACTTGTAATATAGAGCTCAACTCGGCCTAGCTGAGGAGCCAAGACCGTGCGAGCCCGCGGGGCGGAAGTGCAAAGTTGGCTCCCGAGCCGCCTCTGACAGCAGGACTTCGAAAAATTTCAGAGTTGCTGAGGAAAGAGAACTGGAAACTGTGGATAAATTTAATTTCCGAGAAAACTAAATTTCTAAAAATTTTTGAAAATTTCAATAACACAATGCAATTTAAATATAACACTTAAAACAAAAACATAATATATAAATTTATAATTAATTTTAAGACTCTCGAGATACATTTATAAATATTTTAAGACTAAATCTAATCATGGAATATGTGCGCTAATGCACCCTACAGGCGAAACGTAATGTCAAACACACTAAGATAACAGACTTCTTTCATTAATAATTTTTTGAGCTGCGTATTGATATCTTCTTTTTTGGTAATATCTTTTGTAATAAAATGATAGTGTAAAGTATTGAGTTTTTATTTTGCTCATAATATTCAATTTCAGTTACGTATTTTTCTCACTTATACATTTTTTCCCTTCAGTTCTCTGAAAAATGTGTAAGTATTCTGCTGTAACTATTTTTGTCTCATTCAGAATAAACTATTGTTGTACTGTAATAACATGCTATTTTTGGAAAAAAGGCACATAACGTATTGTAAGAAAAAATTCATAAAAATTACAAATATTGTGATTTATTTTTAAAAGTTGTTTTCTAGCCTAGAAGATATTACGTGTTAAAAATAAGTTTGTAACAGGTGTTTGCAGGCTTGTTATAATATATATGTACAATAATAAAATATTTGACGACCTTTTTTCCAGCTTTGCCCTTCTTTCGGAATAAGCCTCAATTTCTCTGCATTAATTTAAGTTCAAAGTTGAGAAGAAAATCTAAAAATGTTGTACTAGTAAATTCATATCGTAAGTTTTTCAAAAATACATTAACTTTTAACAAAATTAGAAATAGCTTTTCTCTAAATCCAAAAATACATACAATTCAAGAATGGCATTTCAGCATTAAATTTAATTTTAAGACAACATTTCAATTTGTGAACATATAATGAAAACAACATGAACTGAGAGAAACAGTACTTACGAGGCATGCTGGTGTGATGGTCCACAGCATACGTGACAGGAGGTGGTGGCGGTGGTGGGGTCTGGGGGTGAGAAGCTTGTAGACTGGGATTGGTGTGAGGAATGGGATGCACCATGCCCACTTGAGGAGGAGACATAGGAGGAGAGGGGTGATGGTGGGGATGTGGAAGAGTCTGTGTGTGCAGGTGAGAGGCAGGAGGCATTGGAAGTGTACTGTATCCAGCACCTCTTTCCCCACGGCGTGGATGACCAAGTGGATAATTAGGAGCATAATGGCTGGGCACCTGAAACACATAACATAAAAGAAAATTCCACTTATCCAATTTTTAACTGAAGACTTGAGAGCTCATTATGTTTCTCAGACCATAAAAATCCATTGCCATTAACAGTGTGAAGAAGAAATCTCAAAAAAAATAACTATTTTAGGAACCTATGGCTTACTTGAATATTCTAAGTCTAAGATTAATAGCAGACAATGAAGAGACTACTAAAGGAGTTTCTCAGACCCTTACGGGAAACTTCTATTACTAATAGAAAATACAAGAACTAGCTCCCAAGTCTCATTATTTTCAGTCAAGTGCTACGCTTTCTGCTGCACAAGCAAATTGCAAATAATTCACAGCCCAGAATATCTCAGCATTTACATCATCTCTACGAAAGCTGATTGTCTGGAAAGCACAGTACTGCCTCCACCTTCACAGCCTTTCACTGAAGCAGCTAAATACATAAATTGCTAAATTAGTGGTGGCAAAATTTTCTACTCGAACTCTTCATATTTTATTTGAAACTGCCACCAGCACATATTGCAAACGAAGGAAATAATCTAATTTGAGCTGTATGCAAAGAAAGCACAAATGCATCATTATCTGTACTGTCTGAAAAGTAATATTTCAGTAGACAAGAAACTGTGTAACTGTACGCAAATAAAGGCCCAAAAGCAAAATGCAAAAAATACTATACAAAGCTTGCCGAGTGCAACAGACTATGAATCACCACCACTCCCAGGCCAGGGCAGAAGCAGTGACAATTTTGCCACCACCAGTCAAGACTACGAACACAACAGCCTGAAGCTTGCGTAGCTGCGCACGGAACACTCGAGGAGGAGAACCTCCTTCCCACCTGTGGGGGGGCGACGGCGGGCGGTGTGCGGTACTCGCGAGACCCTTTGCTCAGGCTGCCCCCCTGTCGCACGGCCTGCGGTGGCGTGGGGGGCTTTGTGGTGGGGGCAGGGCCTACCAGATTGGCGCCCATCATTGCAGCTGCAGCTGGTGAAGTGCCTCCCAGAGACTGGATGCTGCCCTGGCTGCTTCCACGCTGCTTGCTCCTTGGTGTGCCGCCTGTCGAGCCCGTTCGCACTCCATGCCCTATGTCGTCTAACGCTGAAAACCAAACACATCATTCATTTCTACTTCCTTAACTGATGTCACACACCAAGACAATTCTCCAATTTCTGTTAACTGTAAATATTCATAGCATTATATTAAAATATGGTTAAGAGATGAGAATAATTTGTACTCCGATCTGACTAAGAAGTTATGTATATGTATACCAAAAGTTATTGCTAAGAAAGTCATCAACTTCAAAACCTTTGACTCCTTCAGGTCTACTAAGCTGATTTTTGTCCATTTTTTTCCTTCAATGGAAAACACAATATTTTAGGTTACATATTTCTTTGAAGCATTAGAAGTATTATACTTATGTAGTGCCTACAAATTTCTATTTTCTGTTTAAATGTTGCCTATTCTCATATATACTGATCAAAATTCAATCATTCTTAATCAAAAATTTTTAAAATTGTACTTTTTTGTTTTTATTCTGCAGATTACAGAAAAATCCAACAATATCAATAAATATATTCAGTTTTACTGCAAACAGGGTGCAGGTATTTCATATTATAAACCATGCAAAATGACGGGTGGTTAATTTTTAATTCAAATTTTTAAACAATTTTTACTCAAGAAAGAGTCTGTATTTTTTCTCAAAACATTTTCCTTGTATGTATCAAAGGACAATAAAAAAATTGGTGCTGGGTTTTTACAAAACTCTATTTTCAAAAATTGCAAAAAGTTAATATTGCAAAAGTACAATATTGATTAGAGATTTTTGTCTTCAATGACATATGTTTTAAAAAATCAGATCTTTAGGTTTTAAATCTTTTTAAAACTAGTGGTTTTTGCAAAAATTCAGTATATTTCAATATTAGCCTGCATTTAATGAAAAGCAAGAAGATAGCTACTGTGATTTTTGGTCCAATTCCCGAACAATGAAAGATTGGATTCCAACGAGAATTTGTTAGAAGAATGATGAAAGAAAATATTTCATGAAGGTAACTATATTACGTTTACTTTAAAAACTTGCCACACAACATAAATAATGATAAGTGTATACAGTGCTTTTAAAAAAATTCCTATTTTGCCTGCCTATTTCTTCAGTTTTTTGTCCCTTTAAATCTACAGCTTACTCATTACAGATAGTTTTGATGAAATGTTACTTTGCTCTAGATTTAATTGGAAACAAAGTTACAAATTGGATTATTGTTAATTCTACCAGACACCCAGTGTTCATTAAATTCGCTGTCCCCTTCTTAATCAGCTTTTGTCCCGTTTTCCCCGATCCATTGAACAAATGCTGAGACGGGCTCTCACTTTGTTTTTGAAAGTAAATGTAGTCTCATTATGCATATGTTTTGTGAAGCTAATCTTTTGGCTAGTTGCAGGGGAAGCTGGGCAGGAATGGGGAGTAGGACATTATTTCATCAGCAATACTACAAAATCAAATTTGTAATGATTTTCCCGATTCAAATACGACAAAGTATATTAAATTATTTTTTTCTGGTTACCACATTTTAGGGTGCAATGTATTTTTGCAATGTGTGTTCTTTAGCAACCTTGACATGCAAAATTATCAACACTTTTTATTCTGAAAAATTCTTTGAACCCTCTTCAGCCTTCCAGCAGCACTAGCAAAAAGAGTGGCTAAAATAATGTTCAGGCCAAGATTTAATAACTATTAGTTGCACAATAACATTCTACATTTTAGTGCCTTACTCACCAGTATAATCAATAGGTTTTCGCACATATTTTATTGGCTTCTCTGGATTGGCAGGAGCAATGATTTTGTACTGTCGTGATGTAGTCTTGTTGGCAGTGAGCACTCCAATCTCTCGACGAGCAACTTTTTCTTTATGGATCATCACCGTCTATAGAAAATGATTTCTTTACAGTAGAATGTCAAAGTTGGCATTTACAAGGAAGAAGAAAAAAGTTTCAAACCTGTGCTATGTGATTCATTTGACTTTCCATTTCTGCTAATTGTGCTGTCTGAAGGTCGAGAAGTTGAAGAAAATTAAAAGCAAGAGTGTTGATTTGATAGGCAACACTAGCAAGTGATTGAGTGGTATAATTTTTGGTTTCCTCCAATGCATGACGTTTGTTCTCAGACTGCAGCACAAAAAATACTGTAAGAAAACATGTACAGAAACACAAGCTAATTCGAAAGGTAGTTACAATACCTGGAAATAATTTCCCTCGCAGTACTCTGCTACGCGTTCCAAGTTAGTATGACTGTCTGCAAGGCTGCTACGACCCTCTGGTATCTCGGTTTGAAGGAGCGCCGCCAATTCTGCCATGTTGTCAGACTCGCTGCCGAGGCCTGACTCCCGGTTGGGATCCATGACCCCTTGCAAAGGAAACAATACACCGGTCTTTTACAATGTATCCGGCAGGATATTACATCAGGTTACACACCAAACCGTGCTACAAACGGCACTCTTCAACAGCAGCAACAGGGTTCGGCCCAAGAGAGGTTATAATTCAGACTAAGTGATAATACTCAATTTACGAGTTATTCAGCTTCAGAGTATACTGTGCACTGTCTAGAGAAATTAAGCATTATAGTTCTTGCTTTTAAGTGCACTTTTCGAGCGGGTAATACTTACTTCCGCCGTGAAGATGGCCAAACAGCACCCCGCCCCAATGACAACGATAGCGGTGTTAGTGAGATTACGAAACACAGCAGTCCATACGATCAGTCTTATTAAAATGCATTCATTCCTTAAACTAGGGCATTCATACAGCAATCCAAGAACTCAGCATGCACAAACCTCCTGTTAAAAATGTACTCCACATCATTAAATCAGATAAAAACTCAGTACACAAAGATAATTGACAACTTCGATATATATCGAAATCTGCTCCTGCTCGACACAGCAGGAAAAGACGTCGATACAAACATCGAGATGTTATCGATTATTTTATCATAACAAGTTCGTTCATTTCAAAATAAATTCGAGACGCCCCAATAATTATTATAAAAACAAACATGTTTTTGGATACAATGAACGGGCAAAATAATATATAAATATAAGCCTCGCATTTGTTTCGTTCAATAGTTAGAACTCTATGACAAGCTCAGATCGAAGCAGCATTGCTGTAGTTGTTTTGACCTTCGTGATACATTACGCTTCCCGATCACGAACTTTCCACTCACTCGACCTTTTGTCTGACTTCCCACGAACCGTGCACTCTCGCACTCGATGGTTGCGCTTCCTACGCGAGCCTTTTTCGGAAATATTTGTGAGCGAGAAATTCCTCTCTAGTAGAGAAGCTAGTTCTGCAACTTGGTGATAGCGTGACATACTTGTTGTTCTTGCAGATTCTCAAATACGTTTACTTTTTCCTTCTTCTGTCGTTTCCCTTTTAATCGAATTAAACAGGTATTTTAAATCACTCTAAACATTTTAAAATGAAATTCACACAAATATATTTTCTTTTAAGAAAAAATGAAAATTATCCGAATACAGAGCCGAAGGTGTTCTTGCACTGCAAGGGGGAGAGGATACTATTAGAACTATTTTTCTACTATTTTTTTAGCGCGAATATAGCTAAATAGCGCCTAGGTGCACACCCAGAGAAGCAACCCCCCTCGAAAATACAAGTGTATGTATAGACGCACGATTTCCAATCTACTGTCGGTACCCAATATACTATTTCTTTTTTAATTTTATTTAAGAAACATTTCACCTATTTTATGCCACATTTTTTATGTAATACATTTACGAAATAATATGATTTCGTAAAATTTATAAACTGACGTGTCAAAAGAAGTGTCAGGAGAACTTTTTGTAGAACTGAAATTAACTCCGCTGGTTCTATCTATGCAAATTTCAAATGTCCAGATACAATTTCAAATATGTTTCAAAACGAGAATTTAAATAATCGAAAATTAAAATACATTCAATTCAATAAATTAAGTAT
>BOPP01000005.1:15359908-15396365 GCA_017312745.1 Gryllus bimaculatus | reverse complement strand
ATGTATCTTATATTTGATCAAAAAACGTGTGAGCATGTACTGCTATACTAAAGTATTGTATTATACATGTAACTATGCTCTATCAGGGCCTGATTCCTCTTCCACTGAAAGTGGTTATCCAGGGACACTCGTCGAGGGCAAATAGAGCACAAAGTATTTACAGTTAGCTTGTTTACGTGAATTATGTAAATTTACGTCAATGCATGAATATGTAAACCTGATGTGATCTTGTTACATTTGATAAATTACATCAATTTAAAGATGAAAATACTCAGAAAGTCGTACTAATATAGTACTACATCTGCACCACACTTACCATTTTTCTGTTAATAAACTATTTTTGCATCAACGTTCCGTTTGCAGCCAAATACAGACTTGGACTCTTTGGAGAGCAATCCTCCTTTAATTTAGTCAGTCGTGGTCAGTCATTGCCTTTTAAGCCGTGGCCATAGGCACGGCGCCGTTATATCCCGAGATTCTAGAGGGACACCCTACCAAGAACCCGTGATGTTTGGAATTCGCTTAACTTCCGTGACTTTATTTATACGTCAAAAACAACTAAAAACTGTGACGTGCTATTGGGAGATGTTAAATTGAAGTTACATTTATGTCCAGGAGCAAACCAAGAAGCCATCTCAGCCTTTGCTCAAGAATCAGGGAAACTGGACGCCAACCTGATGAATGCGGATAGTCACGCAAATTTCTTTCAATTACTATATATCACTGCTGAGGTAGCCTGACATCAAATGTTAAATATACGTAATATAAATGTAATGAAAACCGTAATTGGATTTTTGGTTATATTTGTATAGATTTCTATGTTAAATTTCTACACCTATTGATCGTTTTGTGAAATAATTAAGATCATTATAATTAGTATTTTGGAATTAAGTATTATATTTTACATATCTTAAGTTCAAAAATGTTTTAAAATATCCTTTAAATAAAAAAAATAGTGAAAGAGGGATCATTTTTTGGGAGAGACTCGATAAAATTGAGGAAACAGGTAAAACCAGAATAATTATTTTAGTCACATGAATAAAATTTTATTAAATATGTTTAATTATATTTACACAACATACACCTTGGGTAGCGCCCAGCAGACATGTATTGTTCTTCACAGCTCAACAAGAACTTCATATTCGGTCGAGAAACATTCAAAATTGCCACAGGGGGCAAAAATGTATTGGTTGCTTCTGTATATCTGTTGGAAGAAAATAATCATTTGTTATTCTATTTGTTGCATAAAACTATATTTTAAAACGAGTAATTTAAAATACTACGAAAATTCTTTACTGTTTTCTCCTAATTCTATCTATTTAGTACGTATTGTCCACTAAATTGTAGATCAATCATCATGACAATGACCACTTGTTATCAGAATAAAACTAATTGGAAATGACTATTCACTGATGATCTGAGTATACAGTGGTCAGAAAGAAATTATTCAAACTTCTACCAATTCCATCAATCAGTAAAATGTTATCATTTTTTCCCACCAATGTAATTTACGTAACATGAAACTGTTTATCTTTCAATATATTTTCTCTGTGAATGCGTACTAGGTTTTACTCAAACAGCTTAATATTTTTCGTTTAAATGATCATAAGCAATACCACAAGTACATTCGACGTGTTTGATAAAAAGTCGATAAAATGCATTGTTATGTGAAAATAAACAATTATCAAAGCCACGTGAATCGATCAGTAGAACTTACATGTGCTTGTGATAATGCTTAGCTTAATATTTAATGTCCAAATTATGATGTTTGAGTAATCACTAGTAGTAAACATGTTTATCCACGTAAACAAGCAAAGCCTGGTTTTCCGTTGTATATTTGCCAATAGCTACATTTTTCTTCGCATGAATGCATTCAATTTAATTTTGATATGTATGTGATTGTCACAAAAGAGTTATTCTTAGAAGGGGCTGCATAAAAAAAAGTCTGAGATGTGGTGGTTCCGCCCAGAGTAGTCATAGAATGTAAGGTAAATTGTAACGTAAGAAAAACTCTATAACGGCAAACATTTGGTAAAGCAATCTAAACACCTTGAATAACGTACTGAATTCCCGTTCTACGCCTTGAGCATATCTTTTATCCGAAACGGTTTGTCCTCCACGGTTAGGATTGGAGCAGTAGCCTTGCGTCATAGTCCCACATACAGCAGGCCTGGCGGAAGTGAAATCTTCCTCCCGGATGCCAGAATTTCCGGCAATATTCACGTCGTTAGCGCTGGCATAGCCTACTAGCGGTCTATGATATACGCTAGAGCAGTGGGGTGACAGGTTGAGAGCTCCGACTGCGCAGGTCTTAATCCAGGTGACCCCCTTTGAGCTCTTGGCTTCGATGTGGCGTGGCTCGATACTCATGGATATTAAGGAGGGACTTGTTCCGGCACATTGTGAATGATGTTTTTAATTCGACTCTAATACTGATGTTGGAAGTTGGCAGGGCAACCCCAGGCTTAGGTGAGTAGCCGTCCCTGAGGAGTGGTCGGTTAGGAGGCTAGCGTTCTGTGAACTCGTAGGGGTGAAGGCGAGAACTATGCTCACGGTTACGGTGAGAACTACCCCTGAGGCGAGGACACCCCCCCCTCACCCTGGTAAAGGTTGTTTGGGCCACCGCGCCGGTGACAAAGACGATGATGGAACTTTTATAATACAAACTTTGATACTTTCGGTCCCTTGGGATTCGTATTAACGTATGTTTGCTGTATTACAAAGCACATAACCTCTAAGAAAATATATTTTAGTTCATCACTTAAAGAAACAAAGTTGATGTAGGTTTTTACACCAAATTGGAAAAAGGCAGTAAGGAATTCATATAAGCAAGGCGGAGCGGAGTGGAATGGAAGTAGAACCGAGTCCAACACTTTGAGGGGAGAACTAGAGAGAGCAAATGTAAATAAAATTACTTCCAATTTATACTTGATAAACAAATCTCTAACAGGTGTTCATAATAAACAATGACGGGTTACTTCAGTTAAATTCCAATAAGTTTTATCTTGCTAACTAGTGAATACTCCAATATTGCAGTAGGATTAAAGACTTTTTAGAATTAAGCCTACACACAAATATTAATGCGGGTAGCCTTACTTAATTTTGTGTGCGTAGGCCCTCTCTTTGAGACACATCAGTGAATATTTCAATATTATCATAGACGTTTTTTAAATTTCGCACAAACTATTCGAATCAACTAAATAATGTATTTGCTTCAAAATATTGTTAACAGGTAAAGTTGAATTCATTATTATTGTTTGGCATGAAAACATACTGAACTTAAAGAAGTTACGGAAATAAAATATATCACAATTTATTTCTCAAAAATGGTCTTTTTTGAGAGTTAAGATAGAATATTTTTTTCGAACTTTAAACACAATTATGACCACTAAAAATATATTTGCATTATTATTGAATCGAACAGGTGTGCATGCGCCTCGTACCTGTACAAAATTATACTTACTTTTCCAGGAGTGTACAGTCCTTGATTCAACCATCTCCCAATAAAAATCTCCAATCCGGTTTCCAAATTGACTCCGGCCAATACCGCTCTGGGAGGAATCCAACCTGAGTCAGCTTTTACCCACACAAGACGAGGTTGATCAGTTACATTGTATGTAAGAATCTGCAATCAGACGTTACCAATGGGTTGCACTCCAATGCATTACTTAAATTTAATGTACGGATCTTGAAACACATACGCACGTCCATAAATCAGTTCTATAAAAATCTGGAATTGCATTGGTTTGGCTTTAATCTTTCCGGGTATTCAGTTCGTTGTATTTAACACTTCTATGGTTAAAATAAAATATTTTTCCAAACTTTATCTATACAATTATGTTTTTATTGCACGTTTTCAATTAATCAAAATTATCATTCTCTGACAATCTATTAGAGAACACTATTGTTTTAATGACATGAATTCAGAACGTTTTCCCCTTCTTTGACTATTTGAAACTTTGGTAGAAGTATTCTTTGGGTACCGTACCAGATAATATTTTTACGCAAATAAAAACGTTTTTATTAAACAATAAATATCAAATTAAAATTCAGAAAATTATGTGTATGACTCACTTTGTTACTTGTTTGAGGGGGGAATAATCAAAGAATGCAAAATTATGTTAGTGTATAAGATAAAGATCCCTCAATACGTACTAAATTATATGTCCCTCCTAGTCAAATGATGGCCATGTACAAACTTATATTCGGAGATATTATTTTTCTGCATTAACAACGTGGTGCCAGACATGCCGAATTTCGGGAGTTTCCAAGAATTGTTCCCTGAAAAGCGAAAAATGTTAATGTTTTTGTTCTTCAGTTACGCCCTCTATTCCCCATGCAGTGTCGATCATGTGAGCCGCATCAAAGGAAAAAAATATTTGTGTTCTTTGATTTGAACGCTCTCGGGAAAATTCGTTTATTTGTTTCGAAGTAGCCGCTATACCATTTGTTGAGTACTTTGCAAATTACCTGGACGAGCGAGCGTTTTTGGCGAGAATCTCATGCCTGATGACCAATCGGGAATTCGTCTTACCTCAAATTCGTCCCTTTGAATTACTCGCGATGCGTATGTGTGAATAAAAACTCTTTGCGAGGCCACATACGCGCCAGACGCAGCCTCGGGCACACTTTCGTCTTCGAAGGAGCGACCAACGTAGAAGCTTCCAGATTTGTCGTTACCAGCCCACACTGTGCCTTCAGGCAATGGGTCTCCCGCCTTCATTGGTACCCACGCTGCCATGAATAAACCATTCGAAGATAATTTCAAGATGCAATCACAGAAAAATTAAATTATTTCACAGTATAAAGCACGAATCATTAATTAAACGCTGTGTGTTAAACAGTGCGATAATTCACTTTTTATTTGGGCGAAGAGAGCTACAAACCCGAAAACTCTATTTAAAATTAATGAATAAAAGGGTGCAACTTCAGTTTTTCCTTCCCTTAATGTTGGGCTCTCTTATTTTTCGTTACTGATGGACCCTTCATTTATAATAATCCATATCCCTAATTACAATGACATTGTAATGTGAAGGAAATATGCCTACATGGAGGTTTTATCGCCTTTGTCCGATTACCTAGTTTCTTGTAGTATGACCATAGAATTAGGGCTAGCTCTACTAATATATAATAGTATTAATTACCCTTTCACGGTCTACTTTAAAAAAATACGTGCTGACATGATTTCAGTGACGCAAGGATTGCCGGGTTACTCATAGCACATTCAGTATTTTCTACAATGAGGCTTTATTAGACAAAGTTGAAAACATCAGTAATTGCTACAAAACTTACAAACAAACAAAAATAGTATTATTAGTATGACACTAAGGACATATGAAATTTTCTTTGTCTTTAATAGCTTTTCTTACTCCCTTTGCCATATTGTCAGGAAAAACATGTTACAAAATCTCTCTCACGTTGGTAAAATATTGAGGCAATTAAACAGCATTAATCTCATTAGATTGCTCGGTAAATGCGCTAAACGTTGATGTATATTGTCAAAATTTAAATCCTTCTTTAAGTGTAACTAACGAAAAACGTTTCTCGAAAGAAGTTGTGAAATTCGAGCGCCTTCAGCACGTTCCTGAGCACAACAGAGGATCCTGAGTGCGAATGCGCGAGTCAACAAACCTGGTAGAGGATTAACGCACTTTTTACGCTCTTCCAGACAGCATACTAGGACTATCTATGGAAAACATTTTCAGCTAACAATATAGCCGCTACTTGGCCATATTACATGCGCTGGCTGTATTTGCATAACTTACCTTATGTATTTATATACATTATATTTATAATTATTTTATATATTAATTTATTATTACTTTTATTAAAATTTTATTATCCTTTTCCAATTGTTTTTTGAACTAAACTCTGAAAGATCTAAAATTCTGCACATTTTTATTTCATCAATTCTGAAATTACGGGCATTTATTACAAATGAATAGTTCAAGCCAAAATTCTATGAGCACTCCAATGATTGAACTATTAGTATTTTATCATATCTATAACGAGTTTAGCCTCACTTGATACACTTCGTTTTGTATATTTTTGTATACTCTGTTGTCTCACTTATTGTGTATCTTATGCTATTGTATTTTTTATTGTGTTACTGTATTATTTATAATAGGACAATCCTGAAAACAAATTACTAATAAAATTGAATTGAATTGAATATGTTGTAGAAAATGAGAGAACTGAAGGTGTCGGGGACCATATCTATAATTTTTGTCAGCCAGAGTAAAAGCAATGTTTTAGTACAATTAGACGTGTCTTATTTTCTATAAACACGTCTGGCAGCTTTCTACTCACATACCGTTGTTCAATGAACTCGTTTGTTTAGTATTTCAATCATATTGTTTGTTTTCAGGAGACATTCTAAGGCAAACGTCTTCAAAGGTATTCCTGTGTGGCGTTGGATTTATGAAATGAGGATTAGCACTATTATCTTTCGACCCCTTCAGTTATCAAGAAAGAAATTTAATTTGGTTAAATCACGAGAGGTGACACTTTCTTACCTCCTGAACTTATAGTTCCTAATATTGTTGACGATGGTTTCGATATTCTTGGTTTCATATCCTTCGTCTCATGCAAAGAATATTCTTCAACATTTTTCCTATGTTTAAACATAAAATGAAACAAAACAACATTAATAGCAAACAAATAATTAAATAAGGCTATTGTGACATTAACCCTACGCAACACTTTTTTTTATTAATCATGTTGTAGGCATTTCGGTACCTTTGTTTCTTTGAATACTTTGCTACTATCACGGATGAATGCGAAAGAGATAAATAATTAAATATCAATGATCAATAATCATATATCAATTAAAAATAGCTGATCAAATTTTCTTTTTTGAACGAGTCTGTGGATTAAACAGCATGATGACTCATAAACAAGTAAAGCAGATTACAGAAAGGTGGCAGATCCAATGAGGGGGGAGGGCACAAGAAAACTCTTTGGATCGAAGAAATCTTGGAAGCGTTGTGGGAATGAAATGTAATTTTCCCCTTTCTGAAATTATTTTGAGGATTCACAGCTCTTTCAGATTTGTATTTTTTGGCATTATTTTCTGTCAGTGTGTATAAATTTTAAAAAAATCAAGTAAAACAAAGAAATACTTCTTTAACAATAAAATAGTTGGTTATACATTTCTCCTTAACTGTATATCTAATATTCGGGGCACACTCCAAATGTCACTGAAAATCGAAGTTTTCCGCACGTGCAGGCAGCATCTTTTGTTTTCCTAATAGTCTAGTCGGCAAGTACATTTTACCTGGAAAACGACATAAAAACTTTTTCTTTAAGTGTGTTGCATGTACCCAGGCACTAATTAAATTCCCACGATTTAAACCTCCTAGATACTCTACTAACTCCGGGAGACCCGAAAAACTGGTATTTTTCTGATCTTTTTCGATTTTCTCTCTAGAAATTTTTAATCTTATATATTCTGTAGAAAAATAATTCAAATTATTTTTAAAGAGGATAAAGGCAACCAAAATATGCCACTTACATAAAACCTTTATTTTCAAATCTGTTACCAAGCGAGTTACAGCATTTTAAAAATTGGCATTTTTTCATGTCTTCAGAATGTCTGTAGCGGATATAGTACAGTGTTTTCATGATAATTTTTTTGCCGCAAAAATCGACAAAAATATTTCATCTGCTTCAGCAACATGTTTTGCTGTGGGTTTTGTCTCATTACACAGAATATTATATATTTCAGTTTCCGACAAGCACTGCAGAATATTTTATTCCATTGTCTGCACTAGACGAATGTATCATCGAACGCATGTTTGGCGTACATTGTATGAATATTGTTTATACCCATACGGACAATCCCATGGCGTTTGAAAAATAGACACCCAGGGGAAAATGATATCTTATCTAGAATTTTGTACCAGGCATGTACTAATTGCTTACATTCATCCCAGTATATATTGCCAGAACTGGATTTAGGTACTGAGGGGTCCCAAGCCAAGTCATGTTGGGGCACTCCGGAAAAAAGTCCTCCAGATTGACTCAAAGCCCGGTAACAGAACCACTATTAGAGCGATAGACTTTTTAATTAACACAATTAACTTTATCCCGCCATGTACGAAGGTACTTTCACCCGCGGTCGCCAAGAAGCACTCAGATAAGCAACACCCCGTGTCTTTATAAGAGTTAAAAAGTGCACTGTTATCTACAAGCGAATTTTCGAAAGTGTTTTGCAATACCTATGTAAGCTGCACCTATGGCAGTTAAAAATATCATACCGTTATTACGCAGCAAATCCTGTATTGGAGATCCTTGATAATAAGACACAGATAATACTGAATAGTAAGCTAGTTCTATCTGGGAAACCCTTCGGAAAAAGCAACACACTTTCATATAAACGGTTTTTTAGACTGACCGATATCACGACCTTCCAAAATATAGATGAATCCTCCTGGGTCATTCTGTTCTATGAATCGTTTGAATTGATAAAATAGCTCAATTGATACAAATAATTGAACTTATCTTTTTTTAATTAAGAAATAAAAATATACCATGAGCACGTGCGAATGATAAAAAATTAATGTTTTCAATAATAAATATTCCAAGTTTTTCACAAAGGGTGGATTACCACATTAAGGGCAAACATTTTATCTGAATAATCCCAAAAAATGCATGAAACTTCAATATTTTGTGGCACAGATTAATCTGTACTGGACTATAGTAATGAGATTACAAATATAAAAGCAACTAGTTGGTAGATAGTGTCTTAAGAGCTTTTTTTGTTATTAATACAAATTCTACAAAATAACTTAATAATTTATTTTTTATCCAATTACTTTTGAAGGGGTTTAATTTGCTAATAATTTATTGAAATGCATATGATTTACCTTGTTGTTTTGGCACTGGATGCCGCAAGTAAAAATAGAGCGACAAAGAGGATCTTCATCGGTGAAGAGTTGTTCAGTCTGCGTGCACGACGATAATGAAATCGGGAGACTGCAGAACTGAGGGAGATATATAATGATAACTAGCGCAACATTATCGTGGGAGGTATCTGTTATCTAGCGGTGTGTCTCAATAATTCGAGTGTTTTGATCAGTATTTGATTCATATCCTGCCCACATTTAGTTCAAATTCAACAAAGACGCTTTAGCCTCTTTATTACAAGTACAGCAACGCCCACTTTTGATGTTTTCTGGAAAAAAACTCTTTTGATTACTTTTCTTATCTTTGACATTTCCTGGGTAGTGTTTCAACTTGAGGCCAATCAAATCTATTCTGCGAACCAAAACTACCGGAAATATGAAGAATGACTCTACTTTGTTCATATGAGAAGTACTTTCTAATTAATTACACAGGGGAACAAATTGTAACCTTTTCTCGGTAACATGAATAAAATAAATTCTATAATATTAATTCAAGGTCGGTTATTTCAGATACGAGCTCAAACAACAGCAATTATGTAATGTTTGTTTGTTATCATAACATTTTTTTACTTTCTCGTTACCGCTTAGGCAGTAGAGAGAACGTTATGTAGTGCTGCGTGGAAAAAAAGAGAGTTTTGTTGAAAAAAACTTATTTCTGTGCCCTGGAAACGAAAAATGGAAAAACTCAGTTGCTAAATTTAGTAAAAAAATCTTCTAACACGTTGTGTAGCCTGAATCTGTGTTTTTTGAGTCCTTGATACCGAAAAATCTATCTATGGCGATACATCTGTCCGTATTTTTGTAAACAATTACGCTAATTTTCAAAATTTTCTCAAAAACAGCTCCAAAGTTTTTGATTAAATTTTCTTGTTAATTAGTGCGAAGGACATTTAAGAGAATTTTTATATCTAATTCCTGCTGAATTCCCCGATTTTTCGAAAATTGCAAAAAACGTTTTAAAAGTACAAAATTGAAGATAGAGGTTTTTGGCTCAGACAAAGTCTGTCGTACAAAATTAGATCTTTAAAAAATGTAATGCACATATTTTTGTAAAAGTTAGTAGTTTTTGCGTAATTTGCGGTTGAAATTTATGTTTTTTCTTCTCAAAATCCCCTGCAAATTAGTTCTTTAAATTTCCTCCATATTTGTAATAAAGGAACGGTTAGAAATATGGTATTAGTACCTTTTTTGGGTATTGCTCGTTCGTTTGAAAAATTGCAAAAAACATTTAAAAAGATCAAAATTGAAGATTTTTTGGCCTTAGAATTTTTTTAGAAAAGTAGCTATTTAAATAAATAAATAGTAAATAAACTAGAGGTGCTATAGAATGGCACAAATTTTCACGCACTATTTACTTTTCTAACCTCTTAGTCTGAACTAGGATTTCAGTTGTGACTGATTCTCTTCCCAGATACCTTCTTTGGTCGCCCAAAGGAAATGTATTTCACAAATTTTCGATTTTCAGCTTCCAAATGCCAGAACTTTTATCACCATACGCTTAATTACTATATATAAGTGTAAAATCTATCCCGAGTGGCCGAGGTGGTTAATTGGTGTTTACGGGGTCAGCTCTTCCAGGGGGGGGAGTTCGCTGGATTGAGTCTGGATTGGTTGGAAAATGTTATTTGTCACAATTCTCTGTTGCCGCAGAAAATAATTAAGAATTCCAAAAACTTGATTGAAAACCATCTGAAGCAATTCTAATCGCAAATCCTATTAATCAAGATAAATATATTAGAAGTGTCTGTATTGAGACCATTCTCTATTTCTGAGTTCACACGTTCCTAGAATGCATGATACTTTGTAGAGAAGGCGAGCATCCAAAGGGATATTAATGCGTTAGGGGCTCCTTCAATGAAAGTTTGAGGAATTACATACTCAAGTACAATCCCTTCACACTTAATATAATTTTGAAAAACACATGTTACAAAATCATGTACAGAATTCCAGTCAAAGTTTACTGGTGATACTTTGCAACTAAGAAAACAAAGGCAAACAGCAACATAACTTTACACAATAATCAAATACCCAATATCTTATAATGCAAGCTAAGAAGTGTTGTGAAGTGGCAAGAATTTTTATCCACACATAGATTTGAGTTAAAGTTTAGTATAAGGTACACCCCTTAGAGAAGCGCGGCGGCGGGGCTTAAGCTCTAATTACTGTACGTGCTCTAATAGAAATGAGTAAAACTTACGAATAGGATATTTTCATGGTTCGCCCTTATATGCTTTGTTCCCGCCGCATTGTAACGCCAATTTACATTCAAAGGCAAGTTTGAATTGGGCCTTCGGCCCTCGCGTTCACTTATAAACATCCTTGAGTCTATCCAACGCATAATTACTGATTCACTTTTATAAGAAAGTACTTTTCAAGAAAGCCTCCGGAATTCTAACTGCCTAGTTAACTCCGGAACGGCGCGAAGTGCCGGTTTAAACGACTTCCTTAGGTTGTACCGTATACTACATTTCAGCTAAGATTTGCAGTAACTGATTTCAAGTCACTCACGGTATTTACTCCACAGTCATTGACTGAGTCCAGCTCCCGAAAGCCGTGCATATTTTCCTCCGCGCACTCGTTCGGCGCGGCCATGTGATAGCTTGCCTCGCGTAAGGTAGCGGGTTGCGTTGCAGCGAAGAGACCAGCTTCCTCGTGTGGCCTCTGTCACGACGCCTCACTCCCGGGCTCAGCTGAGTCTCTCAGCCTCACACACCGCCCTCCGTTCACTCCCAATCTCACTAGCCGAATCCCCTTCTCCATGCACTCACTCGCCACCCCAACCGACTGTCAGTGTTTATTCCTTGGAGTCAGTGGCCGCCGTGAGTTCAGACCTTACTAGCCTAGGTGGCGTTGTACACCTCTAGGCGACAATCGCGTGGGCATTTCAATTTCGCTGTGCCTGCCTCGCGTGACCGGCACTATGTAATTGGTCACAGTATGTGATTATCGATTTTTCAACTTTTAAACAATTTTTCACATATCTTGTTCGATTTGTAAAACGTATGTACCATCAAATCAATTGTTGTCTTTCAGCGTTTGTGACTGTTATAGAAGAGGCAATTCTCTTTACAACCCAGGTGGCCAAAGTGGTTACACGTTGAGTTCGGACTCAGCGTTTCGGACGGAAGGACCGCTGGCTCGACACTGGCTCTGGGTAATTATTTGTGACAACTCTCTGTTGCCGCAGAGAACTTAAGAGAATTTAAGGAACTTTATTGAAAACTATTTCAAGCAATTCTATTCATATATACAATTTATTAAAATTCTAAACAAACTGGATGTGTTGGTAGGTCAATTCGTTATTTTTAAATGTACACAAGTTTAGAACTCTCTTGTTCTCATTGTAAAACGTATGTCACATCAAATTAATTGTTCAATATAATATTCAAATCAATTTAATTTACGTAACGTTTAGAATCTTTACCAAAAAGTATGTGCTTTAGCAGCACCACTAGTTTGTGTAATTTGGCGACTAACATTATCGCCGCTCCGAATTTACTGCGTTTCGTAAACGTAATTCTAGGCAGTTGGATGATTCGTAAGTTAGAATTTGTATATTATTTTATATTTATTTGTTCGTTTGATACATTTGAGCTTTTGTTTATACATTTAAAAATTAATCTTTTAGAAATTATTTAAATCTATTTGAAATACATGAAACAATATTTGCTGGACTTCAGGGAATATCATATTGGAATGCAGCAATGGTTCGGGTGGTAATTTCAGTGAATCTTTTTGTTGGGACATGGAGGCTTTTCATACAGAGAAGATCCTGCAGCATATCCCAAGAGACGTGGGAGTTCATCACATTTCTGATAAAGCTTTACTAAGATCATTTACAAGGAAATGATTATGATCGATTTTTAACGTAATACGATTCGCTATTGTAGAAAAATGGTGGGTGATTGCACAATTCTGAACGAAAAACCTTTACCTGTATTAAAAACTAGTTTAAAAATATGCTTATACTTCTGATGATTACAAGTTTCATTTTGTAGACCTGTGTGATGTAACTCCACCTTGCCATTTACCATAATTTATTATATTCATTCATGTGGTCATGACAGCATGTTACGAAATCCATCAGGATTTGAAATTAGGATGATGGAAGTCAAGAATATGATTGAGAGGGACAAAAAAAATCAAGTTGTATTTTTTCGCTAATGAATTATAGGAAAATTTATTTCGCAATATAAAGGTGAAGCACACAACCCTCACGTGAATGTACAGCATGTTTGCACACAAAATTAATACTGTCTTTACATAGGAAGTATGTTTTTCGTGTTAGGTTTAACATTCTCACTCGTGATTTTAATTAGCTAGATGAATGTTATGGGAATAATTAAAAAAATATAGGATAATTATTTGTTTTCATATATTAGGCCACTTGGATAGAAACTGGAGAGATTTAATAGGGAATGACAATGGAAAAGTAAAGTTTCACTATACTCCTTCGTCTTAAGTAAGTATTTCAAAGACAATTCTTTCGGAAACTTGTGAAAAAGGATACAAAATTGTATCCTCTAATAACTCTTCTAAACTTGTCTTTTTCGTTCACGAGAATAACACGTATTACAATTATTTTGAAATACAAACTTCTTTGTGTTCATATCACGTTTTTTTAAATATCTAACGAAAGGTAGATAACTGAAACGCATATTCATTATTGAACGAACGTTAGCATAACAACTTTGCTCGATGAGAGGAAAAGTTTCTTGCTTCTGTCTTTTGTATTGAGAAACGGTTGGAAACGTGTCTTTAAGTCCACTCATTCCAAGGACAATATTGCTAGCATGCAAAATCCGGCATGCCTTCATTTCACATTCGATGACCCGTAGTATACCGAATGGAGACTCGAATTATGCATTAAAATGTCCGCAAACCCGGTCTATCCCCAGTAGATTTAAGAGAAACAAAAAGGATTTGCCTCAGATTTTGAGTAGATATGTCGTTCTTTTGACATTTCCATTATTTAATAATTGATTCATACCATGTTAAATATACATAAATTGACGAATCATGATTTGTTGACATTTCCTCATTTAGACCAAATGCCTTGATTATCCCTCGTTAAAATATTTCGCCGTGGAATGAGTACGATTACACTGGAATTGACCTTCTGATATTAATGAATTACGGTGTGAATGCTATGGTAGAACTTATTGAATACTGGGCATCAATGCGCTATATCCACAGCACGATTGCATGAGCCGAAATCGTCGACCCACATGTGGAAAGTGAGGGATCCGAAGGCTCGTCGCCGAATGGGAGTAAGGATGCTTATTGATCGTCGGGTGGACGGCGGGGGGGAGGAGGCGGAGTGGGGGCATGGGCGGGTGCTACCGGCCGTGGGCGCGGAGGGGGAAGAGGCGGTAAGGCATGCGGCGGCGGCGGCTGTGGCTGTGGCTGTGGCTGCACGCGCATGGAGTGCGCGGGCCCCTGCCACACCAGGTCCGACTGCGCCACCTCGCGCCGGATCCAGTCGGGCACCTGCAACACAACACGCCCGCACCGCTCACCACCTTCTCCCTTTTGTTTTTCTTAAACTAAAAGCATCCAATGTACTCGTTCAAAAAAATTGACGAAACGCTATTCATTTTCAAACAATTTTTTAAAAAAAAATCTGCTTGAACACAATTACACAAATGCCACATAGGAATTATTAAATTATAAAACACAATTTGGAAAACAATATCATTTACTATTTATAATTAATGGACATCTAGTCTCTTCCGTTGAAAAAGGTGAAGTGATGTTGAATGGCAAGATGTTGGATAGGACTGGGAAGTTCGCATACCAGAATTATCTTTATAGGAAATTTTCATGTAAATAATAGTTTTTTTACTGGCCTTATCTTTAACATCTTTCTTTCATATCAGTAGGATAGTACAGGATACTAATACTTAAACGAGCAAGAGATGAAGATTTACTTAGCTGTCAAAAAAAATTCAGGAAATGTGTTTCTGTGACTTCCTGAATCATATTCACGAGCGCCCACATTAATTTTTCTGTGTCGGGACGTTTTATTTTGAACTGTAAAAATATAAACTTCTGAATAACTGTATACAATCTCCCGTAAAGCAGTACCGGAATGTGTTCCCGCGCGTTCCTAGAGCTTGTTGGTACGCTCTACATATCGCAATAGCTCTCGAAATAAATTGATTACAACTTTCCCTCAACTTTTAGAAAAGGAGAATTCAGGATTGAGAAATGTGAAATTAAATGAAACTCGGCATGAAGGATGTCCGTCAATACTTCACCTACGAGTATTCGTAGGCCAAAATGACCATACGATTCGGAGAAGTACGCGAGGAAAAATGTCCTTCAAACCGCCGGCTTCAGAAGTAACTTAATATACAAATAACATGAAAGACATTGCACTTGACAATACCTTGCCAGAGCTGTTAGGTAGAAAGAAATTTGAAACATTCTGAAGCGCTTGAAGTAGATATATCCAAGTTTTTTGCCCACAAAAAACATTTGTTCTTTATAAAATAAAACAAAAGGGAAAAAACACAATATTAAAAATAAACGAAATTATTTTTGGTTTTTAAAATTAAATACAAAAAGAAAAATGTATTAAAATATTTCAGTGAAATGTAAACAAAACATCTTTAGCGCTTGATATTTTCTTGCTACAAACTGCACCACCTGATAACTTGACAATAAACTAAAGCTCTGTTAGGGCACGGGGGTCGGATTATTCCCCACATTTCTTATAACGCAACACATATCAAGAGTTCGCAAAGAATGCGCGTCATCTGTGAAATCGGCAAGAAAGAGAATCTTCATGCAATTTAACAACCCTGAATTCTCCCTCGTAAATTAATCCTCTATCTCGTTCAGGGTTTTGACAAGTGCTATTGATCTATTGAAGGGATATTGAGATGGCTCTGTGGTATTCTTAAGGGCAGTAAATGTAGTTCTACAACACTCCATTCCTTTATACACTGCTGTTGGTGAAAATTGCAACACCAAGTAGGAATGGTCGGAATCACTCAAAAATAGGTGAATGTGTAGAATACTAAAGCCATAAAAAGTGATTGCATAGAAATAGCGTGCACGTTGGCCTACCAGAGCCCTCTTTTGTGTGACAGGTCATGTCAGTGTTACGCCACACCTATTCGCTGTAGAGCCGTCAAACAGCGTGGAAACGTGAAAAAGAGCCAGATGCCTTGTCGATGCCAAAGGGCGTACTACCAGTATCCGAGTTAGTTCGAACGGGGCAGAATGATCTGCCCTGTTTGTCGTAGGTGCAGAAGGATCTGGGAAGTCGGTTTGTCGCAGCGTGACATTACGACTCGAACGGGGCGCTCTGCTACATCAGTGATGCGTATGTGGAACCAGTGGATAGAGGAGGGACGTACACAGCAACGAGCGGGTTTACGACCACACAATGTGACCACAGCGCTATGACCGCTATCTTGTCCGCAAGGCCATAACCGACAAAACGCGTCGTCCACAGAGTTGGCTCGACTTTGGAGCATTGCAACGGATGTGGTCACGTCTGCGACGACTCAGGGCTAGACTGGTGGCACGCATACCACTGCGTCGGATTCTTCTTTCGTCGGATTCCAGAAACCACCAACGTCTCAGACAGCATTAGAATATGAACATTGGGATGCATTGGAGAGGCAAAATGTACTGTTTTCAGATTGCTTCAATTTGTGCTACAGCGCTGGTCGTGTATGTTTTTGACTACCATGATGATCGCAATCAGCCAGCATGCATTCTTCAGCGCCATAATGGACAACAGTTAAGTGTGATATTTTGGGGCGCCATTGGCTACAATGAGCGATCTCGACTCATACGTAATCTGAACAGCAACCGCTGCGTTAGGGAGGTTTTAGAGCCCGAGATACTGTCCCTCCCGCAAGCAGCTTCACATGCCATATTTCATCAGGACAATTTCCGACTTTACTGTGGCGAGGAATGCGCAAGCTTTCTGCGCAGAACGATCGGTACATCTGTTTCCTTGGCCCACACGTTCACTTGACATGTCGCTCATCGAATATGTCTGGGATATGATCGGTCAGCAACTTGTTCGTTCTAGTCTTCCTGCAGCCACTGTCGATGCTTTGTGGTCACGCATAGAAACCGCGTGGCAGTGAGTTATCTAGCAGCATATCCAGGTTCCCTTTGAATCAATGCCACGGCGTCTTGACACTGATGGCAGGCCGTCGAGGACTTAATTCTCAAGGTCAAAATTCTGGTACTGTTATGTAATTCTAACCATTTGTATATTGTGATATTTCTAATCTGTGGAATAAATTTCATTGTATTGGTTTGTTTTTGCCAAATTCTGTGTGTTCTGTACTAATATGTATTCTTGAGATTCTTATATAAACATTGGTAAACAACATTCTTTTATAAAACATTCGCAAACAACCTAGAGAATTAAGAAGCTAGAGGATTATTAAAGAAGATTATTATTCAGATTTACTTGTTTACTAATTTCCTAGAAGTTAACTTGACTCGAATTGTCTTTTCATATTTCCCTCATCTAAGTCCCCTAGATAATACTCTCCATAAGAGAACTTGTAGCATCATTTAAGTGTTTTCGTATTTCCCTCGTTCCGACGGTCCTCTGGAACCAGATAACTTATACATTGGACACAAGCTCCGCACCGAATGCAATACCAACGCGTAGCGTATCAGTAAAAGCTAAAGAAAGAAAGGCGAGTCAGGCGCACCGGTCCGAAGGAGTCGTACTCGGGCGGCGAGGGCGCGCGGCGCGGGGCGGGCGCGGCGCGCGGGTCGTGGAGGCCGTCGCCGCCGTCGCTGTCGGCGCTATCGCTGTCGCCGTCGTCGTCGCTGTCGCTGGGGGCGTCGCCGGGGGCGGGGCCGGGGCCCGGGCCCGCGCGCGGCCCCTCCCCCGGCGGCGGCAGGCGCGCCAGTGGCACCGTCGTGTCCACCAGCACCATCACGCTGTAGCGCAGCGGGTACACGCCCGCCAGCCGCAGCGTGTGGCCCTGCGCCAGCTGGCCCGGCGACGCGTACAGCCTGCAACGCCACGCACTGCCCTCACTCTCGCGTTACTTGCAGCTACTTACATCATTAGAAGGTAAAGGCACCCCTGTGCAATCGCACACAAGTCGACGATGCCCAAAGGAGAGGTGGAGGTAGGGCTCCACATATTGGTCGCCGAGGCACGAGGAGCAGGTTGTGGGGGGAGCACAACGCTCCAGCAGCCTTTATCCCCAAGAAACATTCTGATACTCATGTGGGATGGATGTTAAGTGGGCCTCAGAACCTCTCTAAATGGAAATCACCAGATAAGAATCCCAACTTATGTTCCTTACTTATCCTTCAAGACAGGAAGCCAGCGCCCTAACACTGAGCCACCGCGTCTCCGCTTACATGATTAGTCTATCTAAATATAGCTCATGTTACTCAGCGGGAGGTGGCGGTGTTCCTCCTAAGTGGAGTAAGGGGAGAGAAGGATACAAAGATGAGAAGGAAAGATCGTGCGCGGTCTGTGGACAATTTTTCAAAGTATCGCTTCAGCTAGCGCCAGGTGTTGTTTGGAGAAACCTGACTGTGGCTGAATTTGACCAAACAATAAAGATAGTCTTAAAAATTAGGGATTGGAATTTTAGAGCCGTCCGTTCAATGGAGCGGCAGGGGCAGTAGCAGTTGGTGGAAGTACTGGAGGATATCCGAAAGGTTCACTTGCTTTTGAATCAAAAAAAATTAGGACAATTGCTAAATTGAATGTGAAACGTTTGCATTAATGCCGTGGGTGTCTAGAGTCTGCTATTAAATCGGTGTCCATAATTAAAACTTTAGAAATTGCATTTATGTTTGAAAACGAACGTCAAAGTGAAACAATTGCATATGATATCTAAACATATATTATGTATAAATATGTGTATTATCCATAATTATGTACACTTATAGTTTCAATGAAAACTTCTTGGGAATGTACAATTTAAAAAATAGAATATTAGATATTAAATGCATGTATGCATCTTCCCTGCGCGAGCTGTTTCTGTCGAGCCCAGGCAGAGGCACAGTTCTGCAGTGCGGGTAGCACAATATAGGCGTGTACTTGTGGTGTGTGTGTGTGTGTGTGTGTGTGTGTGTGTGTGACTCACGCGAGGATCTCCTGCGGCTCCAGCACGCGTTCCGACGTCTGCGCCATCTGCAGCGACGCGCTCAGGAGGCTCGTGTACTGCGACCCGTTCTGCGCAACAACAAACGGCCTGCGTGCGAAATCGATTCGCAAAACGTTTCAAAGCGAGTTGCAACTCGTACAAAGAGCAATTCGGTTGTAGTGATAGGACGGTGGAGTAATTTTGAAGAAATACATGAGAGATTTTCTCTTCATAATTTATTTACCCGTCATTTAATTCATACATGGCAATAAATACAATATTATTAGAATACGTACGTTTCAATTTTCTTATATGTATCGCAATATGAAACGTGCGAATATTTTAAGAGTATTTAAGTTCATGAAGATATCATTAACTTAAATATTAATTAGTTCTACATGGAAAATATTTCGAACCTGATGGTTGGATTTTTATTTGTTTGTTTTGTATGATTTATCTCAACTATATGTTTCCTTGAGATTGAGAAAGAAAGTCAGTGCACAGAAACAGTGCGTTGTGGCATTCTCCTTACCAGTGAAGAACTGAGCGACTGCCCTCCACCACTCACTCGCGATGCCATGCTGCTGTTGAGGATATCCTTTGGAAAACAAGTACAAGGATACAGGATTAACTTTAATTCCACTTAACATATGTATATTTTCAAATTATTAGGTTCACTAAGACGATAATAATTATATTTATAATACTGTTTTTCTTGTTTAATTTCATTTGATAAACGTCAAGATAAACCCTAAACCCTAAATTAACGATAACCCCAAGATAAACCCTAAAATATTGTTTAGGTAATTAAGTGACATAAAGGCCTCCTGGATATGTTTCAATGTCATTGTAAGAAAGAGAAATTAAAAATTCACATTTATTGAAACTGAAAACTTTATGCATATTGGATGCTCTATTAAATTTTTGGGCGGTTCCGCTCTCCTTAGCACAAGTTGTAAAATGTGGAGGAACCGTGATCAATAACCGGCCAATCTATGAGGAATTACTTGCTGTCCTCTCGTATCCCCTGTTCATCACCCACATAACCACCGTTATCATCTACGCTTTATATCATTGTTCAGGGACGTTCGTGGCCTCTGTTTTCAGAAATGTTGGTTGTCTTCCAAAATGAAACCATTTTCCCCTTTAAAAATATTTAAAAAGAGTTATATTATCGCGAATGCAATTTTTAACAAAACGTCATATCTTTTGCCCCGTTTCAATACATTTTGTTAGTTTTCGCTCTTCTGGAAACAAGGTATAAAAAATTTGCATTACGATTCGTCAAGGAAGTCTTGCACTGTCGGGCGCCCTAATGTTTAGAATATTATTTGATTATCAAAAACGACTTACAATAAAATTCAGAATTTCCAACGTAATTTGCGGTTACTCATGAGGAAATATGCGGGAAATATGAGAGGGAGTATGGGTAGCAGGTGGGGAAAGTAAGAGGAATAAATGGGACCATGCAGATGCACTCGTGGATTTCTAAATATTTTTACTTCAGCCGTCAAACCGTTATACAAAACGAAATTTCTTAAAACTTCTACTACACTTTTGTCGGTTTAGCTCTTTTCTCAATCTCAATACATACCAGAGAGGACAGAAACAAAAAGAATCGTGATATTTAAAAATAAATTGCTTAATTGATGTCATAGGCTTCCGCGGCCAGAGTCATGATCTGGGCTGTCCGGAACACCTGTCGGCTGAATTGCCTCAAAACAAACAAGAGCGCCCTACATCATTGCGCAGTACAGCCCCTGAAGAGGACCGCGACATGTCGGTCGAAACGTCGGCACATCAGCCATCGACGCGGCGTCACCCGGACAGCCCAGATCAAATTGCTTAATTGTTATTCTGTGCAATTTAATTTAATGGAACTAAGTTAATTTTTTAATAAATGCTTATTACAATATTTACGCATGCACAATACTACGCCCATAATGATGTAACTGACAGTTCAGGAGCTGACAGTTTGGAGCTAGTTTCATGTTTTTAACTTTGTTTACAGGGATATATTCCTCCATGGTTTACATATGATTTAACACATTTAGAATATTTGAATAAGCCCAACAACTAGTAGTGTATCTCAAATTATTCCACAATCATATTTTTTGAGTTGACGAATAAGGACAAAAAAATCAGCAATACAAATTATATTTTTTATTTTTCATAAATACAAACTATTAAATGGAAGGTAATCGTGACTTAAGATCATTATATCATTGTAAGAACATTTCAACATTACTTATTCAGTGAAATCCTTCACCTACCTGTTCTGACATCAAACCTCCAAAGCGTGTGCCCCAAAAATATACGTCGTTTTCCAATGTTCCTGCCACAGTAGCGGCTGTTCCACAACGCACCATCTACAAAGAGAGCGGTTTTCACTTGTTATGGAATTTGTCTTTACTTGTTAAGGAATATGTAAAAATTTATTTCATTTGCCATTAACTCGTCTGCAGTCAAACCACGCAGTCAATGCAGTGAGTAAAGTTATTGTTTATGATTATTTATGTTATCACTGAAATATTATTTTCCCTTTTCATTAGTCGCTTATCTATCACATAATAATTTTTGTATGAAAACTAGGCATAATGGACTCAAACGATTCACATATCCGAATTGTAGACGAAGAATTTCAGTTAAAGTTTTTGTATCTTTCCTGATCGTTTATACGCAATGCAAAGCGTAAAGATTTTTGTCAGCAAGGAAAGTAAATATATGAAAATCTACTTGAATAATATAACTGCATTTTCGTTAAAAACAAGACAAGAACATGATTTTTGGGAAGCGTGGCCTGGGTGGCATCCCTCATTCGCACAGCCCGTCTCACGGAGCGCCGCGGCCGCCGCACTCACCGTGACCACTTTGTCGGCGAGCGCGCGCACCATCTGCGGGGGGCCCGTGCGGCGCGCGCTGTGGCGCGCCCCAGCTGCCCTCGCTTGCGCCGAAGTGAGCCAGGTGGCGCTCTCGGTGAGTCACGGCCGAGTGCGCGGGCCCCAGCGACGCGTCCCCACCGCGCGCCCAGCCCCAGGCCGCGCACGCGTGTCAGGGCTCAGCGCCTTGGCGCCCAAGGCTCCGCCCCCGCCGCCCCGCCGCCGCCCGCGCCCGGCCCTCCGCCCTGCGGCAGCGCGCACGCAGTCACACTCGGTCTCACCAGTTCTCTCCACAAGGTGCGGTCACAAGTTTTCAAGACTGCTTACAACAACAAAATATTAAAACATTTTGAACAGCAATACAAAAAACGTTAAGACCTTGCGCATCAACACACCGCTCGCTAGCCGTTTTTTCCAACGTCCAATCTCTTGGACTCTTCGACGAAGGCTTCAAGGGTCCTCGACGAAGTTGCTGACCGCTGGAATCCTGTCGAATCGCTTTCCTTTCAGTCTCTCTTGATTTGAGGAACCAAAAAGGAATACTGAAAGCTAGGTCGGCTGTAGGATGCTGCGGCAGTATTTTTTACGTGGAACTTGCCAAAACACGTCGCCGGCGGTGAGCGACGTGTGAAAGGTCGCATTTTCGTCTTTGATTTCTTGGCGGACGCAGGAGCATCGATCCTTAAAACGCCGGAGCATTCCAGCGTAAATCCCAGTTCATCGGCAAGTAATGTAATATTAAGATGACGGTAATTGATTAAAATGTCAGCACCTTCAGCACTTTCATCGCATTTTTATCAGTACAGCTTGTAGAAGTTCTCCCAGCATGGTCATCGTTTTCATCATTCTTGCGGCCATCTTTGAACCTCTTGTGCCACATGAAAACTATTGCATCTAACATGTCTTATTCTTGATAGGCCTCTGGAATCATACCAAAACTCTCTTTTGGGGGTTTCGTTCAGTTTCGCACAGAATTTTATTGAGTTCAGTTTCGTACAGAGTTGTTGACGGGGGTCACTTGCGCTCACTCACGCCACAAACGATCTACATATCTGACACTCCCACTACCTCACCCTGTCGCTGGAACGCTCTGCGCGCTCTCCTCATTCTCACGAAAAAGAAGTCCTGAAACTTTAGGAACGCACCTTGTCTATGCAGATGTCTCAAAATCATTGTTACAAACTTCTAGAACATGTAGAGGGGTAAAAAATGATCCCTTTTTTTAAATTAATTCTATTTGTTAGGCAATGTCTTGCCCACACATGTTCGAGAGGTCACGTTTTGACGCTTTCAACGGGATGTCATGGCCCTGTAAAATCTGTGCAATTGTGCATGACTAACAATCACGAGCAAATGCCATATGTAGAATTCCGTTGTATAAAATTCCCCACTATTGACCAATATTATTGGCCAAATGTGATCATTTTTGACTCCTCTATATAATCTAGAAGTTAATAACGTTTAGTCGTAGAAATGTGATCGATCGCAGCGGGTTCGTACCTTGAAGGTGAGCGCGAGGCGGCTGCGGTCGGCGAGCGCCAGCTTGTTGTCGCTGTTGCGGCCGCACACGAGCATGAGGCCGTCGGTGGTGATGAGCGCCGTGGCGTCGCCCCCGCAGCGCACGGTGCGCGGCATGCAGCCCGCGGGCAGCGGCACGCGCTCCGGCACGCACCTGCGCACAGGCACGCACTCGCACTCGCACTCGCACTCGCACTCGCACTCGCACTCGCACTCGCACTCGCACCCTAGTACCAACAGTCGCGATGACGCCCCGTGGCGCAGACAGGGTACAGAAACAAGCACTGTTAGCCGAAAGCGTGCGCAGTCTACGGGGGCAACCATATTCCTGATCAACTCATCCACATCGATACTCCTTAATGGCCGAAATCGTACGCGCGCACACTCCTACTTACGAGACAAGACACATTTACATCAGATTGGTGTAAGGTTAACTTTGAGAAATTGTTAGAAAATTTTGAAAATACCGAGAATTTGCCGAAAAGAGAGTAGCACCAATATTTTACGGCCTTTGATACATACGAGGCGACAAATTTAAGACAAAGTTGAAGCTCTTAAAAAAATAAATTAAAATTGGCCTACGTTTCAAGCAAACCGCATAGAAACTGGCCAAGGATCGCGCGCGATAATGTCTTGCTTCTCTTCGTCCCTTCCTTTCCCTTTACACAGACACTTACATTTACACTACACTACCACACATCTAAAGCTTGTCACGGATGAGGCGGAGATCCACGGGGCTATAACTTGCTCTACACTAACGGGTCTAATAATCTAAGTAGTTGATGTGCACGGAATGAATACTCACTCACTTTTTCACTCACCTACAGTTTTATGTTCTAATGCGTGGTACCCCGAGGTTGCAACCCCACTGCTCTCACCTGTCCTCCTCGTGGCCCAGCCCCAGGCGGCCGCCGTCGCCGCGCCCCCACGTGTACATGTCACCCTCGCCGCTCAGCACCGCCACGTGGTGCGGCCCGCACGCCAACACGGCGGCGTCCACGCTCAGCAGCGCCTCTGCGAACAAGCGCCGGTTTGGTATTAGTAAGTCGCGACACTTTGCAGCCAGGGGGCTCTGCTCTCCCGTGCTCGGAAGCTTTAAATTGGATTCCACGCATCTGGTAGCAGTCCTTCACATAACACTAGAAGAAAATGTCATTGTCCATGTTTGAGAGAATTCAGACAAATATCTCGTTCTCTTGTCCCATGATTGGATGGCAAGTGTATCAAATTGTGAACATTAGAACTCTCGTGATTGTAAAATAAGTCTCAGAAACGTCTCGTGTGTAAAAAAGTGTATTATTTTGTGGGTATGTATGTACGAAATGAGGGTAATTTGCCTTTCCTCGACATGTTGATGAATCGTAAAGCCAGCGACAGTATAGGGCACAGTGTTTACGGGAAAAGGACCCAAACCAGCCGCTACTTGCACGCTGGTTCGCGTCATCACCCTGCAACTATACGCGGAGGTTTTCAAAACAAACCATAAGACCAACTAGTATGCAACTAGTAAACAAACACTAATATTGAACAATAAAGCTACACGGTCATGATAAGACCGTGTTGCATTGAGTATAGACGAGGAAAAATTCCAAGTCGCCCAGCTATTATGGATCCTACATTAGTAATTAAGTATTCAGTGTGTATGTGAAGAATTTAAAACAAATATTACTTTTATGTTTTGCAGAGCTGCGGCTGTGCTTTCGTAGGCACCAAGACTGTGAATTAGTTTGCACGTTTTCCACCAATTTGATAGAAATATTTCACATACGTCTGGGAGAAATTGATATTGTTGGTGTGTCTGAGTAATAAGTCATTGGCGATGTACTGACCGACGAGCTTGGGCCGCGTGTCGCTGTTCCAGTCGCCGTGGCCCAGGCAGCCGAACGTGCCGTCCCCGCACGTCATGAGCATGCCCGAGTCGCTCACGAACACACTGAACCCGTCCCCTGCTCCCACTCTGCGCATCAAGCAAAACACAGCATCATACAAAAAATCATCCGGCACGTACCACATATCATTAGACAATCAATATATTTGATATAGCATTTAATAAATAAAGGGATACAAGGAGCGGGAGAAACTCTTTTACATTACACTAAATTGAACCCACTTATCGTTGATGCATTAGAAAGTGATGTATGTAAATCTACAATGGCACGGACTTAACCGAACAATTTTTAACAGGTACAAAAATGTCAGTGAATGTGTTGCAAATTATGTACTTCTAATATTCCAACTACCGTATGCAAATCGTTTTTCATTAAGTTGCTTGAAACATCGCAAACTTCGTCTCTTTAAACTAACTTAATAGGTAAATTTTTGTTGCAAACATGTTTTTTTGAGCTTAGCAACACAATCAATTTGCTTAAGACATCCGTTATTCATTGATATAGAAACAGTGTTTCAAAGATTTTTTTACGAATATCATTTTACTCTTTACTCTAGCCTTGTGAATTTATTACTAGTTAAGTTTACTATTTTCTAAATGTACTTTTACACTTATCTGAAAAAACAATGATTTTCGAAAACTGTCACATTTGACTGACCTGCTTATGCTTTTCCCTTTGAGTGCTTCCACGCACTCGGGGTTGTGCTTGAAAGGCTCCACGTCGCCGTGGCCCAGCTGGCCTTTCTTCCCCTCGCCCCAGGTGTACACTAGCAACTCTGTGTAAGCACGAAAAACAATAATAAAGAATTTACTCATCCAGCGCACACCGCGCTGTGAGCGCCCCACGCTGCGCTCCGGCCTCGCGTATATTCGAATAGTAATATACAGCTGCTAGCTCTAGCGTTCGGTGATTGATCGTAATGTGACGGAAGCAATAACGTTCGACGGTTTTGTCGTTTATGATTTCAACCCCACGAGATATTACATTACAATAAATAATTACATATTATCACCCTTTTTGCTTTATTTCATTATATTTCGTGGCCCAAAAATATTCTGTACTTCAAAATTTACATATCACGCAAGGGGAAGGCTTTTGAACATCTTACATACTGCTCGAACTTCGTGACCTTGAAAATTTTTGATTTTCGGCAATCTGAAATGTAGTCTGCCAGGGCGCAGTTTTACCCCGGACAGTGACAAGATTAAGGCAGTCCAACAGTTCTGTCACCATCAGCCAAAATCTTTGATGAATACATAATAAAACAGAAGGTGAGCTGGTTGGATTAGTTCTTAAATACTACTGTTAAAGAGTACTTTGGGAAATAAAAGTACTTTACTTTGATATATTTTTGATCTTCTTTTGCCCGGCCCTCGAATGAAAACATTTTGATACAGTTTGTTTTGTAATTTCTCAAACAAATCTTAATGAACCAAAAATGAGAATTTTCAACAGAATTGAACATTTTTACAAACTTTTTCTTAAAATTATTTTAATTCATTGTTGTTTTAAAAAATGTGCTAGTAAACGAGCGCAGTTACCTGTGGTGAGGACGATGATATGCGTGTTGCTGTAAGCCACTTCTTTGATCTTACTCCTAGGGGGGAGAGCAATAGGTGTTACTGCTACCGCTCCCTCGAACACCTTCACGTCGTAAAGCACAGATCTACAGCCACAGAAGCAGAAAAAGTGATAATTATTCCTACATATATGTAATAAAAATATACAGTAAAATAGAAAGTGAAGGGTGGGTATATGAAAGTACAGAAAAGTGTGAGTGTATGACAGAGTCTCGCAAAAGTAAAAGGATAATTTGTCTTTGAAATCGGCGGAAAAAATCATAATCCCTTCCAACTTCTAAAAAGCGTCCCCCCAGAGAGCAGTTGTCCTCACGGAACCCCCCCCCCCCTTTACAATGCCTTGGCCGGACCGCTCAGCCGGCTCAGAGCTCCTAGCTATCCAGGCTAGTTCTAAAGTCAAAACAATGCGCTATTCACATGCGCCTGGACAAGTTACTCCTCTTGGCTCAGAGTATTGGGCCACTGTCACGACCAAGCCAAGAGCTCAACAATAGACCGCCAGAACCAAGGTCCGGGAGTCTTGGAACCCCCTTCCCGTCTCCTCAGTGCTTCCACATTGAATCTATTGACGTGAGTACCGCCGAAACCTAGACAACCTGACAGGGGTTCATGTCCCACTTGAGTTCTATATGAGGCATTCCAGAACCTACCACAAATACATCCTTCGTCAATCCCGCAAAAATTGGGGCAAAAACTGGTGGGTTACCCGATCTAACCCGGTAAACATGGAGTTAGCATTGCCTACTCCATGACTCCAACCTAGAAAAGCTAACGACGTGAGTCGGGCCGCGAAACTCAGAGTCCGGGTGGTAGTCTACAGCCTCCTCTATACAGAGATCGTGTCCGCCGACGCATTTCAGGCCCCGCCTCATGCGCGGATGTAAGGACGTAGTAGGCGAGAAAGGGCTGGAAGTTCGGCACGGACCTGAGCGGGCGTCCGCCGCCGGGGCGTGCTCGCCGCGCCCGCAGCGTCTCCACAGCGCGCCGCGCGCTTCGGCCTTCCAGCGCGGCCGCCAGCAGCGCCGGCAGCAGGTTGTCCAGCACGTGCGCCGCCGTGGGGCGGAACGACGGTTCGCGCTGCAGCAGCGCGTGCACCAGTTGGCGCAGCCCCGACGAGTAGCCCACAGGCAGCGGGTCGAAGCGGCCCTGCGCACGCACCGACACGCCCCTTGAACCCTGCAGTACTCGCGTGGATACATACACTATGTGATCAAAAGTATCTGAACACATCCAAAACGGTGTTGTGGTGTGGTCGTGTTTTTCGTGGAGAGAGCTTGCTCTCCTTGTTATTTTGTGTAGCACTATGATAGCTCAAGCCTACGTAGATGTTTTAAACACGTTATTGCTTCCCACTGTTGAAGAGAAATTCGGGGATGGCGATTGCATCTTTCCACACGATCGAATACCTGTTCATACTGTACGGCCTGTGGTGGAGTGGTTACATGACAATAACATCTCTGTAATGGGCTGGCCTGCATAGAGTTCTGACTTTATTCCTATCGAACACCTTTGGGATGTTTCTGAACGCCGACTTCGTGCAAGGCCTCATTGACCTACATCAATACCTTTCATCAGTGCAGCACTCCGGGAAGAATGGGCTGACATTTTCCAAGAAAACTTCCATCACCTGATTGAAAAATGTCGGCGAGAGTGAAAGCTGTAATTAAGGGTAAGGGTGGGCCAACACCCTATTGAATTACAGCATTGCCGATGGAGACCGCTACAAACTGTTAAGTCATTTTCAGCTACCTGACCGGATACTTTCGATTACGTAGTGTATGTACAATAAAATAAAATTATGCAACGCGCCAGAAAGGTCTCTCCGCACCGATCCGAGTCTCTTGATGCAGCCTACACTTCCGTCTTCAGCTTCGCTGCCGTGAGCGGCGCTAGTGTCACATGCGTACCGTCACCTCGCCCCCTCCCCCCGCTGCTTCTGCACCCCCTTCGGACGGTCTCAACGCTGCCTGGAGCTCGTGATACCAACATAGTTTCTGTTGCTAGCAGCTCTCATCTGCGGCCCTGCGGAGAGACTTTTCTGGCGCACTACACTTCTTAACATTTACGAGTTACGTAAACACTTTTTTAACAAATGCTTTGTTATCTCAACATGTTTATTTGAATATAATTTGAAAGTCATTAAACTTTTACGTGTGGCATTTAAATCTACATGTGTAGTCTCACGAATGAAGTATGGGGATAAGCGACATCTATTAACATAAAAAATATTTTACTTCTCAGTTAATAATTTATCATTATTTCAACACTTTCGACTATAGTTTATTATATCATTAGAATAACAGTATAAGAGTCACAATATTATACAAAAATAGACAAAGACAAAAATATCTAGTGTAACTGGTAAAAATCAACCAAAAGTAAGATATATCATTGTACATTTTATGATAGATATATTTATGGATTTTTGGGTGTTTATTACCTTACATACTTGTGAATTCTTTGTGTTTTCTGAAATTGTGTTCTACTTTAGGCATTTTTTAAATGACGTGCTTTAAAGTTATGATTGATGTCAAGTATCCTATTTTTTCGCAATAAAACATAATGCTTTTTCCTTTGTGTATCAGAAAAAAGGAAAATGAAAAAACAAACATCGTACGTGTATATTGATGTTGACTCAGCGAAGGGCTGCCATGGGTCGAAGCAGCATCACGAGATATTTTCTATTATGAATTCGATAAGTCGTGACATGTGTGACGGATATATCTACGGGAGGGATCAAATAGAACGAGGCCATTTTCGATTGGACGTTTCAGTGCTCTTGATGTATTAGAGGTCAATATCAAGAATGCTTGTAAACCCACTATAAGTTGCAGATGTTTTAAGCAATACTACCTGACATTTATTCTTGTTTTGTTGCAATAGTTGTTATTGTAAATTCAATGTCATGCTCATTATTAAGTCAAAATACTATTGATGAAAACTAATAGATAATAATACACTGGTAAATATTTCACTGAATATTTAATGACAAATTAAACACATCACATCAAAATCGTTTAGCATGTCAATAATAAAACATTTAAAAAATATTATTTTGTGAATTAAAAAAATGTTTAGAACTCATATTGTGCCTACAAAGTAAGAGATGTTTTATTTGATATTGGATCATGTTTTGGAGTAGAATGCGCGTATTATAAAAATATGTTATATATGTATATTAAATTATGTAGTTTTGAATAAAATTGGTGCCACATGTATTCTTGAATTTACATTCAATGTACTTAATTATGTTTAATTGTGTGTTATGATTTATATATTACGCTACAATGTCTGTAATATTGTTAGTGTACAAGAAAAGTAACACATTAAAAAGCTAATCGTAAGTTTGTGAGAAAACGCAGTGCATCCTGAGAAAAACAGTGCATTTCGCTGCCAAACATAAACTTATTTACTATATATGGGGCTGTCTTATGAACGATCATGATGAAGTTTTAAAAATATATTATTTTCTGAACATTTCTTCACTTAACTCCATATAACGAATTTTCATATTTGTTATTTTCCTTGTACACCGCCAGTACGTGTATATACCTTCATAATCTTATTGACGAGAGCTGGAAGATTGGATCCTTCGAAGGTCTTTTGTAAGCAGATCATTTCATAGAGGATGCAGCCCAGGGCCCAAATATCAGACTTTTGATCATATTGTTTCCCTTCACACTGAAAATATGATCAACATGATTATAAAAAAGTATTAAATGTAAAAACATACTAAAATATGATTTTTAGAAAAACATTATCATAAACTCTATCCATTTTACATTCTGTGTGACACCCCTTGAAACTGCAAATACGGTATCTAAATAATCAATTTTCTAAATATATTTTATAGTAAGTATTTTCTAATTTATCAAAACATATTCACTAGCAACAATCTTACACAACGCAAAAAAAGTATAGCTATGTCTTTTAGCAAATATACATTCTTTACACAAGTTCAAACTACACACTATGGAAGTTTACTCCTACGACTACCTAGTCTATCCTGTTCCGCTTACCATCTCTGGGCTGATGTAGTAGGGGGTGCCGAGCACAGTGTTCGCCTGACCTCTCGTAGACATCATCTTGGAGATGCCGAAGTCGCCCACCTTCACGGTGCCGTCCTTCGTCAGGAAGACATTTGCAGTCTTGAGGTCTCTACGTAAGAAAATACTGTATTAGATCATGACTGCTCACAAAACAAGCGAAATAAATAAATTATTGTATAACAGTTCGAAATATTATCGGTAAATGCTTAGTTTATTAAACAATCTACGTCATCAATGTTTTTACTTCCCTAAAACAATGTTGAACATTTAACCAATAAAACTGCTTGAGTAACGCTCTGTGGCCAATCCGGCATTACGAACACAAAGGAACATGCACTTAATATTAGCGTGCTTAGAAGACTTTTCTTGTTGTCCAACGCCAACTATTATGCAGCTATTATGCAGCCAATCGCCAACTATTATGCAGCTTCATGGTAAAAGGATTTCGCTCTATTGGACATTTTCAAGCAGTGTATTTTTTGCAACCAAGACTGCACTACAATAGCCGCTTTTCTCCACAATCTATCTGCTAATAAAGGCGAATGAAGTCGTAGGCTTCCGCGGCCAGAGTCAAATGCGTCATCTAGGGTGTCCGGGTGACACCGCGTCGAAGGCTGTGTTGCCGACGTTTCGACCATCCTGTCGTGGTCTTCCTCAGGGCTGGTATGACCTCCCTTCGTCATACCAGCTCTGATCACTACCGAACTCAAAAATTCTCTGTGAGAATGACCTTAAAATTTCGAATTTTCATTAGAGCTTAAGCGTCATTTTCTTAAAAACGGATTCAAATTCTTCAATGAAAATTGCCATTTAGGACCAGGTTTTACTGGTCTTTGGAAACTAATACGGGAAACCAAAAAATTAAGAAAATTTAAAAAATTCTTAGTGAGGCAATAGATGGCAGCTGGCAAGAGTATATAGCAAATCCGAGTAGCTAGCCGAGATCAATAGAAATAGAAAACTAATACGGAAAAGTCATTCTGTAGCATCACTAGTTTAGATTCTATTTCAACGCGGTTTTGATTCAACGGTGTTTCCGGGCGCATAAATTGCCATTTCAGTTCCTATAGGTTTTGTACTTATTATGTCCAACTTCTGGCAATGTTCTCCCCCTCCCTAGAACGTGAGATTCGGCGTCGCCATACGAGTTGGCTTACGGGTCTTCCCTCCTCAGGTTTTTAGTTCCAGTGGGGTACAACCTCAGCCGGGACAATCTCCAATCGCCCGACTGATCTCCACGCATGAGTTGGTGTGAAGGGGGAGAAGTGAGGACAAGGATGAAAGAAAAATCGCAGACAGACTGTAGCCCCTTTGTTAGAGTACTGATCCGGCATTCGGGTGATATTTATCGAAGAAGTCACGAAAAACTACTGATCAGAGAAGCTGCTTACTGGAATTTCCCTTCAGACAGCGACTGGACGAGTATATTCTAACTTCCTTCAAGAAAACAACCACATCTAGACGCAAATATGGCACAACTGTCGTTTGAGCTTCACAGTTCTCTCACTAATTGCGTTGCTGTTGACGACATTTGAAAATGCTTATTGGTTGTTGCGTAACATTATTAGAAGAAAATAGTTATGGGAATATGTAAATATGAACAAGTTGAGAGGAAATTCTACAAAATAGTTTCACAGGCAACGTCAAGGAGCGCGTGGTCGCGAATGGCCGCACCTGTGCAGGATGTTGTGCTCGTGCATGTAGCGCAGCGCGGCAGCGATCTGCCGAAAGAGCAGCAGCACCTCGCGCTCGCTGAGGCGCGCGGCGCGGCGCTGCAGCAGCTGCTGCAGGGTGCCGCCGTCCGCGTACTCCATCTCGATCATGAGCACGCCGTCGCGCTCGAAGCTGCCCAGGTAGCTGCGGCACGCACGCACACACGCAGCGCGCGCGCGTGTTAGCTTCACTCGCTTCAAGCGCCGGCAAGTCTCGGAATAAATGGAACAAGGGCCTAGGGGTATAGGTTTTGACGCGTTCAATGAGATTTCGTGTGTCTCCTAAATATCACAGAAAAATACGTTCCCGACCAAAGTCTATTTCACATGTGTAACTTCGTTATATGAGATTAACAACCTCGAGTTTATGGGCAAAAGTAATATTTTCGACCTCTTACATTCTAATTAGTGGTGTTAAAATAGCGCGTACTTTCTCACAAAATTGCGCGAAAAGTACTCAAATGTTTGAATAATTACACATGACATTATTTAAAAATTTACTTTTAAAGAACTGATTTCATTCAGGCTGAAAATCTCGATCTTCGTAATTGTGGTTGTAGGAAGACGCCGAAAAAAAATTAAATTTTTGCAATTTTCAAAAAATTATAGTTTTTAACTACCACGAGACCTGCAACATTCTCGTAATCGTTCTTCACATTATCGAACAAAAAATTAATAAAAAACGTTGAGTTGTTATGGAGTAAACGATGTTTACTCCATAACATCAGCTTTTTGACATCTCAAAAAATATGAAAAGTTAAAGATATTTCTGACCGAAGGGTTAGGCCTTGTAACCTATATGTTTTTGGGACACTGAAACCGAATCTGAAGTCCAATTAACTTCATAACATCAAATTTTTAATCCAGATCAATTATAATTTAGAGAGATGACATTGGCTCCTGACGGGACAACACTCATCACATTGTTGTATGGCAAATTGCTTATATCGTTGGCGCCACATACAAGCCTTCTTTTTAAACAGAAACATTTTTTTAAATTTTTAAATTATGTGAAAAATCTTATGTCATTAAGTTAAATTGTCTTCAGATTCGGTTTTAGCGACCCGAAAGACATATACGTCGTCTGACCCTTCGGTTAGAAATATCTTTCAATTTTTATATTTTTGAGGTTATGTCAAGAACCTGAGATAATGGTGTAAATGGACACCGGTTTGGGATTTAGCGACCCCAAAACATGGAAAACATGGTATAATCCCCAGACACGAACGCAATTGTTTTGTGTGACTGTTTTATCTACTCTGCACTAATGGCTGTTAATGCTGCACTTGGAAGACAAATATTTGTTCAAATGTGCACCTTCCTATGTTTTATTTCCTATAGTCGTCGCGGGAACTGACCCACTCCATTCGTGACAACGAATCTAATTACTTTATTTTACTAAAATTTACTATAAATAATATGTCCGTTAAGTCATCATCATTATCATGAGGCGTTTTAACGTCAAATTATCTTTGCGGTTAGCTGAAGCTCTCTGCCCACTACCTTTTACGTCTTAAAGTACCTTAAAATTCGCCTGAACTCCGTAACTTAACTGTGACTCGAAAGCTCATTGCAACCAAAATGCGTGTCCAACCGCGAGTGAATCCTAAGCCCTTAGCGACGCTCGAATCTTCTCACGGAAAGGAGGTTCGCTGGCGGCCAAGTGACGCTCACGTAGCGAATTTTAGACCATTTTGGGCTTTCGCACCTATACAGGCAGGTAAAGCCTGTCACGCACTATATTTCTACACTGTTTTAGCAGGAGAGGTCTGGAAAAGAATGGGCCATTGAAGGTGCTTCTCGGTGGTTGGTACAAGTTCCATCGAGCCACAATTTTAAGTGAATATCTGTGGCCAAGGCGGATACGAACTCGCAAACTGCGCAGCTCGTGACTTTCGTTGCAACCTCTACGCTTCGGGGCCAGGCATGTTTAATAAATATTATGTTGCTTTAGACCAAGTTTCGAAATACTATTGAAAAGTGAAATTTCCAACTACTGAGGTATTGAAAAGTCGAGCAAGAAAATAAATTATTAAAAAATAGTATAATATATTTTTTTAAGAATATGAAATCAATAAGTAAATGTACTTTAAAATTGATTTCTAAATGTTGTTGTGATTTGTTACCATTAATGGAGATTTATTTTACATTTTCAGTTTTAGATGAAGATATATTGAGTTCAATTTTGAGTAATAGGTATAGGTAATAGGTGAGTTGAAATGGCATTATCATCAAGTACTCTAATTTTAACTTACTATTTTTTGATATTCCCCTATTTCAAAACAAACCGTTTGGCATATGGCCAATGACTATGTGATTTAAATCTTATATTTTTCATTTTCAATCCGTTCGTTTGTAACATACCGTCTTTTAATTTCATTGTACTTCGGTAGTTTAGTGAAATTAAATTCCCAAAATTAATCTACTAAACGGGACTGATACGAAAGACCGTATCGCAACACTGGCCGTTCATAATGAAGTAAGAGTAGATATGCTTTAATAAAACGACTAATGTTTATTTTCCTCCCTCCGGCAACTCCTCGTCCGATCAAATTTCCTGTTCGTGCACGTGAGCAGTCGCCACGTGGGCACGTGCACTTATCGTGCGCTCCCCAGCTCTCCTCTGACCCTCCCTTGCGTGGTTGCACCGAGGCATATCGATCTTGTGACAATGCCTGTAATGTGACGACCATGAGCTGCTATTCACACTCTCGTACGAGGTTGCGCTAATGTTGAAGATGTAGTAAGGTGATGTTGTACGTAAGGTTATTTCAATTAAAACAGCAACCGAAAGGTACGTGGAATGGAAGGCTGTATAATAAGACTTCAAGAAATATGGAATAATATGGTCTTATTGTTATATTAATTAAAAGGAATTCTTCATAAATATGTCAACGAGTATTAAATGATGAATTTAATTGCACGTTCAGAATAACTAGTTATATATAAAAAAGTATGCCTGCATAATTTTTTCTAGTATGCTAAATAATGCTTTCTTCTATGAATTTACTACCCACAATTCAATAATGAAAAAAATATATTTTGGTTCTAAAAGACTGGGGATAAAAAACGATTCCGAAAAAATATTTTTGAGTTCGTCAGTTCGTTTTTACATCTCGCAAGTCCAACACTAATACTTATAAGAATTCCAATACAAAATTACTCGTGCTTTTTATAGTTTAGGGTATATTTATGTGATATGGAATATCGCGTTGAAGAGTTGTTTCTTTAATAAAAGTAACTGCAACAATGATTCATTACATCCTTTACAGTTGATGCTCCCTCTTTGTTCTAATTCATCTGATTGTCAGGGGCATCATGGCTGAAATGTTCTCCCCGACAGCTTTCATTTGCTCTATTGAGCTGGAAAGGATATGATGGACGCACAAGGCGAGCGTCTGACATCTTGTCCGACACTGCTGTAGCCACCTCTACATGGCTGTCGGGGCTCCCCCTGACCCGGAGGGGCGGAAAAGACGACTGTTTAATTGCGAGGCAGCATTACGAGAGGGCGGGAGCGCTTTGTCACAGAAAACAGAACCTCGCATTATGGATCGAATTTGGACTGTGGTAAGCAATCGATCGCAATATCTGAGAATACTATACAGACATCCTCAACACCTAAAGACACCAATATGTTCCGTACAACGGTGTGAAATCGTTAGTCATTGTACAATGAGCAACACACAAGAGACATAAAGAGTGCACAATTCATATAAAAGTATTTCATGGAAAACTTAATTGTCTATTTTCATATGATATTGTGCAGAGGAATTCAATTCTCGATGCTAAAATATAAATGAAATATTAGAAAACATGTTGATTTT
>BOPP01000005.1:15343392-15359191 GCA_017312745.1 Gryllus bimaculatus | reverse complement strand
ATTTACAGCGTGGTGAAGAGATCCTGGGTGTGCCAATAAAATGAGCCGGAATAGTGTCGAACGTGGCGAGTTGACAATAATTTGGAATACAATTTCAGCGAAACTAATTGAAAATTTGACAATTTTTCTGCAAAAAATTATCTCCTTTCGGTGTGGTTTTTTTTTGCTTTTGAGTTGAATGTCGCACCTCTAAATAAACAGTGCCTGGACTAAGTGCAAGACAAATTTCCTCGAGCAACTGGATCGATGTCAATTTAGTTTCGAGCTGTAATAACATGCTATGTCTGCTCCACTAACAAACGATTGCTTTTTGTCCTTGTGCTTTTCCAAAGCAACTGCTGTTTTCACAGACGATTCCATTCGTCACAGACCGAGGAAACGAACTCCAAAAATATGTCATAAGTCTTGTGGTATGAACGCTACCAAAATTAACAGTGAAATATTAAAGCCTCAGCTGTGTTAGATTAGTTGTGTCTACAATGAGTTCTATTTACAATAACGTATTGACAACGATAAGGATTCTTATTAAGACTGCAAAATTCTTTAGGTGGATGTGTGAAAATGTAAAAGCAATATTATAATTTATTAATAAATCATTAATTATGTATTTGAAATTGCAAATATGATTTTACTAAATTAAATTCACACAACATAAAAATAAGATCTCAATATAACGTAGGGGGAGAAAGATAAATTGTATATATTTTTATGAAGGTTAATTTTGATGGCGTGTCATGTATCTCCTGAAAGGTTACTTTAAAAACATGTATTTTAATGTAAAATGTACTAATTTAATCATCAGAATACAGAAACAGAAATTCTTTTCTGTTTGTTCTCTTACTTTCACCAGCATTTACTTTCGCCCCCCTTCGTTTTATCTTGTTGTTACTTTTTTTGTGTACTAACAACTTGTAAAGTATATGAAATTAGTTGTATAGAACTTAAGGAAAACTTACTTAACTTGATTCGATGATTTTATTGTGTGTAATCATGAAAAAGAGATTTACGCAAATTTGACAAATATTGACAGAAACATTCACATAAGAAAACATCCACGTAAGAAAATGATCAATTTTTTCTTTGAACTTGTTTGACTATGACGTAATGAAGGTTCGGTTACTACACACTTAAGTGTCTATATTTTTTCTTTTTAATTATTCTTTCGTTCAGGTTCTTTGACTTTATTGTGAATTAACTGTAAATAGATTTTATCTTATTTACATTCGTATTACATGAATCTATTTGCGTATTTGACATGCCATCTACATGCTACCTTGAAGAGCTGTGAGATTACGTATATGGCTTGTACCTAATAGCGACTCACTCTCCTTTCTGAACAATTGTGCTATACATATGCAAACTTTCCGTTAACATCTGATGTGGGCGGTCTGAAGAGCGAGGCATTGATTCTGATTTGCTGAAAAGGTGATTGGTTGGGTCCCGTGTCCTCATACTTTGTCTGTTACAGAAGTCCTTTGCTTCTCATTTGCATCGACGTCTATGGTTTGGGGCAAAAACTCTCATCTCAAGCATATTCCTAGCAATAGAACTTTGCACAAAGTCATTTTCCTTTTTCTTCACAAGGAAGTACGACAAATAGAAATGTTAATATTTAAACTTCAATGAATGTTTACGACATTATTTCAATGTGAACAAATGTGTACTCTGCCATAAATTGTACTTCCCTTCACCATTATTGATTTCACCAGCCACAACAAAATTAATAGGAAAACCAAGAAACTATACTATTTAGTATTGTAATTTCTAATACAATGTAGCCGACATGCTTATGTCAATTATTGTTGCTTACGTGGAACGTCATCAAAATAAAATAAGAAGGATTACGACACCAGTAGCGTAATACTAGTCACCAAGTCACTTGAAGCAAACATTTGAAAAATATGAATTGGGGGCTTTCCAACTTGCAGAAAGTGGTACAAAAGCCTTATAGTATAACAAAGAATAATTGTTTTTCCTTATATTATATTTAAATAATTTCATTAGAATTGTAATTGCAATTATGTGGCATAAACCGATACGTTTTTGAAGTGTTTTGGGCTCAAACACGTTCAGGGGTATCTATTTGTCTTTTCTAAGTCAAGTATCACCTAACCCAAATTTTGCAATTTTCAAGTGTTTACTACTGAACTAGAATAGAGAGTGGAGAAACGGTGACAGCTGTAGGGCAACTCCGTAATGATATACAACATAATATGACATGTGATGAAATATAGCCTAGAATGTGAAAATCCTTTTGGATTGCCGCTCACCCTTGCCAACGGTGCGAATCTTCTCGTAGCCGTCGAAGCGACCGCCGGCCGCCGCCGCCGCCGCGGCGTCCTTGAGCGCGTCCTTGAGGCGCGGCACGTCGAAGTAGAGCTCCCCGAGGGAGCGGCGCTGGGCGCCGTCGCGCCCGGCCGCAGCCCCACCGACGTCGCCGCCATCCAGGTTCGGGCGCGCCAGCCCCACCGGCACCTGCATTACGTCATTGGCTTTTAAAAGTCGGCTAGTTATTTGTATTATTATCATATTATCATTATTTCATCATGATTATCATTATTATCATTATCATTATTATTCATTTATTATTATTATTATTCATTATTATCATTATTATCATTATATCATTATATTCATTATTATCATTATTACCATATTTATTATTATTATTATTATGTATGTATATTATTATTATATTATTATTATTATATTATTTTATTATTTTTTATTAAATAATTATCCGAAGCCTTTGAGTTAGTCAATAACCCTCTCAATTCGAATCGTACCCAAAGACCTAGAAATCCCTACGCAGGATGAGAGCGGTGACCAGCCGCGCGATCTTTTGCAGTTAGAATGCTAAACTTGCAATGTAGAGAGTGTTCAGGTGTTTAGTCAGGTTTCAAGCAAAGCCGAAAGAGTACCAGTTACGAAGTTACACATGCGACATTTACGTCTGTTTACTAGACAACTCGTTATGCATTTGTGCTCAGCAGGTCACGATCTGACGCAAAGATATTTTGTGGGCCCGCCAAACACTAGCGCATATGAGGTAGCCTAACAATCAGGGGCCAATGTCACACGTGATAGTTTGTTGCATGGTATTTCGTATCAAAAGTTCATTGGAAAAAAGGAACATTTTCGATCTGTCTACATGCGTCACAAGTTTGTAAATGTATTCTGAGACATCTGAATACCCTTCCCCACGATCGGTTAAACTAGAGGTGTTTCAGAAAAATGTTATCAAAAGCAGGGAGTAGGTAGAGGATTTTTCACATATTATGTCCTTTTTTTTTAGGAAACTCTTTTTGAATCATATCAACATTCTAGAATATTTCAAAAGAATTCAATGTACCGCATATACTGATATATTTAATAATTCTCTGAATATACTGAGAATATGTATGTTCAGAGCTGATGATCAGTGCTGTTGTTATTTTGTAATTGAAGATAATTGACTTCCTCCACGACCTAAAATTTTTCCAATATTGATAATTATTTGCAAAGGCAAAGCGAAATAAAACAGTAAAAGAAAAATTGATTTTTGCATAGTAAATATACTCTAATCATTCTAAGTCATTGTTCTTATTGAAACCTCAATACCTCAACCTTACCAACAGGTAAGACAAGAAATAATATTTGAAAATACACATCATAAAATAATTCATCGACTCATGTCGGACTATTTTCGTCAAGTTTAAAAAATCCTCAATTTAATAAGTTTATTATTTATTTCTTGCAAATTGTTTAAAGACTTTTTTCTGAAACTATAACACAAGGCATATTTGTATATTTGTTTTGTCACATAAAATATATAATTATTTATTTCAAATACATTTCCTAACAACTCATTCCTCTTTTAAGTGAGAAAGAAAGAATCAGAAGATTGTGTGTACTGAGCACCGAAGTTTTTGATCCGTGAAGCACGAAAGATCATACTTAGGTGAAAAAAGATATTTCTTCTGCACATTGACCTCCTACATCAAACATCCTCTGTTTCGTTCGATCGGAACATGATCGTTGACGACATTGCAAATAGCAAGACTCCGTTCGTTTCGTGAAAACCAGGAAATGTATAGAACGCGAGTAAAGGTTCTTGAACACTGAACAGTAAACAGAGCATTTATCTGATAACTGGGAAAATGGATCTCTTGACTTGTACACAGCGGAAGATCGTTTTTCATTAGCAGTATATCGCCATGCTTCATCTTAGTGACCGACAAAAATATTTTGAAGTTGAGGACATTGGCTTAGCGATAGGATAAAGGAACAAGTGATTTAAGAAAACATTAAAGTCGATTAACGTTTCTAATTTTCTCATTCCACTTTCAGATATTCCCTTTACTTAGAATGTATCTTTATGTTAAATCTAATTAAAACGCTTGTTTTCTTAGCTGCAGTAGTTACCACGCGTAAATGGGAATTTCAGGTTTCACAGCTGTTGTAGTTGCAAAGCCCCTCCCCCGCTGCAGCGTGAGATCCGACTTACTCTTGCGCAAGTTTCCCCCTCCTGGAATGTCGCACATCGGAGAAGAGCCTCAGCCGTCCCTAGATCTGAGGTCCCTCCTATGCAACAGCCTAATACACTAGTATACGCGAGGAAGGGGGTGGAGGGGGCAAAGATGAGGAAAGGAAGATCGCATGGCCCGTTTGTTACGATACTGCTCCGGCATTCGCCTAGTCCGATAAGAGTTGTTGATCCGGATGTTGCTTTATGGGAATAACGTTAATTGAGGTTCGGGGGAGTGGATAATTTGGCTGGTTTTTCATGTTTATGAGGCATATTACTCACAATGGATTGAACCGCAAAATATTTTTGGGTTGATTGAGCTAATTAATTGTACTCAGGGTTGTAGGTGGAGTAAGTATGGAGTAATCATGGGATTGGAGTTGTTGATCCGCATTTTGATCTGAGAAACAACGAAAAGCTACCAATCAGAACAACCTATCACTACAATTCTCTCCCAGAGTGTGTTTGAATTTTTTTCAAATCTGTTGCATCTGCATAGACGCAACGCGCTCCTTAAGAACCGTTGATCGCACCGTGGAGTAATCCTCCGTTAATTTTATTTGGATTAATCCTCCGTTACTAATCACCTTCTAGGGGCCGCTGGGTAGTCAAAGTCACGTCAGTCACAGTCAAGTCAAGGATAGGTGGAGTCTTCTACTCATTGGTCGCACACGCCCGGCGTCATCTACCTATTGGTGAGAATAGGAAAGAAGGATAGGGGTAAGGTTTAGAACACAGGTGTTGGATTAGCCCCTATGAAGCATGCAAACTCTTTGTCGTAACAACTTTCACATGAGGTTCTACGGGGATTCTGCGGGAATCGAACCCGGAACCTCAGGTGAAAGGCAAGGAACTTCGCCACTGAGCCACGAGAGCACAATTGATCTAGCCATGCAGCTAGTGTAGAAAACGCTGGACTCGAGCCTCCCAGTCGGCACCGCATTAGCGGCCCCGGATCCCGTTTCCTCAGCGTCGCCTCACCTGCAGCAGCGTCTCGAGCGCGCGCGCCAGCACGGCGCCGGGGGCGAGCAGCGCGGGCGCGGCGCATAGGAAGTCAACACGGCGGCCCGGCGCGCGCCGGTTGAGCGCGCTGCTGCACAGCCGCGCCAGGAAGTCGCGCAGCGCCGCGTTCTCCAGCCCCGCGGGGCTCAGCACCTGCGCACGCGACGCCGCACGCGCTCAGCACGCACTCGGCACGCGCTCGGCACGCGCTCGGCACGCGCTCGGCACGCGCTCGGCACGCGCTCGGCACGCGCTCTCGCGTCTGGGAGCTCACACGGTACATCCACTACAGGAGGAGTATTCGGCATTGAAAGAGGAGAATTTACATGCTATAAAAGGTTTCATCCGAGTTAGTTTTGATGCAGTTTGCATGTTAATATTTGTGGCATTCAAACAAAATTATGCCACACCAAAATACGTTGAATCCAAATTAAAAAGTTACAGTAACGTGATATGGCATCCAAAGGTATTGATACTACAACCATATTTGTTTCATATATGGTATCGTTCTCGATATGAATATACTTTTATAGTTTCAATACTACAGTGTTCAAATAGTCTCGTGAATATATGGAACGTTATTACTTTGATATTACATAACATTACCCTCCTGATTGTTTTGCACACTTTTGAATTCAATGTCCACGTTTTTATTTCTTTAGCATCATTTATTTATGTGCCCACGATGTTATACAATATTATGCTTCAAAGAATTTTTTAAATTCACAATTAGAACTCATCAACATAAATATTACATTGTAGGATTTGAACATTTATCGTATGCACCTCACCTAGCACCCAGTATTAAAATATACATTTTTATCATGATTTCACAGTCATTCTTTTACAATTGCTGCAGTTAACACTTTTTTACGGTTTGTATGTAAGTACATATATGTTCTGTAAGGTCCGTGTTTGAAAGGAGAATGTATTATCTCCCCAATTCAGTTCAGTATTCCATATCTGATCTGAAAGCTCTCGGCTGTCCGGCCGAGGCAGTAACGCCGATGATTCGACCATAACACCGTGGTCTTCTTGACGATTGAAGTGCCAACGGGCTACTACAAGGGATCTGATGAGTCATTCCCGGTTTTCGGGTAGTTATAATTTCTTCATTTATAAGAGACAATCTTTTTACAACCAAATAAGTTAGAAGGAGTTCTCATTGAGGTTTTGCTGTCTTAGTTGAGTGTCGACGAGCTGGCCAGTTCAAATTGGTTCAAAGCTGAACGAGGGATCCAAGCAACACTGAATACAAAACCAACTAAAAGCTGCCATTCTAAATTACAACAGTGTCAGTGATGCAAGTAAACGAGGAAGACTATAACTTTGAGGATGGAAGAGAAAGTTAGCAGAGATTGTGAAATGTTCAAATCAAGATATCACTGCGTTTAGAAACAAGTCGAATGGTTCCACTTTCTGAAATTTCAACCATTCTTATAAATATTTCAGATATAATTCATGGAATCCACATTACGTGCAGTAATTGTTTCCTGATAGAAGGATGGAGTTTGGAGATATTTTTTTTGCTAGGAATGACGATTGGCCTGAACTTTTTGAGAACATTATGTGGAGTGCTGAGGCAGTCTTAAACAACAGAGAAGACAATAAAGAAATAGGAGGAGAAGGAGAAACAGAATATGTAGAGAAAGAAAGAAGAGGAATAACAAAAAGGAATGGAAATATTTTGAAGAATCAGAAGAAGAAAACTTTTTCAGCACATGACAGCACTGGAGGAATATTCACTATACACTCGCAGTCCTTGGACTCTGGCCGACTTCCATGCAGAAGATCAATAATTACCAAAGTTACATTAAACCAGGCAAACGAGAATGTTACGCCCGCTTTTCTTCGTGTCAACCTCTCGCTCTGAAGGCGGCTCACGACGCCCAACGCCGATTCCTCAATCTTTGTATGTCAAGCTCCGCCGCTGCCGTCTCGTGGCTTCCATTTCGCTCTCCGCGTAGTGAATTTCTCTCTCGCCGATTACTCCTCCTTCGGATCTGCTCTTCAGAATTAGGGCTTATTCACCAGCGTGTCGTCGAGTGGAATGATGAATGGGTATACTTTATGTCACTTGAAGGGGCGAAATTGTCCATCAAATTATAGGTTATGTACATTTCACTTCTTTAGAGAAACTCATGTTGAACCTAGGATTACGCTACGTGTTTGTGTTTCCTGTATTTGTTGGGGAATATAATCCACATTCAATAGAAGATATTTGGCCAGACACAAAAATACGATCTTACATATTTTAGACACTTCTTTAATTGAGTTGCACTAGGCAATTCTTAATCAAGTGAAGTTTGACTTCGTGGGTAAAATACTAGCTGTGTATTTATAGTATTTTCATTTTCAGAACATAGTATCTACACGATTAATGCAAATATCAACCGTAACTACATACTAGCTTATATTTGGGTTTTATTTATGCCTAGAAAAATTGAAAAATAATATTTCATTAAGATTATAATACTGATATTTAAGAAAACAATATTCGATGCTAAACAGAATAGAAGCAACTAAAACATGCTAAGCAAACAAATGTACTACGGTAATGAGTGTTCAAACAGGAGATTTGTCAGTAGTTGAAATTAAATAGGCAAAGAATGCAATATACGAATATATAAGTTATAATTTTCCATTTTTTTCTATCATGAACTATCACCCTTTAGGGTGAGAGCAAGCATTAAATTCCCCGTGAAAAATAACACAATTGTATATTATAAGGAATGTTATATTCATTACAATACTCCTCTTATCTTCGGGACTTTTGAAACCCATTGTACCCATGCTTTTGTTTACACCACGAGACACATTTTCATCTCCAAAGTCTGATTTTCCACAGTTCCAAACCGTCGTAATGCTACTATTACGTCTTTTTACGATGCATTCGCTGTTTGCCAATATTGTAACGGAGAGGTCTTGCTCCACCACGAGAGGTCGTTCTTCGCCCACGTAGAAGCCATCAGAGGAACTACAACCATTAACACCCGCATACGCCGCCTTAAACGTCAAATCAGAGCTTTTCCATTCCAATACTGCCACATTTGTCATTCTGACACGGCCTTTGGGTACACGATAAAGCAAGAATTGGCCACCCGGGGCGTTGCTGTCTACCAGGAGGTTTACGAACTTCGCCGTCGTTGTCTCCCGTGCGATCGCGGTCGTTTCGAGAGCTACGTTTATCGATCTAGTCGATAACTGGCAGCTCCCACGCGCAGCTCCCACCCGCCGCCCAGCTTCGCCGCCGTGATGGTGCAAAAACAGTCTCCTGGCCGGACGGCAGGCGGTCTGTGTGCGCTTGTGTGTGGCTGCGCGCGCGCGACGAGCGGCTTTTATTGCCGCGCGAGCCGCGCGTTCGGGTTTGAGCGCGCATTCGCGTGATGGATCGCTCCCATCCCCCGCGAGGGCTGCGCAGGGGTGAGCATCGCAAGCGGCGAGGCCGCCGGAGCAGAATGTCACGCGAGAAAAAAATTATCGTTTGGGAGAGGATAAACATCGCTTGACACATTTTAAGCTACGGTACACATTCCTGTCAAGGACAACAAACCTGTTCTTTTTCCCGGCAACGAATGGAATATCCAAAACCGAGGACGCGTTTCATGCGTAGATTTAATGTACACAGAGCTGGATATTGTGTAAATTATTCACGTACCCGAAATGCCTTTCGAGATAGCATTTTTTACTATGAAATTGATGCAAATGTTAAACTGGAAAGAGACTATCGCGTAGAAAATTCGATGTTGATAAAGTGTAAGTCGAAGCTTCTAGTGCAATGACATCAAACTATATTGAAAAAGAGCATCAACTTCAGTTGTATATTCAATTCCAAAATTTACTGGGATTTTCATATGAATATTCATTTTAAAAATTAGTAGCAATTTTCTTAATTAAAGATGTTGTCATTGTCAAAATATTTTTGTTAATGCAATAGCAGCTCTTCAATTTTTTTCTTCTCTGTATCAGACAACTGATATGATGGCTAAGCCATCGAAAGCTGCTATTGCATTAAAAAAAATATTTGGTGGCAATGACAACATCTTTATTATTTTAAAAATGCCAAAGATATCTTACCACAACACCTATATAGCAATTTTCTTTCCCAGGAATAAACGCTTTAACTATATCTTTGCAAATTTGATCATTCAGAGAAAGGGAAAATGTTAAATAAAAGTAATGTATGAAAAAGAATCTTACCGTTGGACCCTGAGCACATACGAACATTTCGCAGTCGGAGCTGTGCATCAAAAAAGCCACACTGTCCACTTTCGTCCGTCCGAGAGCGCGGTGCACCTCTCCTGAAAACGCAAATGACACAGCAATAATTGGTTTTCATGATCCTTAACAAAGTTATCGCTACCAACCCACTATATTTTAAATAAATGCATTCCCAATATGAAATATAATAAATCATTCTAAAACTTAATTTTTTTCAGTTTTTGTATTGTTTAACGCTTCTCTTTGGTGTATTCTGTATTATGTATGTTGGACATTAACAGATATAGCAACTTTTCTTCGTGAATTTACTGATTATGTTCAGATTTACTTCCAGCAAATGATAATGCGTTTTCAACTTTGCTTATATTTATTCATCAACGCTGTTGTGCATGCCACTGCTCTTAATTCCATTCCTTAGAAATGCTCACCTTCAGAATAAGTATTGCAAACAACGTGCTTCAGGCATTTCGAAGTTTATTTAATTACTCAAATTACAATCAGTTAAAAACTCGAATTCACACTTCTTTACTTTTAATAATTTTTACGACAATTATGTGACACAAACAAGAAAGGAAGAGTGTAAAAAACATTGCTGGATTTTTATTTTTGAATTCGCTATAATATTTATCAAATAACGTCAGTATACTTCACAAACTAAGGGATTTTTTGAAAATGGTAATAAACATTAATAAACTTCATGCAATTTTAAGCTCTCTATATACGCAGAACAAGTAATTATAGCGTTGCGATCTTATGAGCGAACATTCTGAGCAAAATAAATGTGTATAAAACAGTTCTGTTGCCTCTTAATAAGTGAAGAGCTCGCGTTTCGTTTAAGCTCCAGTTACTTTCACAGAATCTCTCAGAATCCAAATATTTGAGGAGATACGGCGACGAAAATTCCTGACCCAATACTTTAAATTTCTCGGGTCAATATAAATTAGAATAAATTAAGTAGATTTTGTGGATTATGTGATACACCACATACTGGTGGTGTGAAAAATTCATGTCATACGCGGAATTCAAAACTATAAATGAATTGATTAAATAGCTCACGGAGGGAAAAAGGCAGATTCGGCGTTCTTTCACAACCCGAAATCAAAGTAATAATTTAGATTACATAGGAAATTGTGTCATTTTTGTGTTCCTCTCTCTCCTTCTCTCTCTCCCTTTCACTCTCTCTCTCATTCTCACTCTTTCTGACTCTCACTCTTCTACTCTGACTCTCTCACTCTCTATCAAGCTCTAACTCGCTCTATCACGCTCTCACTCGCTCTATCACGCTCTCACTCGCTCTATCACGCTCTATCTCTGTCTCGCTCTCACTGTCTCTTTCTCTCTCTCTCTCTCACTCTTTCTTTCTTTCTCTCTCTCTCTCTCTCCCTCTTACTCTCTCTCTCACACACACACACACACACACACAACAAACGTGGAAATACGCGAAAAAACAATTAGAATTTTTCATATAATGTAATGAGATCATGAAAAATTCATTCAACGTATGCAAAACCATGTTAGCAAAACGAACAGATTTAATAATGGCTAAATCATTTTCAACGAATCAATTACATATTACACAATTTAGAAATACGTTGTGTGTGAAGCGCCGGGCGCGAGGGTGACTCACCGAGTATGTCGTCGAGCTTGGCGCTGTCGTACTTGTACTCGACGAAGGTGACGTTGGGCAGCGAAGAACGCCGCGCCCGCCGCCAGGAGTCGGCGCCCGCCGACGACGCCAGCAGCAGGGCGCGGGGGCGCGTGCGGACGCCGGCCCCGCCCCGCCCCGCCGCCTCCCGCATGCTCCCGGGCCCCGCGCCGCGCGCCTGCGACACACGCAGCGCCGGTGATGATGGGCGCCCCTGAGGAACCGCGATCGGGCTTCTCGTAAAGCACGCTCAGACGACCCACCGACGGAGTCATGCGCTTGGCGGGAGGCAGTGGACGGCGGAGTGTTTCGTCGAACGGGAACTTTGTGGTGGTTTATGGGAAATTTTGGTAATATTTTTGGAAGAAGGTAATGACTTAAGAGGATAGCTACCATCTCCGGTTGAAAATATTCGTGCACACCCTATTCCATTTTCAGATCATCTAGACTAATTATGTCTGTTGTGGATACGAACAATTACCTCAAAAATGATTTTCTCTACCAACTTGCCCTAATTACAATCTTCTGTACAAAATAATGTACAAAGTTCAAAAAATACATAAATAGGTACATTAAATATAGATTTTCATTTGCTTTTGCTCTTGCGCAAAATTTAACATTCTTTAGTTCGTACATGCACTACGAAAAATACTTGACTTCTAAGCCTAAAAATACTTGACTTCTAAGCATAAAAAAGGTTTGCCCCGATGTTTTGGAAATCATGCTTTTTCTCTAATTTCATATGTACTACATACGGAGCAAAATGTAGCAAAACTGTCGAACTTTTATTTTAGGATTTAAAATCACTTTCATATATTAAAATTTGCAAATTCATTAGAAAATTAGAGATTTTCATTTGGTGTATTTTGACTCTTTTCTTACGAACTAGACAGATTTCCTGTCGCGTAACCTCTACATGATGAATTGGTTTACCCCTACGCAGGGAGGAATGTGAACAGGGTGGACTACAATGGGATGGAGTGCAATGTAATACCTACGTAATTAACAATCCACAGAGATTATTACTCCAGTCACTGAACGGCACGTTAATTCTAAGCATACCTATCGAAGTAAATTATGTTGTAAATTATTTTAGATATGCTTTGGTGAATGTACACATAAATTGTTTGAAAGTTTTTAGAAATGGTTTACAAATAGTAAATAAAAAATCGATATATAAATATTTAGAGAAATGCAAATAATTTCAAACCAATGTGTTTCAAAAAGCATCTTCTTCAGAAAATGAAAAGTTTTAAATTTAAACCACGAATTATTAATTGTAATTTTATTACTCTCATGTGAATACAATATTCATCTACATTAAAATCTGAAGAAATATTTCTAAATTTGTTCTCATTCAAAACCCTGCATATATTATGAAAAAAAATGTATTCAGAACAAAGCAGTCTAGAGTCTCTATTTTTCACATCTGCATGATGTATCGGTCTTCCTGGACGTGATGAAATGTGATCTTGGCTCCAAGAAGACGTTTCAACATACTCGCTAGTTTATCGCAAAATCTAACATTTTGGTGGAGCAAACATCGAGAGTGAACAGTTGTCTGAAAACTACTCATTTAGACGTTGTCTTTAATATAATAGATGATGATTCGGAAAATATTTTCTGCAATAGATTCTATATACAAGAAAATTTTCCATTAAGGCTTCACTACATTTCATTGTATGACTCGAGACGGAAAACGTTTGCGACGTTCGAGTGTCCAAAATGCATCGCATCTAATATAACTTCCAACAAATTCCAATAATCGTGGAAAGGAACAATGCGTACGTGTTGGTATTCAGATACCAACTGAAACAATAAAACAGATCATTTCCAAAGAGAACGGGTTAAAGAGCTCTTTCATGGATCAATTTATCTAAACTGACTGTCAAAAGACGGGCCGTCGGAATGTCCTAGAAAGTTTTCGTGGTGTATCTTGCGTCGATTTTTAAGAATTGCGTCTTTTCTTCTGAAACTCATAACGCCCCTCAGATTTTTGAAACTTTAAATTATTGATATATATGTTTTATATACAAAAGTAACATCCTCCTTTTGCATATATAACTTGTGCTTCATTTATCTCATTCTTCATATTATACCCAGTGGACCTACAACAGCACATCATTCTCATGTTAATTCTAGATGTACAATTTTTTTTAAATTCAGAGAGTTCAATTAAAATTAGATCAGCGCAATTCTTTTAAGCGTCCCTTCTTCTGTCTGTGCAGAAAAAATGACGAAACAATTTGGAGTGGTTTTTGAGAAAAAATGTTTTAAAAAATCTATATTTCGTGCAAAATTACAGGAAAACTACTCAGATTTTCGACAAATTGAACATAACCCGTCTTTAGGGAGTAGTTTATTAAGGAAAATATTCTCTATCTTCAATATTGTTTCGAAAAATCAGGGATTTCAACGAACATGAGATCTGAAGACGTGCACCATTCTCTTAAACATCATTTACAAAATCAGAGGAAAACGGTTAATAAAAAAAATTGGAGGAATTTTGGAGGAAAATTGAAAAATATTTTTGAAGCTTGATTTAAAGTACCTTCACAAATCATAATATCCGTTTGAAACTCCTAAAGCCTAAAGTTCGTTCTGATCGATCAAAGAATATCAATAGTGGAGAAAATCGGCTCAACGGTTGCAGAGCAAGCGTTGACCACAGATAGACGGACGAACGGACGGACAGACAGAACGACAGGTAGACAGACGGACGGACGGTGGGTGGACGAACGGACGGGCAGACGGGCGGACATTTTGCCTATCGAATTTTCAAGAACTCACAAAACATTGATACTGGATAAACTAGGTATGTGATGAAGTAATTTACTATATATAGGAACAGGATTTCCCCCCTTCCTTTTTTTGTTAACATTGTCCGCCATTAAGGGATTTTTCTCTCAAAAATTGAACGGTTTCCGTTGCACTATTACATGGTATTCTCTTATTACGGAGCGAGTCCGAGAAAGTATATGGAGTCCAATATGCACCCAACAGAGTTATAGAAAGTTACTTAGTTCAAGAAGAGTGCATCCGAAAGACATAAAAGGAAGAAATTATTTTTTCAAAAAAATTCAAAGCCAATCATGCATGCTCAACACTGTCCTTCTTATTTATGCATTATGAAATCCCGCAGCCGATTGGAATGTGGTCTTGCGGGCGGCAAGGTATATTAATGAGTGTCACGCGAGCATTGAGGAAAAGAGCGAAGTAAGACACTTCTCAGAAACCGCACTTCATATACAGGTAATATGAAACCCAAAGCAATGTAAGGGCTGGGAAGACAAGGAACAAATGGCCCTTAACCTACTAAAGCAGTTGTATCTCTTGGCTTTTCAGCCATTCAATTTATTTCACAGACGTACACCTCAAGTTTCACTGTACATCTTACTATTTCTTTCGTTGAAACTTGACGGAGCTGTCGTATAGCTTGTAACGGTCGCAGTTTTCTTGAAGGTTTTTGTACATATTTTGCCGTACTTTTCTTAGAATCAGACATACTTTCCGTGTAGTACAAAATGAAATTTTTTTGAGAATAACTGATTTATTTATGGTTGGGAATGGGGTATTGATAAGATTCAAAAAATGCCTCTTTATCTTGTATAAGTAAAATATTCTCAACGACATGGGTGTATGAAATAATTTGCTTATGTACTCAGTTCACTTCATCGTAAGCTATTTATTTTTTCGTTGCTGAAAAAGATGACCTTTGGTGACTTTCAAAGACATTCTACGGTCGATGGAGGTCATAATAGGTCTCTTTTCAGAGGAACATGGGCGGTTACAGAAAAAGACTATCAATATAACATTCGTTTAGAGAAGAATTATAAAATGCCTTAGAGAATTTATTGATTATTTTTATTTATATTCTTTACTAATGTAGTGGATTCCTTTTCAGTGACCTCCCAATATTGCACTGTACATAATCCATAAGTTTACTATAGGATGTTCAAAGGAACCTTTGATTTTATTCGATTATAGAAAATCTGGGCATGCGCAGCTAAGCCAACCGCGCATACAGTCGCTGTTCCGAAGACATCACTTAGCCCATTGGGAGTTAAGGATTATAATCAGCCCAGAAATTCGTTGTGCCTGCGTTAGTAATGTGCTTCCATGGATTTCTTGGATGCTTTCTTACACGAAATGTAAAAATAATTTTTGATGCTGGGGCTGCCAATCGAAAACCTAGGAAGCCGATATTTTCGGGGCGGAATTCAGTGTAACCGTTTTTATTCTCTGTGACGTCATCCGAGAGAACGGGTTCCAAACGCGAACACTACATATTACTCGTATTACAAAAATATTTAAAAGCCATTCATGAACTGATAAATAATGCACAGTCAGTTTTGTTAGAAACAAAATTAATGGGTTGTGCACACAGTGTGTCTTGCCTATTTCACCTAAACTTCTCATTTGAA
>BOPP01000005.1:15324635-15343367 GCA_017312745.1 Gryllus bimaculatus | reverse complement strand
TTCTCTAATTAACTTACCCCGGAACGTTCTCTCTTGGAGACCGAGCTTACAGGTCTGCAGATTTTTAAAGCAGACCTCATTCCTCTGTCCGGTCTAGAATTCTTGCTTTGACATAATTATATACTTGAAAAAAAGGTGTAAGAAACAACAATCTGCCAATTGTATTCCCACTCGTTGTATGATTTTCGGTATACGAGGCAATTACATTGTTACTAACGAATAATACAAGTTAAAATTTTAAAAGCAGATTCTTAATGTGTCAATTTATATTTGAATTTGAAACTTGCATCCATGTTGCAAATGAATACGTTTAGGTGAAAATAGGCAAGACACACTGGTGTGACACACCCATTGTTTTGAATCTTATGCAATACCCATTTCCAACCATAAATAAATAGTTATTCTCAAAAAATTCAATTTGTACTACGGAAAGTATTCTGATTCTAAGAAAAGTCGGCGAAATATGTAAAAACCTTCAAGAAAACTGCGACCGATTTTACAAGCTATATACAGCTCGTCAAGTTTCAACGAAAGAATAGTAATATTACAAGTGAAATTGAGAGGGTACTCTGTGAAATAAATTGAAATGGCTGAAAGCAAGAGATACAATGCTTTAGTAGGTTAGGGCATTTGTTCGTTGTCTTCCCAGCCCTTACATGTGCTTTGGGTTTCATATTACGTATATTGGAAGTGCTGGTTTCTGGAAGTGTCCTTACTTCGCCTCTTTTCCCTCAATGCTCGCGTGGACACGTCATTAAATTACTTGCGCCCCGCAAGACCACATTCCAATCGGCTGCCGGATTTCATAATGCATAAATAAGAAGGACAGTGTTGAGCATGCATGTTATAGGTTTGGAATTTTTTTTGAAAAAAAATTGTCTTCCTTTTATGCTCTTCTCGGATGCACTCTTCTTAAACTAAGTAACTTTCTATAACTCTGTTGGGTGCATATTAGTGACTCCATATACTTTCTCGGGACTCGCTTCCGGTAATAAGAGAATACTATTGTAGATAGTGCACGACGGAAACGCGCGGTCCAATTTTTGAGAGAAAAAACCTTAATGGCGGACAATGTTAACAAAAGGAAGGGGGAAATCCTGTTCTATATATAGTAATAAATACTTCATTCACATACCTAGTTTATCAGTATGCAATGTTTGTGAGTTTCTGGAAATTCGATAGGCAAAATGTCCGCCCGTCTGCCCGTCCGTTCGTCCACCCACCGTCCGTCGTCTGTCTACCTGTCGTTCTGTCTGTCGTCCGTTCGTCCGTCTAATTGTGGTCACGCCTTGCTCCTGCAACCGTTGAGGCCGATTTTCTCCATATTGCATATTCTTTGATCGATTCAGAACGAACTTCTAGGCTTTATGGAGTTTCAATAACGGATATTTGACTTTGTGAAGGTACTTTAATCAAGCTTCAAAAATCATTTTTCAAATTTTCTCCACAGATTCTTCAATTTTTTTATTAACCCGTTTTCCTCTGATTTTGTAAACGATGCTTAAGAGAATGGTGCACGTCTGCAGATCTCATGTTTCGTTTGAAATCCTGATTTTTCGAACATATTGAAGATAGAGAATATTTTCCTTAATAAACTACTCCCTAAAGACGGGTTATGTTCAATTTGTCGAAATCTGAGTAGCTTTCTGTAATTTGCACGAATAAGATTTTTTAAACATTTTTTTCTCAAAACCACTCCAAATTGTTTCTCATTTTTTCTGCACGAAGAAGAAGGGACGCTTAAAAGATTGCGCTGATCTAATTTTAATTGAACTCTCTGGAATTTAAACAAAAATTGTTAACATCTAGAATTAACATGAGAATGTGATGCTGTTGTACGAGTCATGGGTTATATGAAGAATGAGATTAAAATGAAGCACAGTTATATATGCAAAAGGAGGATGTTACGTTTTGTATAAAAAACATATATAATCAATAATTTAAAGTTTCAAAATCTGAGGCGGCGTTATGAGTTTCAGAAGAAAAGACGCAATCTGTAAAAAATCGACGCAAGATACACCACGAAAACTTTCTAGGACATTCACGGCCCGTCTTTTGACAAGTCAGTTTCAGATAAATTGATCATGAAAGAGCTCTTTAACCCGGTTCTCTTTGCGGAACATGATCTGTTTTATTGGTTTCAGTTGGTAATCTGAATATCCAACGTCGCATTTGTTTCCTTTCCACGATTTATTGGGAATTTGTTGAAGTTATATTAGATGGATGCATTTTGGACACTTCGAAGCGTCGCAAATCGTTTTTCCGTCTCGAGGTCATACAATGAATATGTAGTTGAAGCCTTAATGGAAAATTTTCTTGTTATATGAATCTACTTGAGAAAAATATTTTCCGAATCATATCTCATTATTTAAAGACAACGTCTAAATGAGTAGTTTTCAACAATTGTTCAACGTCTCGATGTTTGCCCATCCAAAATGTTAGATTTTTGCGATAAACTAGCGAGTATGTTTGAAACTCTTCTTGGAGCCAAAGATCACAATTTCATCACGTCCAGGAAGACCGCGTGAACATCGCAGATGTTAGAAATAGAGGACATTAGGACTGCTTTGTTCTGAATACATTTTTTTTTCATAATATAAAATGCCAGGGTTTTTGAATGAGAACAATTTAAGATATATTTCTTCACGATTTTAATGTAGATGAAATTGTATTCACATGAGAGTAATAAAATTACAAATTAATAATTAGTGTGTTTAATTTAAAACTTTTCATTTTCTGAGGAAGATGCTTTTGAAACACATGGTGTGAATTATTTGCATCTTCTCTTACAATATTTACTATATCGATCTTTTTATTTTACTATTTGTAACCATTTCTAAAAACTTTCAAACATTTATGTGTACAATTCACCCAAAGCATATCTAAAATAATTTCTAACATAATTTATCTTCGATAGGTATGCTTAGAATTACGTGCCGTTCAGTGACTGAGTAATAATCTCTGGGATTGTTAATTTACGTAGGTATTACATTGCACTTCCATCCCTTGTACGTCCACCCTGTTCACATTCCTCCTGCGTAGGGGTAACCAATTCATCATTGCTAGAGGTTACTGCGACAGGAAATCTGTCTAGTCGTAAGAAAGAGTCAAATTACACCAAATGAAAATCTCCTAATTTCTAATGATTTGCAAATTTATATATATGAAAGTGATTTTAAATCTAAAATAAAAGTTCGACAGTTTTGCTACATTTGCGTCCGTATGTAGTAACATATGAAATTAGAGAAAAAGCATGATTTCCAAACATCGGGGCACAACCTTTTTATGCTTAGAAGTCAAGTATTTTTAGGTTAGAAGTCAGTATTTTTCGTAGTGCATGTACGCAACTAAAGATATGTAAATTTTGCGCAAGAGCAAAAGCAAATGAAAATCTTATTTAATGTACCTTTTATAGTATTTTTTGAACTTTGTACATTATTTTGTACAGAGATTGTAATTAAGGGGCAAGTTGGTAGAGAAAATCATTTTTGTAGGTAATTGTCGTATGCCACAACAGACATAATTAGTCTAAGATGATCTGAAATGGAATTAGGGTGTGCAACGAATATTTTCAACCGCGGAGATGGTAGCTATCCTACTTAAGTCATTACCTTCTTTCCAAAATATTAACCAACACAATTTCCCATAAACCACCCACAAAGTTCCCGTTCGACGAAACACTCCGCCGTCCATGCCTCCCGCCAAGCGCATTGAACTCCGTCGGTGGGTCGTCTGAGCGTGCGTTACGAGAAGCCCGATCGCGGTTCTAGGGGGCGGCGCCATCATCACCGGCGCTGCGTGTGTCGCAGGCGGCGGCGGCGTGGGCCCGGCGAGCATGCGGAGGCGGCGGGGCGGGGCGGGGCCGGGCCGCACGCGCCCCCGCGCCCTGCGTGCTGGCGTTCGCTCGGCGCGGCGCGCCGCCTGGCGCGGCGCGGCCTTCCTCGCTGCCAACGTCACCTTGTCGAGTACAAGTACTACAGCGCCAAGGCTCGATCACATACTCGGTGAGTCCGCCTCGCGCCTTGCGCGCTTCACACACAACGTAATTTCTAATTGTGTAATATGTAATTGATTCGTTGGAAAATGATTTAGCTCATGTTTAAATTTGTTCGTTAGTTGCTTAACATGGTTTTGCATACGTTGAATGATTTTTCATGATTCTCATTACTATCATAATGAAAATTTCTATTGTTTTTTTCGGCGTAATGTTCCACGTTTGTTGTGTGGTGTGTGTGTGTGTGTGTAGAGGAGTAAGAGGGAGAGAGGAGAAAGAAGAGAGGGAGAGAGAGAGGAGAAGAGACAGGAGAGGAACGAATAGAGGATAAGTAGTAGAGAAGAGGAGTGAGAGCGAAAGGAGGAGAGTGATAGGAGACAAGTAGAGCGTGATAGAGCGAGTGAGAGCTTGATAGAGAGCTGAGAGAGTCGAGTAGGAGAGGTAGAGTCAGAACAGAGTGAATGAGAGAGAGAGGTGAAAGGGAGAGAGAGAGAGAGAGAGAGAGGGAGAGAGGGCAACACAAAATGACACAATTTCCTATGATAGTTAAATTATTACTTTGATTTTCGGGTTGTTGAAAAGCCGCCGAATCTGCCTTTTCCCTCCGTGAGCTATTTAATAATTTCCATTATAGTTTTCGCAATTCGCGTATGACATAATTTTCATCACCACCAGTAGTTGGTGCTATCACATAATCACAAAAATAAATCTCTTAATTTATTCCTATTTATATTGACCGAGAGGAACTTTAAAGTTATTGGCGTCAGGATTTTTCGTCGCCGTATCTCCTCAAATTTTGGATCTTGAAGAGGATTCTGTGAACAGTAACTGGAGCTTCAAGAATAACGCGGGCTCTTCATATTAAGAGGACACGAGAAATGTTTTATAACACATTTATTTTGCTCAGGAATGTTCGCTCATAAGAATCGCAACGCTATACCATCATACTATGTATCTGCGTATATAGAGAACGTTAAAATTGCATGAAGTTATATTATATGGTTTATACCATTGTTCCAAAAAACTCCTTAGATTTGTGAGATATACTGATTATTGATAATATTTGTCGAATGTCAAAAATAAATCAACCAATTGATTTTTTACACTCTTCCTTTCTGGTTTGTGTCACATAATTGTTCGTTAAAATTATTAAAAGTACAAGGAATGTTGATTCGAGTTTTTAAACTGATTGTAATTTGAGAGTAATTAAATAAACTTTGCGAATGCCTGAAGCACGTTGTTCTTGCAATACTTATAATCTGTGAAGCGTGAAGCATTTCTAAGGAATGAATTAAGAGCAGTGCATGCACAACAGCGTTGATAATAATATAAGCAAAGTTGAAAACGCATGTATCATTTGCTGGAAGTAAAATCTGTAACATAATCAGTAAATTCACGAAGAAAAAGTGTGCTTATCTGTTAATGCTCCAACTACACGTAATCAGAATAGCACACAATAGAAGCGTTAAACAATATCAAAAACTGAAAAAATTAAGTTTTAGAATGATTTATTTATAGTTTAACTGGATAATGCATTTATTTTAAAATATAGTGGTTGTAGGCGATAACTTGTGTTAGATCATGAAAACCAATTATTTGCTGTGGTCTTTGGTTTTAGAGTAGGTTGCATCGCGCTCTCGGACGGACAGAAAGGTGGACAGTGTGGCTTTTTGATCACAAGCTCGACTGCGAAAATGTTGTATGTGCTCAGGGTCCAACGGTATAAGATTCTTTTTCATACATTACTTTTCGAATTTAACATTTCCCTTTCTCTAGAATTGATCAGAATTTTGCAAAGATATAGTTAAAGCGTTTATTTCCTGGAAAGAAATTGCCTATACTAGGTGTTGTGGTAAGATATCTTTGGATTTTTAAAATAATAAAGGATGTTGTCAGTGCCAACCAATATTTTTTTTAATGCAATAGCGAGCTTTCGATGGCTTAGCCATCATTTATCCAGTTGTCTGAGTACAGAAGAAAAAAAATTGAAAGCTGCTATTGAATTAAAAAATATGTTTGACAATGGACAAACATCTTTTAATTAAGAAATGCCTACTAATTTTTAAAAATGAATATTGATATGGAAAATCCCAGTAAATTTGGGAAATTGAATTACAACTGCAAGTTGATGCTCTTTTTCAATATAGTTTTGAGTATTACACTAGAAGCTTCGACTTACACTTTATCAACATCGAATTTTCTGCGCGATATCTCTTCATTTAACATTTGCATCAATTTCATAGTAAACAATGCTATTCGAAAGGATTCGCGTACTGTGAATAATTTAGCACAATATCAGCTCTGTGTACAGTTGGCGCTCCTAGCCCTAAGCGAATCTTAGGTGCGTAATTCCATCAGCGCGCCGCAAAGCATCCTTTCTGTTGTCCCTGATGTTATGCATAACAAATCAACGCGAAATGGCGAACTAGGCGAACTAGCTGTCTCGTAGAGTTAATATCTTCGTCTTATTGCCGCATTATATTCTTTGGTTAAATAATGAGTATTTAAGCATACTTGTAAATTATTTTCTTTTCGTTTACATATACGTCACAAACGTTTTAAAGTTTGTGTGTAATCGTCAAATTAACTACGGGAGCCTCCAGGGAAGTAATGACAGAATGCCCAAGTTCAGGAAATTCCACTTCAATTTCTATGATGTTCGTGGGAGAATGATTATATATAGTGTGTGTGTCACATTTCTTATTGTAATGCTATTCTGGTTTTGCCCCCCCCCCACATCCCTCAGCAAGTAGGCATATCTTCATGATGGTAGGCAAATCAAGGAGATTGAGTCCATCATGTATGGCAGACGCAATCTCAATTGGCTTATCTTTGGGTCGGCATGACTCCATTCACGTGCGTGTAAATAAAAGTATTTCTTTCTGTTTTTTGGACGTGAGAAAATCTAACACAACTTATAAACGTAGAGCTGTCTAGAATAATAGAGGAAAGTAGCCTGGCCTAGTTTCTAACGCAAGCCCCTTGATTTTCTGTTATGTAGAGTGCTGATGCTTATTGGAAACGTACTAAAATTGTAGTTCTTTGCAAGACAGCAGACCAGACAAGCGGTAGTGTCTTCATCTTCTCTTGTCGGACAGTCTGCCATTAGTGCAAACAGTGGAAAGCAAAGTAATTTCATGTGCTAATTCTCAGTTGCCTTATATGATAATTCATCGGTATGTCTAACATCAATCATTATCTCCTCAATTATTATTTTAAAGGCGACATTACAAGCTATTGATGTAATGGGTAATTTAAATTATTTAACTTGCAATGTAAAAATTTTATTAGCATTTGAAATATAAACACCTAATCGGAGCCTCCGAAAGGTTCCTCGCGCGGACCCACAATTTTCAACTTGGAAAAACAATTAAGGTATTTGGCGCTTCTTATACCTTAGGAGGCCAATAGATAAGATCATACTCTGAAGCCTATCAGTTTCAGAGAACACAAAAAAGAAAGTGTATTTATGTGATTTTTTCGCACTTGAATATATAGATCTTGTGCAAAGCATTGAAGACAATTTTCTGTGTAAAAAATGTTAAACTTGTATTTTTGTAAAATTGTACTGAGTTCAATGTATTTGCAGGTATATAATTTATTTTTACTCATTTCGTAAAAAGGTTTGCGAAGGTTTACTTCAGGAAACCTTTTTTTTAAATCCACAAAATGTATTGTTTACGAAAAAGTAAGTTTATTCTTAAACTACGTGCCCAATAATTTAAAGTAGAACATACCATTTCTATAGATAAGTAAGGTACGCATTGCGTATATTTTGATTTAGTTTTGCAGAAAATTGGATTAAAAATTTTTCTAAAATAAAATAGGGGCCGAATTTAGGTACTTTCCTCTACGTTGCCTGACCGGAAAGCTTAGTCTAATTTCATTCGTTTCCACACGGTTTCATAGAATGCTTGAACTCACAATTTATGAAACCTCAATTTAGTCATAATTTTCACCTCTTAAGACATTTTGCAGTTGCTCCTTTTTTACTTTTTCATTCAACATTAAACATGTTAAACAGACATCAGTCGTAGGACTGTTATAACCTACTATAATGCGACTATAATTAAGTCCTTAGCAAAATACCGTATAATGTAGACATTTTAAACTATTTTAGGTCAACCAAAACTGATTCATTATACAGCAGATGAATTCGTTCCAGTTAGAAAATCCTGCCATCGTCGGAACTCGAACCCTAGATCCTCCGGGGGTTAATTGATGCTCTAAACCATTTAAGCAGTTCGAATTTTGGAAATTATGAGAAGATTTTAAAGGAATTTAAAGTCGTAATGTCATCTGGAAGTAAATAAACATGTCAAATCTCGAACGAACTCCTCGAAAAAAACGTCGGATTTTGGAAATTCACTCAAACTTTACATAGTTTTTTTTTAAATAATGAAATTTCAAACGTTTGGTAGGTTTTATTAGATGACATTCACACACCGAAGATGAAAAAATGACATTTTAGTTTCAAGAAAAATGTCAAATATCGACATTTGGAAGTGAACTCCATATTTTAACATGGACTCTGAAACGTTCGAACTAACCGGATCTAGTTACGATCTGTATCTCGACTAGTATCGACTAGTATCTGATATACCTCGGCGCTTCACTGTGACTCCCCAGATCAGCGGGATACTAACTAGGTATCTTGAGAAAACTCACTAGAGAGATGTCTTATCCAAAATATTTACTCGTATCAGTTAAATTATCTCAATTATTTTGGATCAGAAATAATGTAATCCTGTTTTCCCCTTCAACAAAACCGGCGTGGACGTGAATAACGCCCAGATTATTTCAACCTATTGAATAAGACCACTTTACCGAGAACAAACCGCAATGTTTTTAGTCCACAATCGGCTCGTAATGGGCACGAGGGTGACGCGAGCGAAAAGTTGCGTCGCAAATGAAAAGTCGGGCGCTCGGGTGGAGTGGCGGCTGCTATTTCGAGGAGGCGGAGGGCAAATTAGTTTTCGGGAGGCGCCCTCGGCGTCACCGCCGCCCCCCCGCCGCCCTCCCGCCTCCTTTTCAAACTGCGGCCCCGCACGACCCGGCCCCGTCGCACACTGGGCCGGTAGGCGGCGGCGCAAAATAATCAATGGGTGCAAAGAGGTTCAAATAAACGTGGCGTAATCGCCGTTCACATCACATGTTTTGAAGGTGAAAACAGTATTTTACGACAATGTATTCCAATTAAATGTGAGAAATTAAAGGTGTCGTCAAAAATGTATTTTGCTAATGATCGTTTCGATCGCGTAGCGATCATCCTCAGAGCTTGCAGCGTCCGGGCCGAAAACAAAGTTGTGCGGGTTTTTGAGAGTGGCCTCAAAAGTAATGTATTCCAACATAATTGCGAAAATTGTAGTAAAAAATAAAATTTGGATTGAAAATCACTCTAATGAAATTTCTCAAAATACCTCCTTATTTGTGCTGATGAATAATAGGTTTAAGCAATGAGATAATGATTTATTTTTACAATGTGAATTTTAATGGTTTAAAAGTACGTTTTTCAACAAGAATGACTCTGAGTTGCGGGAATAGCCCAACAATAAACACATCTACAAAAATTGCATATGTTATTATAAGTACACAAAATAACTCAGCGAAAAGGGCGAAACATAATTATAATTACACCTCATGTAGGGAAAAGTGATCCACTTGAACTGAACGAATTATATTCCAGTATATCTCATCATGAAAATAAAAATAAAAAGAGATAAGAAATCTCGACGTAATGCTATTTTTGTTTTATATTACTTCGATTCTTTCCTGCGTGTGTCCTTGTTCGTCGCCTTGTGCAACGTGGAGGCGGGGAAATCTAGCGCGTTGGGCCCTTTCGGCCCAGCGCACGCGGCCTCCCGCGCCGCCGCCCACGCCCACGCGCTCGCGCCCGCGCTGCCGCCGACATCGCGTGATGAAAGTTGCCCGTGAGCGCCGGCAGTGCCTTTGTTCAATGGCGCGATCGTTGTGCTCAGGGCTGCCCCGCACCGCGCCCGCGCCCGCCAACCTTGGCCTCCCTGGCGCCTGAATGGGACGACGGCGGGGCCTCTGGCTTTTCAAAAACTTTTGTACTCCGTTGAGTTACGTAAATTGAATTCTCTCCCTTGGCTCCGTCTCGCGGAAGAAAATGAAAACTGCTCGAGTCGTTCGTGCTCGTTACACCGTATTCAGCAAACCGGAATGACGATGTTTTCTGAATGAAATTTGTAACAATGTCGTTTATTGAGCCTCAGATGCTAAAGAATGAATACGTAGTATGTAAATCCTATTGTCTGAGACATTAATTACCTTGGATCTTTTGAGGAGATATTTCAAGCAATAATGTGACAATTATATCATGTTAATTCCTTTCTTAACGTCGATTATCTTTCTATTACTTAAAACTAATAACTTATCAAATCTTGCTCATTATTTCTTACCATATGACGAATCATTATGAGAAGAGTATCAATCAGAAATACCCGGTTTCTGCAGCAATTTTTTCTCCTAAAATAATCTCACATTGTATATACGTAATGAATGTAGATATATTAAGATTAGTGTTTTGTTGATTAATTCTATACATACATTTTTTTAATTAATGCATATCATTATTGATTGCAAATTTTATATAAAATGGAACGCTCGATATTAGCTCATATGTCCCACGTTAAGTGGCACGCATATTATGTAAAAGAACAATGTGTTAATAGCAAAATTGCACCTTGAATTTGGATTGAAAACTATTTTATGCTCATCCATCTTGTTAGAGAAAAATATTATTATTTTGCTTTCTAGAAGAAGTAGTCTAAATTAGAAGGTTCTCATTCTGAACAGCATTTGTGGAATGCTGGAAGATCCAACAGTCGAGGAAGAAAGAAGATGTCGTTAATGCACCAAATAGAGCTGGAGAGATTTTACAAATGAAATCACGGTTTAATCTCAACCCATTATTAATTGGAGCTCTAGGTATCATAGCAATTAAAATAAAACATTAGAGCATCCTCAACTTTGTCTGTTATGTGTAGTTCAATCACATAAAAACTAGTTTTACTACACTTTCGCTAAAAGTTTGATTAAAAGCAGTGCCCCCTCCAAAACTTTCGACTGCTACCCGGCAAATTCCCTGTTCAACTTCAAGTCACCACACCATCAGTATCGGTGACAGATGATGCTCATTGACAACGATTGCTCCACCAGCAAAGGACACCACTCGCGCAGTGGAGTTGCCCGTAGCATTTCTGCAACCGCTCCCCACTTCAACTCGCCAACTCTTTGACGGGAGGTCGGGTGGAGACCAGACGAGGCGTTTGGAAGGGCCGCTTCCAAAACGGTTCGCCAGTCAGGCTCAGGTCCAAGAGGTTCAGTTCCTGGACAATCTATTGTGATTCATCTGCACTGCGATTCTCGTTCAGATCCTACGTACATTTCCCGTAAATCAAATTATACTGTGTTCTTCAATGTAGAGAAATAATAATAAGGCTAAAAGATCACCAAATGTTGAGCTGAGAAACAAGGAAATAATACAATTATTTACGAAAATAAACATCTACAAGCAAATAATCTCGATACATTTCTCAGGATCTTGGTACACGTTTTGCGCACTTCTGATACTACACATTTCGCGAACGGAAGTGGAGGAGCTGATGTTCCTGTATGAAACGGAAACATTCTACTTCTGTTGACTTCCATTCTGCGAGCGATGGCCATCGTGTTGTTGGTCGATACTTTCTAACAACGGCGAAATATTTCCAATCGATGGGTGCAAACAGTCCAATGTACCACACACGCATGCCTGTATACATAAACAGACCCCGTGCCCCTGAGCTGCTGGTCCATCCGTGAAAATCGTGTTCGCGCCAGGATGTGTAGGCCAGGAAATACAGGCTTCATACACAGTCCTCGGGTAGTTCTATCATTTGCCTCAGCCATCCCGTAAACAAACATTCATCTAATACGTGTTGCTGGCTCTCTGCCATGGCCGTTTGGTAGAAATCGTCTAAAATAATACAACAAGCGTTATCGCAAAGTGACGCGCATTGCGGATCAGCTAAAAGGTAACCTGGCGTATGACGCTCCCCCTGGCGACAGCCAGGAGGCAGTATGAAAAGGCCACGGCGCATACCTGACAAGCTTCAGTGTAGGATGAGTTACCTGCCGATCAGGGGCGCAATAACAAACATTTGAAGTGCATAACTCCGTAAAATAAGATTCCTCTCCCATGTTAATTGACAAACGGTTACAATCTATGCCCCTCCTGAAAGTCCTAGAAGTTTGAAACATTTGTTCTGAGTCTCTCGTATATATGATATTGGCAGTATTTTGAGTTTACTGGGAAGTTTAGCACTATTCAGGAATATGACTGTTTCGTATTATTTGCTCCATTCGTTTCTGCATTCAAAGCGTGCGTAGTGGCCGATGAATTTGTCTGAAATGTTATGTATATCTCAAGTGCGAATGCATATTTGCGAAGTATATGCAGAGATATTTTCGTCTATGTGTGTTTGCGTTTGCTCGTTTGTATTTATTAATCCCTTCCAATCTCACGATTCACTTTTACGGATAACAATCATACATTGGAGACGAACACAAATTCTACATCCTCCACATCAGAAATTTGTAAGTAGCGTTCGTGTGTGATTAGGGGAAAATGTTGGTTTTGCGTACCGTCCATTACGGAGAGTGAGTCTGTCAAGTGAATCACAGTTCACCGAAGAGGAACAAATAGCGAATAAAATACGAACTATCAATATGTGATGCAGGGTATGTCTAACAATAGCCGTTGATATCGATCCTTTCATATTTCGTCTCTAACCATGCAATTTCAACTGTGTACCTCACAAAAGACGTCAATAAAGGGTATTGGATCTAGTTTTCACCGCCGAATTTATAAGCAAAAAATCCAGGTCACGCTCAATCATTATGAAATGCGTTCTTGACCTACAAAGTTCTCGTCTCTACCTAGGCGATATGTAGACATTCGCAGCGTTATCTAAGGAAAAGATTTTCGAAAGTCATTACCATAAAATATTAGGCGCAAGAAAAGTTCCAACAAAAATCTGAGAACAGAACAATATTATTTACATTTGTGTAAAATGACTATTCAAAAGATAATCATACAATCCGATCTATATCAAATTATACCCATTAAAAGTACGTTGATTTAAACACTAATTATTAAACGAGTTTTCTTACAGTTTGTGGTCTTTTGTTTAGTGTTACAGTCAATTTGATTTCTTAATATTAAGCTATGATAAAAATTGAATGTCTGAAGTCCATATGTCTCTGACGTTTTACTGTCTCGTCGCTACTACCCCTAGCCTCTGTGAAACAGAAAATGCGTCCGTTTGTCTCTTAAGTGGGGCGCAGAGCATAAAATCATTTCGACAGTTGCCAGTCACTTTCCAATTGCGTCTCCCCAATAAAGTAGATTAAATCTTCAAGCCACAGCGCCGTTCCCTTTAATGGATGGGAACGCGCCACAGGAAATGCATTCACGAGTGAATAGGTTCAGGAGGCACAAGCGACATGAGAGGTGGCACTGAATGTCAGTACATGAACTACAAACCTCAAAATTGCAATAAGAACTAGAAAATAGACCTAGGAATTCCTGAAACACCAATTGATTGTTACGGCTCTAGACTATTATGTCCTCAAATATCCAATCAAAACGTGTCAAATAGATTTTAATTTCCCACAGTGGTCTCGAAGTCCCTCAGATCATCCAGAGAAGTTGTCACTAATGCAATAGGTTTATTATTATATCACTGTACTATATTATTTCAATGTACACTGGTTTTATCTTCTTTTATGGAAAGTACAAATTGAAATGAAAAAAAATAGCGTTTGTTGAAGCGTGAGGACAGAGCGGTGCAAACATTTGTTTATTTAACATTTTATAATACTTTTTATTAAGAAATAACAAACAAATTTCTGATTTTCAAGTAGGGGTAAGTGCTCGTATTTTCGGTGGTTTAATAATTTCGGATAGTTCAATATCTCGCTTGAAAGGTACTGCACTTTGAGGCTTGCTGCGGTAACTTCCACCTAAAAGCACTTTGAATCACTGTTCGGAGTTTCTTGTTTTTATCGTGAAATTTTGAACAGTATGAACTTCCACAAAGACAATTTTACTTCTACCCTCGTCTAAAGAATATTATTATGGCATGGTAAGAATACCCTACTTAAAACTACATTCACATTATTGAAGTTAAATGAATTTCCCTCGGTATACAATTGACTAGGACTACATGGACTATTCCACTGCGAGGTTAAGATTGCTAAAAGTAAATTATGACATATTTTTTTAATTTCATGTATGGCAAGGTTGCTCGATTTTGGTACCCGATAAATAATACCAACTTTAACTACTTGATGTTTTGGATTTACTTCTGGAAGTTTGCAAAATAGAGACGTATTAAACGTCCAGTCAAATAAGACAAATTGGAAAAAAATTCCTGAGTTTTGAAATTGGCATAACTCTTTGTTGGTACATGATAATAACTATCCTGAAGTGCGAAGGGTGTGCTGGGTGTACGGATGTCATTTAAATGTGATTTATCTTACTTTTTGAATAAAGTGTATGAGGCGGAAATGGAAGAAGCATTGTTCGCCTCACGTTATTTTTGCGAATACCAGATATACCTTTTGGTAGATAATATGTCATCATATTATAAGACGTGTTTGAATACTGATTATCCATAGTTTATTTGGTAAGGATCGAGTACAAATATTTGGTAAAGAATTGTATACACTGCCAACATATAAATTACATAAAACAATATGCAAGTACAAACATCGTAAACGAAATTATCATGTTTACCGCGTACATAAAGGGACAAATCAACTGCGTATGTCAATGACGAAGGACACATTCAATGATAGGCGGAGGGATCCAATGATTACGGAGTTGAAGAACACCCCATTATTCCTAATTTTTGCGGATATTTTGGACATGAAACATCTAGCAACAAAAATGTAATCCGAAATTGAATTTCGGCCAACAGCTGAGTCGAATAAACATTCTTCAGGAGATGCTGAATGAAGCCAATAATGGTTTCTCAAACGGATCATAACTGATGAATGATGAACTGATGAATTAGAGTACGGTTATGACGTTAAAAAGAAGGCTCATTCAACCAAATGGAACCTTCCCAATGAACCACGGCCAAAAAAGTCGTGCCAAATTTGATCGAATTTGAAGGTGCTTCTCGCGGCTTTTATAGGTTTCAACGGTTTAGAGCATCATGAGTTCCTTCCGTTCATCGTAGAATAAATAAAGAGTACTACTTCACGCCATTTGCATGAAGTAGCACTCTAAAGAAAACACCCGGATTTGTGGCGAAACAATTCATGGCAGTTACATCACGATAAAGCACCCCCACTTACTTCTCTGCTTGTTCGTCATTTTCTAGTTAAAAACAAGACCATCATGTTGCTTCAGTCTGCATATTCGACAGACAAGGCGCCCTGTGACTTCTTCCAATTGCCAAAGCTTAACAAATCCCTACAAGGAGATTTTGCTAACATTGAAGAAATAAAAGCAGAATAACTGAAGGAACTAAACGCCATTCCGAAAACTATATATACATACTCGCATTGTAAACCTACACTAGAGAAGACGATGCTGATAATTTTTGATGGGCCCCCAGCACTCCTCACACTTCCACAACATCCATGCCATCGATCGAACTCGTGAGAAGAGTGTTAAACTTGTTTGCCACATTCGATGCACGGCCAGCAGCCTCTGGAGGTATCCTCCATGTCTTCTTTTAAAAACTTCTATGCAGAGGAGTTCGAGAATTCGCTCGTATGGAATAATACGATAATATAATTTTCAGTGCCTCATTATAAGAACCCCCGATGGGACGGGTCTACTCTAGAGCTGCTACATTGGAAGTGGCTGCTAAAGATTTCCGAAAAATGGGAATCCATATTTTTGATCCTGTATTTTTACTTCATGCGATTTTTCTAATCAGCAAACAGATGAGGAAAGTTCTGAAACTCCAGAAGTCGAAGATCAGCGTTTTGGAAGTTATTGGAACTATTTCATTCAATCTCAAAGTTGAATCACCCATAATTTGCCGAAGGTCATTTTGTCAAAACATAGGTGTTCATGCTCATTTCTATTGGAAGAAAGCAGAGCTACATCTCCAAATCCGCTAATAATACGAGTACACACTAAACTATATCGAATTTGCCGCTTTTTTATTTTTAATGAAGAAATTAGATTGATATCTTCATTCTCTTAAAAAATATTAACAAAAAACAATAAATAATTGCTACGCATGCGTCTAAATAATTGCGAGCGTTTTCTAAGAAGAAAGCAGAATGTTCCTTCTAAACAATTCACACTATATTTTAATGGATATTAAGATAAAAACATTGCAATAAAATTTACACTCTATGACAAAATTTGCAGATAATAAGCCTTTGCAAATATAACTTGAAATAAACAAACTTTTCGCGGTCATATTTGTTACAATTAATAGATATTGAAACCCTGAAAGGTACTTCTTGCGAGCGCCGTCGAACAAGAGAGAACATGGTTCCTTTAAACAGTTGCCCTTGAAAATGGATTCCGCATTTTCAGATTGAATGAAATGGTTCTGCTCCCTTCCAAGACGTCAAAGCGCAAGTAAATAACTAGGAAATAAAGATTGTGTTTCCCTTCCAAACGAATCCATCTCCAACATTTCTGCCGTAAAAACTTATCAGCAGGGGCAGGGAAGGGAACTGCGACAAGGTCTTCTCCTTTTCAAACACGCTTGAAGGAGACACTTAGCGAAAAATAAAATTGAAGAAAGTTTTGTCAGTGTCCAAATGTGCTCCGAGTACTTCAAGTCCAAAAGAAACATCAAGACAAAGAAGAAGATAGCGCGAAAGCAATTCAGCGAAGAAGATTCACATCCCTTTCTTGAAGTCCCATTGATTGACTTTCATTAGAACACGAGGAATACGAAGCATCCTCCAACTGCAAAAAATAGTGGCAACGGAGGCTTCGAACGACCAATGGATGAGACGCGTAAAGTGCTTCCGTGGATGGCACGAGCTGTGTGAATGTATCGAAAAAATAAGTGATAAGTTTTTAAGTGTGAGAAAGAACTGCTGATATGACGCTCAAAATGTGTGTTTCTGGGTCATCTCCTATGAAAGGATATTAAAGTAACGAAGTACATAATGTTTTAGTCATTAAATTCTCCATACGAATTTCCGACACAATTTGGGACCTGCACACCCGAAAATTGAATCTCTTTTGTAGAGTCAAAATTGCCCCAAAACTCCATTCCAGAGATATTGCAACTTTAAGAGGGAGTTCGTAATACGTAACGAACACAAAAAATGCTTTCTTTATTGCCATTTTTAGTACATCTACTTGCATACAATACTCCATTTTAAAATAGTACCCGATATTAGGACCTTTTCGCTACAACTAGAAAGCGTTCCTAAGTCTCCCAAACTCAGCTGCTGTGGAGAGCTCAAGATAAGTTTCTTAACCTGTATTCTAAAAATTGAATATCTTGGACTCCTATTATTTGGGAGTTCGTCTCTTCGGTTCTCGAGCCATTCATAATTTTTAGTTTTATCCGTCAGAGACCCTCAGTTCAGTCCGTCGTCATGATATCTAGGAAAGTATTTTGAAATAAACTAGTGGAGATATAGCAACACGTACTTTGGCATTATTTCTAAGGGCTAAGTTAACTTCCTCTGTGATTTACTGCTACTGCACCATTCTTTCATGCCTTCTTTACGATATTCGAGGAAAAATATTAATCAACACTTCAGGAATCATTTTTGAGAAAACTTTGAAAATGTTGAGGCTTCATATGAAATACTCCCAAAAATAAAAATATCCGTTTCAAACCCAGAGGACCTCGAGTTCTTCTAAATGAATTGGAGAATATCAAAATGGGAGAAAATCATCTAAATGGTTTATGCGCTAGATGTTGACCATAAGCGAACGGGTGGACGTACAGAGAGGCATCGATAGAATTTTGGGAATCAAGGACCCACAAAATATGAATCCTGACTACACAACGTGTGAAAGGAAGTAATTTAGTGTAAAGGAACACTATTTATCCAGTTTTTGTTATCAGTGTCCCGCAGTTAGGGTTTTTCTGTGGAAAAATACCATTTCTTCTCACGAAGTAAGGGTGACGTAAAAACAACATAAAACATTTCGGAATTCCCTGTTAATAATATGGGAAACGTAAAGTGATGGGTAAGATTTATGGAAATGTGAACATGTGGATAACAATTACGTAACATGTTTAAGTGCTGAATGTTTGCGCGGGCGCCGCTTTTTGGATTTTTTTGTAGGTTGTATGTTTTAGACATTGCACCTGTCTGTTCAGAAGGATCGAATTACGCATTTTTGCAAATTCTTTCTTTTTGAGACATTTAAAGTGCAAATGTTGGCACACGTTTTAACATGAGGTAGTATCTCTAAGATTTTAAAATCCTAATCAGTCGAATTTGGGAGAGAATTCCATAAAGACTCAAATTATACGAAGGTTTGACTATAATATAGGGAGAAGTGACATTGACATTAACAGAAAATAAATTAGGTCGCCACCAGAATGAAGGTGAACAATTTCGCAACGCCATCAAGGAACAAGAAAAGAGCAGGCACACGTCTGACGAGAAAGCTCATGAGACTAATCGACCCGAGAATCGAACAGAACCCCGGAGTGTCACCCGCATGGTCAGGGCGCGCGTGAATAGGCATTGAGCGCGCGGGCCGACGACGTCAAGAG
>BOPP01000005.1:15306378-15324616 GCA_017312745.1 Gryllus bimaculatus | reverse complement strand
CCGCACCCGCCCTACGCGCATCAGCGGCGCGAGAGAGTGCCCGCGTGAGCACAAGGGCGGCCGACCCGCTTACCGCGATTCGCATGGATATGGTGCGGAATACATTAGCAACCACGTGCCTCTCTCTGCCATCTGTTCAGTACATATATTTGTTTTCATATACATTTCTTCCAGTTTTATTTTTCAAGGAATTATCGTATTTCATAGACTAAACGGAAGGTGAGCCACGGGAGTTCAGTGAACAAAAAATCTGTATCCACAAATTCTTAATCTTTAATTTTTTACTAATTTTAAAATTTGCATAATTTAACATGTAATAAAACACAATAAACGTAATGATTAGCATTCTTTAGCCAAAACATTAAACATGAATGTTACAAATTGATTTGTTTCCATTTTAATATATAAAGAATTTTTAACTACATTTAGGAAAGGAATGTATGTGGATATTTTGTTCGCCTCCTTACGATGATTTAATCAAAATTGGATTGCTTACGTATCTACTGTAAAAATTAAAATATTTTAACAATTATATTCGTATGAACGTTAAAAGTAAATAATTGTTATTACAATTTTGTTGTGATTTTTGTTTAAAGTCCACAGTATGAACAGTCCATCCAAAATTCAGTCCACAGAATGGACAAAAATTTTAACTTTAGAAATTCATAATTTAGTTTTTTAACAGAAGAGAAATTCATTCAGTTTTTCATTATCATGATATTCAAATTACTACAAGTATATAATAACTATACAGAATTACTAATAGATTTAGCTTCAATGCAGAATTCTTTATAAAAAAGCATCAAGAGGGTCATTCAATATTTATAGCCAGAATTAAATTTTCTTCCTTCGATTTTTCGAATTAATTCACATGTAAAAATTGCAAATCCATTCTCATATTTGGTCTGTTTTTAAATCTGCTAAAAGATTCTGCTTGGCTTCCTCGACTAGATGTAAAAGCAAACATAGAGACTAGTGAAAACTCCTACAGTAGAATTGCCGAAATGTAAGTCATTATGAAAACATATAAGGAAATGGAAAATTCTTTAGAAGAATTAAGTACAGCAAACGATGTAAACACTAAGAACGACATACTGATTATTACTTCTAGGCTGTCCGGGTGACGCCGCGTCGTTGGCAGATAGACCGACGTTTCGCCTGTCATGTCGCAGGCTTCTTCAGGGTACTGACAAGTAAAGCTCCGCCTCCGGTGTTATATCTTATTCAGCTAGTGGTCGGCGTCACCCGGACAGCCTAGAAGTAATGGACTCGAGCCGCGGAAGCCTACGTGTACATACTGATTATTAACGCATAATAACAACTCAACGAGCATTATATTCGATGTACTACTCTCATATATGATCACAGACAATATCTGTTGAATGAAATAAACGTAGTAGGAAGGCATAAAGAATTTAAAAGCTTTACAAAGGTGGAAAAGAAAGCAGTTAAAAGAGGAACAAATGAATCAAAAGAAGTTGATAATAGTAGACCAACAATTAAGGAAGAAAAACTAGAGAAAGCACTATAAAAAACTAGAAGCGTCGAGAAGAAGCCGTATGGTCCACTGGATTTTAAACTGTTGTACTTTCCACGATGGGGGAAGATTGAAAAATTGGATTATGCAGTCTGTTAGGAGACATAAAAAATAAACCATTAATTAATATTATATACTACATCCCCAAAGTGGGGAAGTATAGATTGTGGAGACTCATGCATTAAAAGCGTATGTCAGACGCTAAAAAGATAATATATCAGACTATACAAAACAAAATTGAAGAAAATATTAGCAAAAATCAATTCGATTTCAGGAAGAATTGAGGAGTCATACTAAATTTACATTGATTTAGAGAAAAAATCAACGGGGAGGCCTCTCTGATCTAGAGAGGACATTTGATGAGTTTTGAATGTGATCTGCTTATTGATACAATTAATGTTTTCAATTACTGAAACCAGTTCTAAAAACACAAAATATACCCGTAAATATTACAAGGAGCAAACAGCAGTTATAAAAAAATAGAAGCATCAGTAAAGTTAAGATAGAGGAAAGAGTACAGTGGCTAAGTAATCTATCTCCATTGAAGATCAACATACAGAAGAGCGGCTTAGGAATATATAGTATAGATATGACGTTCTCAGGGTGGTGAAACCATCATGTATAGATTTATAGATGATATATGCTGCAAGACAATAGAAAAGAAATGCTGAAAAATGAAAATGAATTCATTTTGCATGTCCTACTTGAACATTAACAAAACAAAACGAAAGTTCTGGTACATATAGATCATCTAGAAGATCTGAATGTTACATTTATGGCACAAAATTAGAAGAAAATAATTCATAGGCATATTTGGGAAACAAAATTCCCGATGATGAACATTCAGAAAGAAAGTGTCAGCTGAGTAAAAGTCAGTTCAACAAAGGAAAAAAGCAGGTATGGCGCTGGTGCAAATTGCAATAAATGTTACAAATTGTAATGGAAGGCTCTTCATGAAATTAAAGAAAGTTGATGACCTCACTGAAAAAACGAAACAAGAATAAGATTTCGACGCGATGTCTTAAACCCGACTCTTCGAAGTCCATTGTACTAAATTTTTTAGGAGAATTATTATAAGTTCTATGGAATGGGTGTGAGTCATGCTTATTCAGTAGAATGTTTACGATTTTTTTATTAATTCATGTAGACAGGGACGAACGTAGAACACAATGCTTCTGTCTTTAGAGTAAAACAGAACTCTCATTTTTTAAAAAAATTGGACTTAAAACGTTCTGGCAAATGCACCACGTTTCAAAACATTATATGAAGAACGCTGCATTTACATGAATCATAGAAGAACAAATTCCAAATAAGACAAAAACAGAATAGTCTAGAAATAGTTTCATGTGGCATATTGTTAAGAAAGAAGAAGAAGAAGAAGATGAAAAAAGACTGTGGACATTGATGAATGTATTCAGAGATGTCAATGAAAACAATAGTAACTCTTTAGATAAAGGCCAAATTAATGGTTTCAATAATGTACAACTCAATCGAATCAGTGGTTTTGAGATTCGTGAGAGTTTCACAATATATTAAACGCGTGGAAAATGTTACATTAACAACGCTTATTCTAGAAAAAAAGTATCTCAATTGTCTATTATTCATTGGTAAAGAACTGTAAGAATGTACTCCTGTCAAGTGTCAGGAAAATATCTTTTTTAAAATCCACAGAGATAATAAAATCTATTTATTTTATACAATTATTCGAAAAAATGAGAATAAGTGTTATTATTTAAAACTAGTGAGTTCAAGCAAAGCTAAGTTGACATTGACATGTAAATGAAAAATGTATGTGAATGTACTCATGCAGATATACAATACTGAAATATGTGCCAGGCTATAAAAATGTAATTGTGTTCTCTTAATACGTTCACCTAATCTTTTTAAAAGTTGTAATATTGAAGCAGTAATGTGTAATATTTTAACTCTTATGGGATGAGTGTGATCAATGTCATTACAAATAGCATACGAAGTTGCATTGATATATCTTAAAAGGTTTGCTTGAACAAAAATTTATTTTAGGCAGCCACAAGTAAAAGTGCTTACATTTCTTACCTTTAAGATAGGTATTTCATTTCAAAGAATGTGAGCCTTTTAAGAACGCGTAATCGTATGTTTTCAGTAACAGAGTATGCAAATGGTCGTTTAATCTTTAAAAGGAGTTTTTCCTCTTGCATCTGGCATAGTTCACTTGCGTGCGAATTGCAATATTTATTACATTAAGCGGACCCCTTTCATCTGAGCAACCCACACTTCTGATTTGCCTCTCCCGACATGACATTCTGCGTTTCTTGGTAAAGAATTTTTGCATTAATTGTATACGAGATTATTTTAAAAAATCTGGACAATTGGAGCAAGACCCAAATGAAGAATAACGAAGTTAGAATGAATAGTGAACAAGAGGGACCAACAATTAACTGTGATAATTAAAAAAAGATTTACACAAATACATACTGTTGCTTTATCGTTAAGTAACAGAGTTCATTGAAAGAATGTATCAATTTTGTTTTGCAGACTTCTCATAAACGCATCGTCTGTGCATGCGTTGTAGAGGTGGATTAATACTAAAGTGGATTATTTAATAAGAACGCATTTTGATGGAGATATCCTATACATTTTAAATAATATTTTATATTGTTTGATAATTATTTAAATACTACAATAATATTTTAATGGAAATGATTAGTGCATTTTAATATTAATTTTTATTACATATGTGGGAGTACAAAAAGTAACACATCTAATAGTTGTCAATTTTGTATTGAATGAATGGAAATATTTAAAAAATAGTGTAATTTTACTTGTAAAAATGTCATACAAATCATTCACAATTTAGTTGAATCACAGAGTAAAAAATATTTGTTGTTGGTTACAAAAGAAACGGTTCCATTCAGATTAAAACCGTTCTCCTGAAAATTGAATGTTTTTTCAGTTGTGTCACACTTTTCGTTAACCTCCTTATGCCCAATATTGCAATATTAAGAGAAGCATTTCTCATAGGTCAAACTTAGTGTCCTTAAAATGTATATCCCGGCTTGGTGCGGTATGAATATTTTGCCTCAAGTTACGAAGGGTGACTGGAATGATGCTAGTGTTGATTGCAGCTGATACAAAGCTACGTCCTTCCCCTAGGCGCCTGTCAGTGCGTCTGCCGCAGTGCGTGGCGTGCGGAGGTGCCCAGCGGGTGCGAGCGCGGCGGAGGCGGCGGCGGAGGCGGCGGAGCGCGGCGCGTGCCTACATACCCGCCACTTGTTGCGAGGAGCGGCGCGCGGCAACCCTCCGCCAGCGTGGCCGTATGCAAATGAGCACGCCCGCGCCCGCTGCCGCTTCCCTGACCTGGAATCGCCCCCGCCCGCGCCCCCGCCCGCGCCCGCGCCGCCCGCCTCCGCCGCGCGGGTCGAATCGGACGTCGCCGCTGGGCAGTGGGCCCAAATGCAGCGCTAACTGGCCGAATATCAGCTAGAAAGCAGTCTGAAGAACGATGTTTCTTTCGCGTCTTCAGACAGAAGAACGATGTTTCTGCGTCAAAACCGGTTGTAATAGCTCAGCGGCAACGCCGTTGCCCCCAACATCATTGTCGGGGAGGTTGAGCATTCGCTCGTTAATTTACATTACCAGCCATTTGTATACATTTTTACATTTGGGAGTAGAAATGCTTCAAATGATTTCTAAAGAATTTTATCGAAAACTCAACAGTGTTCTGAGATTAAGAGATTCAAATTGCCCATTTTGAGAAGAGCTCAATCGACATTTTCTCAAACTCGTCCCATATGTTTCAACGTAAATTTGCTTATAGGTCCAGATTTTACTCTTCTATAACAATAAGTCATTCTTCAATTTTACCATCAATGGGAACCGAATCAATTAATGGATACTGGACCAAAAACGTGGAAAAATGTCTTTAGGAGCCAATAGATGGCAGCAGAGAAGAGGTTGGGACGAAACCAAAAAGATAGCACAGACTAAAGAGATAAGGAAAATAAATAGTACGAGAAAATCTATGTCATTCTTAATCAACACTAGTTTCTTAATGTGTTCATACTATAAAGGGCTTAGAAAAATGGAATTTGTTTTAAAAATCAAGACAGATATTCTGATGTAGGCATGTTGTCAGATAATCCGATGTAGGCACGTTTCTTGATATAGTTTTTATTTTTTGAAGTTTTTAATAAGCTGCTGAATAACAGTGAATATCTGTTTAGTCGGATCCGTAGAATCACGTTTACATGAGCTTTGCGGTTACTTTGAATAACGAATTACTATTATATGAAGAGCACAAACATTTCCAAGAGTTTCAACAGTAGTGAATACTCTCAAAGAACGGTAAATCAGCAGCTTGCAATTCGGTATTTTAGCATCCTTGAAATATTTAATTTAATACTAGTAAATCGTATCTGGGTCAAAAACATTGGTAACAATGACTACTTCATAATGTAAAGAAAAAATGTATTACTCGTCTCACTAGATGAGTTATTTCGACCAATCATTTTATAAATATAATTATCTCTTGCATGAATAAGCAGAATTATTCCTCATAGATGTGTTCGGGGAGTGTAATAATCTGGTCATTTAACTTAGTGCAAATAATAGCACTTGATGTAAAGTGTCGATGGATGATGACATTAAGAGTTTACATACATTTCATTGTGAGTGCTCTTGAGCACTTTTAAAATATGAGCATGAACAATAAAACTGAAGAAATGATCAATAAAAGTGGAGTTCATACATCATAATATTCTGGCTAAAGCGTTCCTGAGACACCAATAACTAAATGCACCAATAACTAACCGGTTTGGGCATGTTTAATATATATATATATATATATATATATATATATATATATATATATATATATATATATATATAAATATATACACTTTTTTAATTCCAGTATTTATTTAATATTGGGCATATTTACATGTCTGAAAGTACAAAAATCGAAGGAACCGCGCACGTAGAATTTACAAAATATCTCGGATTTCTTCTTTCATTTAGAGTTTTGAAGTGGCTCAATAAAAAGGGTGATCCTCATTTGTAACAATAATTGTTCAAGAGCGCTGATTTTCACACTTTCGCTAACTTTACGGAGCTACTCATACTTTCTCTAAAATTGAAGAGAAGTTCACTTCTGATCAAGAGTTTCAGAATATAAATTTGCTTCAATTGCTTCATGAGGGAAAATAATTTTAATGATTGTCCAAATATTTACTTTTCGTTCTGATATGAAAGACAACACATGATTCAAGTGCAAATGATCAATAAAACTGGTTCAAAAACAAACAAACAAACAAACAATAAGTGGTTCAAGAGCAAAATCGAGAAAATAAGTGCAATTGAATTAAACACTTTCTTTCTAAAGTACTTGAAGCATTGTTTTAGCGTCGAGATTTGACCTTTTCATAGCGATAAGAGGATTGTGATTGCAGCCATCGTTAATCCCGTAAGTGCAGGGGATATTTTTTATCGCAGAATATGGCGGTTATCTTTTCCAGCTGGATGACGTGATCCGGCGCTAAGCCACGTCTACTGGGGGTTCCCCAACCAGTTATCTCCCACCAGCGAGTTACCGCGTCAGCTGGGACAAGCTCTAAGCTGACAGATGGTCTTCCGTCATATGTGGTAGCGTAGTGCACGTTGGTGTGTGTGTAAGTAAGTAAGTAAGTAAGGGACGTGGAAAGGTAAGGAAGAGGAAGGAAAGATTACGGGCGGTCCATGGCCCGTTTGTTAGTGTACTGCTTCGGCAGTCGCCTCATGTTGATCGAAAAAAGAAAACAACGGAAAACTACCTGTCAGATCAGTCGGCCGTCAGAAATCGCCTCCAGATAGTATCTGAATTCGACATGGCTGACAAGCTACTATAGAATGTCCTGCCACCATCGTTATTCGAACCCTAGGACCTCCCGATCAAGGGCACTGTAGCGACATCAGTTTCCACCTTTGCCGGTCACAGGGAGGAGCAGCTCCTTCTCCCGGGATATAGCACGCAACTAACTACAGGAACCATTCTCATTCATTCGTCCTCGTTAATTTTCGAGGGCAACTGTGATAATGGTAGTGATGATAAAATATTTCTACCCGTCTACAACCTAGCAACTATGATTAAGTCAGTGAAGATTAAATATTTCTGCCCGTCTACAATCGCGCTTCTCCCAACTGGCGCCGCGCCGCCACCGCCGCCGTCGCCCGCGCTGCCAGAATATCGAGCGCGTTGCCGTGGCGATGGGGCGGCGTTCGACCCTCGCCTGCGCCTCCAGGTGGCGCGAGCGGCGCCGCAGCAGACGGGACGCGGAGCGACGCTGCGCTGTTTACCCAGTCGATTCAGCAGCGTATCGACGATTGACGGCTCGAGACGTTGCAATCAGACCGGTCGCCTTTCGTGAATGGCAGCTGCATTTGCTGCGCGCCTCTTTACTGACATTTATTGCGATATAAAAGGAACGATAATGCTGCGAGTGGACTAGGAAAGGGGATAGTATATAAATACATTTATCTTGTAAACTTCGATACGAATACTAGAATCTCCTTCAGAATCTATCGTTTTGAATAATTTCTTTCCGTGACCTTTAAAAAATTGATTGCTGCTGTGAAAATATTGTTAGTATGTAGAGGATAAAAATGTAATACTTTGACAATCAAGAGATAGAGAATGGTTCCTATTCAGAAAGAACAATTTAGATAATTTTCGTATCATAAATAAACATAATAACAAATAATTGTAGCACCATAAAATGTTTCAGAAAAACTTATCGTTATTTCTTCACGTCTTCACTTAAACTCGCTACTTATTTAAAATTCTACCAATTTTGCGTGACTGCCAGGGAAATAGTTCCATATTCTAGAAAGTATTGTAATTCGTGGAGACAAGAAATTCACATTATTTTGAAGGAAGAGGAACTTAATTTACAGACAATGTCTCAGGCGTAAAGTAACGAATTTACACAAAATTCATTTTTCGTGGAAGCGTTTCTATTTGTTATTTTGTTACTACACTTGATCAATACCCAGGGTAAACATTTTTCTGCTTTTGAAAATAGTGAGTGTCTTGAATGAGTAGGGTCCAACGTCAGCGCGACATTTATTACGCGTGTCAACTTGACAATGGTTACAAGGTCGTATCGAACACATTTCAAGTCGTTACTGAGGAATACAATATTGTATTTGTATTTTAGGACAATTTTTGTACCCAAACACCAGTTGATATTATTATGTTTTTTTATTTCCAATTCGTTGTATTTACAGGATGGTTTTCCTAATATTACTTGTAGTAGAAATGATGCATTATTTCTACTCTCATTCCGTAATACAAATAATTCCATTACAAAGAAAGAAGTCTGCAAACCCAAAATAGAAATAATGTGTCTCAACGTCTCACTGTCGCATGCATTTAGAATTGCCTGGAATATTCCATTATTAACAATAGTAACAATTCAGAGAGCTTTTCTTTTAAGCATTTCTAATTAGTATATTTTCCAAAAATATTCATTCAACAAACCAAACTCTTCATAGCATTTTTTCGTTATTTTCAACAGAAACGTGGTATTCAGTTCAACATAAAAATTAATAAGTTGTCATTGAAAATGTCATATATATATATATATACAAACTGGTTTTGGGGGATTCTGGATAATTGGTTTTTGGGGAAGAAGAGGGAAATGGGTGTTGGATTGTAGTGGAAAGGGTTGGTGAGAAGATATGTGATTTCCATTTTGGAGGTTGTTTTGCTTGACAGTTTTCCTTTTTTCAATGTATTGTTGTAGATAAGGACAGCTGGAATCTCGATTATTGGCCTCGTGGCTGCCATGGCATTAACGACACTTTGGTACTTGATTACATTTAGGACAAGTTCCGAACAAGCGCAGCTAATTGAATGGTTGCAATTACTCTTTGTATGGCCATAATCCAGACACAACTCACATTGTATGGGATCTTGTTTTTTCCCTTATTTCTGCATTTACTCTGTGGTTACAAATTTGCTTAATGTATAAAATATTGTCTATTTGATCTTGTCCTGAAAACAAACAGCTGCAACTACTGGGATAGGTCTGTTTTCTATGTGAAGTCTGGTAATTTTTATCAGAAAAGGAATGCGTTGTTTTAGGTCTTCATATATTTCTTGGTCAGTAATGTATTGATTGTCGTTCTTGAACACTACAGATATATTCTTATTTAATGTGACTTTAAAGTAATGAAAACTTCGATGAGTGTTATTTAAATACATGATCAAGTTTCGAAAGTCCGTAGGGGAGTTTGCACTTATTTTTATTTTATTGTTTTTTTGGTCTGCAATGAAGTTTGAGGTGATTTTAGATTTATGTTCTTTGATGAATGCATTAATATTGGTTATGTCTGCTACTATGATTGGTGGTATTTTATTGAGGGTTTCACTTTGATTACTTGGCAGGTCGTTAATATGAGCGAATCTACTTTCGGTTGCTTTTTTTCAAGTTCACTTAGAGGTTCGAACCTGTTTTCAGCGGCACATTAATTGCGTGTCAAATATTGTGCTTTGATCACTGTAACTATCGTGATTGCCACTGCATTTTTTGTGTTCAGTCTCTATATTATTGTCTGTCACTGACCTTTTTCTGGAGTCTGAGGAGTCTTTTTGTGGTAGTTGAACGGTTGGGGGCTGGCTGAGTTGAATCGGTTCCTTGCCATTGGCGCCGGGGGTGTTGTGTTGATTGATGTTCTTCAGCGTCACCACCATTTCATCTTCGGTGAATTGCCTTGGGTAATCTGGGATGAAACATGCCTTTGTAGCTGACTAGTTGTAACTCTTGTTAAGAACAATCAAAGCAGTACTTACGACTTCAGTTGTTGGAGGGTCATAGTTGTATGCCATTCACTACACTAATTTTCACTGAGTCGCTCTTCACCGGAATTATTTCGATGAATTATTTATCAGAGACACTTGTGTGGTTCACTTCACTAGATTATAATTTAGCATTTTCGCCATGCAACACGTGTCTCCCCGTCACTCCGCTAATGGAGTGGCGAACTACGAAGTAACGGATTTATCGCAACAGATCTGACAAGGTCGCACAGCAGAGCTCTGACTACCTCTCGCCACCACTGTTGGGCGAAGAATGTGACTTACAAAGATAAAGGGAAAAATATGCAGGGGGCTTCCGCTGTTGGTATGCGACTGTTAACAAGACTGATTATGATTTCGGAATCACAGTTGGCACGAGTGCAGAATATATGTGTAACTCGAGTTATCAGTGTAAAAGTTGAATTCTATTAACGATTCATTACTTAGTTGACATTCTGGATCAACCAAGTTTGAAGAGCGAGCAAGTATATAAAAGGAAACACAATTTAATTTAATATACAAAAGAAATATGAATTAAATCATCACATTTCAAAATAAACGTTTTAGTTTTAGGTACAAAGTTAAATAAATAAAGTTGAAATAAATTATTAGAACACTTTCTTAATAGTATGTCGTTTGTTTATCTCAAGGTATTCATAGAGTAGTTAATAAAAATAACAGATAAAAACATAATCCCAGGTCAAAAAGTTTAATGTTAGGGAGAGTCTCTATAAATTTCAAGGAAAGTCTGCCAAAGATAAAATTTTGAATGAAAAATGCATGGTAATGTCCATTTAGAATGGTCTATTTTATTTCGAGTCAAAAGAGTTACCCAAATTTAATTATACAACAAATATATTTTCTAAAAGATATTTTTAAACAATGATTTATATTTAGCTAAAGAGATTGTAGGCTAGTGTATCAGATTTGTAAAATTCCATACTGCACTATTTTTAAATATTTAAAAATTTGTAGCCCAGAATACAGTGAAAATTAGGAACGAAACATATTTTACCCATGAGATACGTGAATTTAAACTTTCCCTCGCACCTCAAATCATATAATAGGAAAATGTCGCTGTCCACTCAGTTTGTAGGTAAGGGTTTCAAAAATATGGTTGTAACTGCGTTTTAAACAAGTGTCTCAAACAAGTGTCTGAAATGACAGTATCATTTGAATGTGATTGAAGTCCATACTTTGTGAACTGAAAGGTTGCCTTCTTTAGTCTTAAACTTTATTAACTAATAAGGGTCTGCTGAACTATGACCTCAGTATCGAGGAAAAGGATAACTTATTAGTTAAACGAACACTTTATTGTGCTAAGTTTAATAACATATCTTCTTTCCTTTCCCTCTTCTTCTTCTTCCTCCTCTGATTCATCTCCGCCTTTTCCTTTACCGTTCCCTCCTTTTCTTCTTCTTCCTTCACCCTTACTCATTCTCCTTTTCCTTCTCATTCTTCCTCTTGTTCTTCTTCCTCTTCTTAATCATCTTCATCTTCATCATCATCATCAGCATTATCATCATCCTCATCCTCATTTTCATCATCATCTTCTTCCTCTTCTTCTCCTCTCCACTATGTTTCAGCAAATCTCAGTGTTGCATAACAATTGTAATGGTTACTGCAACATGTGCGTAACTACAAAAGTGTGTAAACAGACGGGCTGGTTACTTAATACAACAATTGATTGGCTCAACTCGCAGTGCTGAGTTAATATTTTTAACGATATAATATAATTAATGATACGATGATGAACGTATGCCAGTGCCACGTGAGGGCAGAGCATGAGCGAGTGCACTGCGTGGACGCCAAGGTCAAAACCACCGCCGCCGCCGTCACCAGGTTCATGACCAGCCTGCGGCGCCACCGTCGATCGATACGTACGCGGGTATCCAGAAGGAAATTGAAATACGTGGATTGTTTGTTTATCTTCCTTCAACACACCCACACCGCCCCGTGAACAAAAGCTCTTTGACCGGCCAATCATGTCAGGCAGGAGCGGTGCCTACCGAGAGGAAACGATTGTGATTGGTTCAAGTCGCTGCACCGAAATTGCTTTGTTTGTGAAGTTTTAGCGAGGGAGAGGCCCTTTACGAAAGTATTTCTGAAGGGCAAAGTGAGATCGCACATTGGAAAGGAGAAAGACTAAAAGAGAAGATCGCAGTTGACGGTATTTTGATGAAAATCAATGTACAGTTTGAAGAACCCGAAAAGGATTTTCAATAAAAGAAGTTGTTAGAAATCTATCATGAATAAAATTGCACTGCCTCCTGCAACAGCAAAGAACCAACAATCCATTTATTGATTGTTGGCTCTTTTCAACAACAAGATGATATCTGAATACAATTTGTGATGAAGAACAAATAGACGTGATTTATTGCATCGAAGAGACATGAAAGTGTAATGACCTTTTCATTTCGAGAGTATTTTTTTGTTATTTGTCTACATTACACTTCATAGAAGATTTATACATAACGTAAATATTTCGACATTTTTAACTTTCTTTTCAAAATTTTGGAGCTAAATCTGATGAGAAGTAAAAATGGTAGGGCAATACAAATCGTGAAACGTAGTATATACAGACATTAATACTCAGTAATGTGATATTAGTTTAACTAAACGTTCTCTAGTCACTCTTTTCCTGCATTGTAAATATTGGAGAGCTAATCAAGAACAGTCCCTAGCATTTTGGGGAATATGTGACATTTAGTTCATAATGAACATCATAACTAACCAAACAAAACACTATGTGGTTTGATACAACATAATGGCAACTGAATTACATAGTTTTTTGGAACTTCTTGCTTTGAACATCTAAGATGTATTCCAAAACTGAATGAAATATGCAAATAATATGATGAAACATGTTATCATCAAACGATAATACATCATTTGTTAGCTTATAAGAGGAATAAAAGAGATGCATTTTAAATTATTCATCACCAAATCAAGATTTGTCTGATTTCATCTGCATTCACTTTTCACTGCTTTAAGAACACTTTCATGTTAACTTAAGGACACCCTGAAGTATTTTTCTGCACAGTGTAAACTAAAACGAGTACGTACTAAACTTGAGGAACAGATAAAAAGAAAATTAAAATGTGTCAAAACTATGGATAAACATTTAAAATATACTGTACTCAGACAACACAAGAAATACCTTATTATTGTAGTTAGTAGTTAACTTCAACTTTAAGTTCCAAAGTTAAAATAGAAATTATGAATTTGTTACGTTTCCAAAACTATTATTACAGATTAACGTATGTTTCATACTATTAGAGATGTACAATTTAATGAACTATAATTTTTCTTTGGCGAATATAAATGAAGATTTTTGTTTTCATTCATACTATTATTGTTCTGACATTTAACAGAGTTTGAAGACATAATGATTTTTTTGGTTGTTAAGAATTTATTTCATTTAAAGTAGATTTTTATAAAACACTATTACTAGTACAGACATTAACTTTCTACTTTTCCTACGAATTTCTGCATTTATCTGAACACCCTCGTTATCACTGGTGTTCTAGAAACGCATATAAATGATTTCAATTTTATTGTAGTTTTGAAGTCATTAACTGGTGACAAGACACTGATTTGAGCGATCGTTTAATTATTGATGATTGATATTTCATATTCTAATATGTTGAATATGCATTTTCATGTCATCTGAAATCATTGACGCGCTCCGTGAGCCACGCCGGCGGGCGACCGGCACCCATCACGCGCCGCCGCTGAATATTCACGCCCGCGCCGCGCGGACGCGCTGCCATCGGCCGGAAGCCGCCTCGAGCGGCCATTTCCGCTTTAATCTGCGCGGGCGGCGCCAGACGGCGAGGGCAGGGGCGGGGGTTGGGGCGGGGCGCGGAGAGCTCACGGTTCGGGTTTCCCGAGAACCAATCTCGGCTTTTTATGAGCCGAGGACAGGCAGCGCAGTGCTAGGCAGCTGCGAGCGGCTCTATGCTCCGAAACCGCGGGCGGGGGGGGGGGGGGGGTCAGCGGAGCCGGTCGGCGCAGGGCTGATGCGGGCTGACGCCGAGTGGACAAGAGGCGGGGCAAGGGGTCGGCAAGCGGGCCGGCAAGTGAGCGGCAAAGGGGCAGCAAGGGGCGGAAGAGAGCGGCAAGGGGCGGCGAGGGCGGCAAGAGGATGTCACGGGCGGCAACAGGTCGCCCGAGTGACAAGGGGCTGACGTGGGGTGTCACCGAGTCACAAGGGCGCGAAGAAAGCGTCATGGGGCGACAAGGGGCGGCAATGGGCGGGCTAGGGCGGCAAGGGCGGCAAGAGGCGGCAATGGGGCGGCAGGGGGAGGGGGGGGGGGGGGGCGGAAGCGAAGGGGCAGGCAAGGAGCGCAAGGGGCGGCCTAAGGGGCGCTAGGAGGCGGCAAGGGGCCAGCAAGGGGAAGGGGCGGCAAGGGTGGCAGGGGCAGGGGCAAAGGGGCGGCAAGGACGGCAGGGGGCGCAAGGAGGGCAAAGCCGGCAGCGCAGAACGCAGGGCGGCAAGGGCGGCAAGGAGCGGCAGGAGGACGTCAAGGGGCGGCGGACGGATCGCCCTAAGTGACGAAGTCTGGCGCGGGGGGTGAACCAGATGACAAGGGCAGAGAAAGCGACATGGGGCGACAAGGGTCGGCTAACGGGGGCGGCAAGGGGGGCGGCAAGGGGGCGGCCAGAAGGGCGGCGAAGGGGCGGCAGGGGCGGCAAGGGCGCAAGGGGCGGCAGGGCGCGCAAGAGCGGCAGGAGCTCAAGGGCGGCACGGAATCGCCCCTCAGTGACAAGGGTCTGGCGCGGGGTGACACCGAGTGACAAGGGCAGCAAGAAAGCGACATGGGGCACAAGGTGGAAGGCGCAATTGGGGGCGCAAGGGGGCGGCAAGGGGGCGGCAGGGGGCGACAAGGGGCGAGTAGGGGCGGCAAGGAGCCAGGGGCAAGGGTGGCCGCTAGGGGCGGCGGCAAGGGGCGCAAGGGGCGGCGAAGGGGCGCAAGGGCGGCAAGGGGGGCAAGGGGGCGGCAAGGGGCGGCAAGGGGGCAGCCGAAGGAGCGCAGAGATGCTGGCAGGGGCGGCAGGAAGCGGGCAAGGGGGCGGCAATGGGCGCAAGGGGCGCGACGGCTATCGCCCCTAGTGACAAGCGGCTGGCGCAGGTATGGGTGACACCGAGAGTGACTAGGGCGGCAAAAGTAAAGTCATGGGCGACAAAGGGGCCCGGCAAGTCGGCAAGGGCGGGCAAGGGGGCAAAGGGGCGGCAAGGGGCGGCCAAAAGGAGCGGCAAGGGTGGCCCGGAAGAGCGGCAGTTGTTCGAGGACCGTCAAGAGGGCGGCGACGGGATCGCCCCTAGTGACAAAGGGTCTGGCGCGGGGTGACACCGAGTGACAAGGGGAAGAAAGCGCACATGGCGGACACAAGGGGATGGCAAGGGGCGCAGGGGCGGCATGGAGGGCGGCAAGGGGGCGGCAAGGGGCGGCAAAGGACGCAAGAGCGGCGCAGAGAGACGTTCAAGGGGCGGCGACGGGATCGCCCCTAGAGACAAAGGGTCTGGGCGGGGTGTGACACCGATGATAAAGGTGCGACAAGAGGCACAAGGGCGGAACCGGCGCTAAGAACGGGGGAGGCATCGGAGTGGCAAGGGGGCGGCTGGTGCAGCGGGGGCGGGAGGAGACGGTTTCGAAAAGCTGGCGCCAGGTGGGAGTGAGGCGGCGCGGGCTGTGCAGGGCGGGGCGTCGGTAACGGGGATGTCGAGAGGGCGGCGCGCGCCTGGACAGGGCTGGGAAGTGGAAGGGACGGTGCACAGATTGCTAGAGAGCGCGGAGGGGCTGTAGTGCTGGGGAGTTTTAACAGCGGGATGAGGAGGGAAAGAGGCGGACCGTCACTGGGTGAGAAGGGGAGACACTGTAAGAGGCGTGGAGCAAAAGTATATGGGGAGGAAGAGGTGGTGAGGGCGGGAGAGAGACACATATAACATGTGGTATGGAAAAGGGAGCTACGAGTGCGGGCGGGGGCGCGACGTGGGGCAAAGGGGTTGATGTAACGTTCAGAGATGTGGGACCCAACGGCGCGATACGATGAGCGGCGTCGGAGGGATTGGAATGCAGATGGAGATGTGGGAAGTCAGAGACTCGTCCTTAGGTCGCTGAATGGGATTAAGAAACACGGAAGAAAAAACGCCTTGTAAAAAGACGATGCCGGTGCATAAGTGATGATGGAGCCTGAACAAGAACTTCACAAGAAACGTGATTGTGAAACGCCTTGTATTGACGTGCTCTTAATGGCCAAATAAAGCGGGTTATGAAGTGGCATCGTGAGGTGGGTAAGGTGAGGTATAAGAACGTAGGGGCTTCAAAGTACCGGAGCGGAGAGGCACGGGTCTGGTAAATCATTGCCAAAGTTACCTGTCATTGAGGGCCCTGTTGCTCCAGGGACAAAAACTGCGATGGACGAATGGTAGTGGCACGTGACTGTCACGACAAAGTCAATGACTTAATGTTATATGCAACGCAGTTAAAACGAGAGGAGGGTGCAGATAAATGAAAAACAAACCAATTACTACTTCAGACTACATTCTGGCCCCGGAAAATTAGTTGCATGTTCAATAAATACTTTGCAGTATTTATTGTGCATTTCAAGTATATTAAAAGCGAATTTAATACATTTTCAAGAAATTTTTAAGTGGTTTTAAATTCCTCAGGCAACAGCTGATACTTGCATGAAAGAAATGTAAGTAAATATTTTATCTACCAGATCTGTGAAGTTGTGCTCATAAATTAATGGTGATCTCTGAAAAATACGTATCCTCGACATTTTGTTTTTGTCACGAAAACAATGTTGACTACAAAGTCAGACATTGTTAATGCCGATACGTGAGTGAAGAAGAAAATAAGAAAGAAAAGAGAACATAATTTGCGTATTCGAGATGACCTAGATTTTCAACTCCAGTACTTCAACGAATGAACAAGGATATTCTAAAAAGGTAATAAACAAGACATGGTCGCTTTGATACAGTTTGATACAGGACAATGCATGCCGGTTGTATGAGTTGCATCACAATAGGAATAAAAGAAAAGTGAAAAAAAGAAACAAAAACGCTGAAATAACCTGAGATGTAATGATCTGTCGCCCAGTTACTCCCTCAATATCACCGTACGTGGCGCATCACCAAGTTGATGTGAAGGGCTCTGCCCCACCGTTGCGGCCTCTAATGACCTTATCTCCCGCTGGCTGACCTGCCGTGTCCCCACGGTGCTGTCACTTGAGTCCCACATCTTCTTCTCTCATAATTCCTTCCCCTTAGTGTCTTACCTACGTTCTCCGATATATGATTTAAAAAAATATCCCGCCTTGTTCAGCATATTTGCGTTTCAAAGTTTTAATGAAGTATCTTCGGCATACATTCTGTCTTGATTACAACTTCCCATACTTACGACGCTCCTCGTAATGATTGTCATTTAATGACGCCCCCGTCACGCCCGTTTACCCCTTTGTTCCCTTTCGTACCCCGCTACAAAGCTCACTCGAAATCCTCTCCCCGTGCATCTTGTACCGTCTTACCCTGCAACTCTCTCTCCTCTCCTTCAAAACTCAAGAGCGCCCTTCCACCAGTACCGCGTTTTATGCAACTTTCTTACTTCCATGACCCTTTCTTACCTCCCCGTGACGCATTACCTTTCCCGCTGTGCTGTCCTCACTCTGTCCTCTTCCCCTCCCATTAAGCGTGGCATGCGGCTTCCGTGTCCCCGACCTCGAAATCCCCCCCTCTCAAGCCGTCTCAACCACTCCACGCGCTCCGTGAGATACGGCGGCGGGCGCGGGGGACGGAGGGACAGAGGGAGGGAGGGGAAGGGAGCGTGGGATGGTGGACTGGAGGGTAGGAGAGGGGAGGGCGGTTGGGCAGGAGGGAGGGA
>BOPP01000005.1:15283925-15306353 GCA_017312745.1 Gryllus bimaculatus | reverse complement strand
CCAGCACTCCGCTGCCTACGACGCGCGCGCCCCTCCTCCTCTCCCGCCACTCCGAATACCTCCCACCCATCCTCCGGCCCGCGCACCCTCCCACACTCCCCCACTCTCTCACACCCTTCCCTCCATCCCTTTCTTCCCTCCGCTCGCTCACCCTCCTCCGTTCCTTCCTTCCTACCGCTGCATCCCTCCTTCCGTTCCGCACCGCACTCCACTCAACGCACACCCTCCCTCTCTCTCTCTCTCCCTCCCTCCTCCTCCGCCCAACCGCCCTCCTGTCCCCCCTTTCTATCCTACCCTTCCAGTCCACCATCCCACGCTCCCTTCCTCCTCCTCCCTCTGTCCTCCCTCGTCCCGCGCCCGCCGCCGTATCTCACAGGAGCGCGTGGGTTTGAGGACGGCTTGAGAGGGGGGGATTTCGACGGTCGCGGACACGGGAAGCCGATGCCACGCTGTAAATGGGAGGGAAGAGGACAGAGTGAGTGACAGCAACACGGGAAAGGTAATGCGTCACGGGGAGGTAAGAAAGGGTCATGGAAGTAAGAAAGTTGCATAAAACGCCGTACTGGTGAAGGCGCTTTGAGTTGAAGGAGAGGAGAGAGAGTTGAGGGTTAGACGGTACAAATGCACGGGGAGAGGATTTCGAGCTGAGCTTCTGTAGGCGGGGTACGAAGGGAACCAAAGGCGTAAACGGCGCTGAACGGGGCGTCATTAATATGACAAAGCATTACGAGGACGTCGTAAGTATCGGGAAGTTGTCATCAAGACAGAATGTAGCCGAAGATACTTCATCTAACTTTGAACGCACATATGCTGAACAAGGGGGGATAATTTTTTAAATCATATATCGGAGAACGTAGGTTAAGCACTAAGGGAAGGAATTATGAAGAGAGAAGATGTGGGGAGCTCAAGTGACAGCAACCGCTGGGGGAACACGGCAGGTCAGCCACGGGAGTAAGGTCATGACGAGGCCGCAACGGTGGGGCAGAGCCCTTCACATCAACTTGGTGATGCGCCACGTACGGTGATATTTGAGGAGTTACTGGCGAAGGATCATTACATGCTCAGTTATTCAGCGTGTTTTGTTCTTTTTTTCACTTTTCTGTTTATCCTATTGTGATGCAACTCATACGAACCGGCTGCATGTCCTGGTTCAACTGTATCAAAGCGACCATGTCTTGTTTATTAACCTTTTAGAATATCTTGTTCATTCGTATGAAGTTATTGAGTTGGAAAATCTTAGGTCATCTCGAATACGCGAAATTATGTTCTCTTTCTTTCTTATTTTCTTCTTCAACTCACGTATCGGATTAACAATGTCTGACTTTTAGTCACATTGTTTTCGTGAACAAAACAAAATGTCGAGGATACGTTTTTCAAGAGATCACCATTAATTTATGAAGCACAACTTCACAGAATCTGGTAGATAAAATATTTACTTACATTTCTTTCATGCAAGTATCTAGCTGTTTGAAACCTGAGGAATTTAAAACCACTTAAAATTTTTTGAAATAAGTGTATTAAATTCGCTTTAATATTACTTGAAATGCACAATAAATACTTTGCAAAGTATTTATTGAAACATGCAACTAATTTTCCGGGGCCCAGAAATGTAGTCTGAAGTAGTAATTTTTGTTTTTCATTTTCTGGCCGCCTCCTGCTCGTTCTTAAACTGCGTTGCATATATAACATTTAAGTCATTAGACTTTGTCAGTGACATGTCACGTGCCACTAACCATTCGTCCATCGCAGTTTTTGTCCCTTTGAGCAACAGGGCCCTCAATGACAGGTAACTTTGGCAATGATTTACCAGACGCCGTGCCTACTCGCTCCGGTACTGTTGAAGCCCACGTTCTTATACCATACCTTACCACCTCGACGATGCCACTTCACTAAACCGCCTTTATTTGGCCATTAAGAGCACGTCATACAAGCGTTATCACAATCACGTTTCTTGGTGAAGTTCTTGTTCAGGCTTCCATCATCACTTATGCAACCGGCATCCGTCATTTTTACAAGGCCGTTTTTTTCTCGTGTTCTTAATCCATTCACGACCTAAGCGAGTCCTGACTTTCCCAACATCCCATCTGCATCCAACCCTCGACGGCCGCTCATCGTATCGCGCCGTTGGGTCCCACATCTATGAACGTGACATCAACCCCTTTGCCCACGTCGCGCCTTCCGCCCGCACATCGAGCTCCCTTTTCCATACCACATGTTATATGTGTTCTCTCTCCCGCCCTCACCACCTCTTCCTCCCCATATATTTGCTCCACGCTCTACATGTGTCTCCCCTTTCACCCAGTGACGGTCCGCCTTCTTCCGCTCCTCATCCGCTTGTTAAAACCCCACACTACACCCTCCGCGCTCTCTAGCAATCTCGTGCACCGGGTCCCTTCCACTTCCCAGCCACTGTCCAGGCGCGCGGCCCGCCTCTCGACATCCGTTTACCGAGGACCGCCCCGCCCTCCAGCAGCCCGCGCCGCCTCACTCCCACCCGGCGCCAGCTTTTCGAAACCGTCTCCTCCGCTCCCCGCTGCACCCACGCCGCCCCCTTGCACTCCGATGCCTCCCCGTTCTTAGCCCCGGTTCCGTCCTTGTCGCCTCCTTGTCGCCCCTCAGTCACTCGGTGTCACACCCCGCGCCAGGACCCTTTGTCTCTAGGGGCGATCTCACGTCGCCGCGCCCTTGACGTCCTCTGCTCCGCTCCTTGCGTCCTTTGCCGCCCCTTGCCGCCCCCTTGCCGCCCCCTTGCGCCTGCGCCCCTTGCCATCCCTGTGTCCGCCATGTCAGCTTTCTTCCGTCCTTCGTCACTGCGTGTCACCCCGCGCCAGAACCCTTTGTCACTAGGGGCGATTCCCGTCGCCGCCCCTTGACGGTCCTCAACCTGCCGCCTCTTGCCGGGCCCCCTTGGCCGCCTTTGCCGGCCCCTTGTCCGCCCCTTTGCGCCCCTTGCCCCGCCCTTGCCCGACTTTTGCCGCGGGCCCCTTTGTCGCCCCATGAGTTTAACCTTCTACCGCCCCAGTCACTCTGGTGTCCACCTAAAACCTGCGCCAGCCCTTGTCAACTAGGGGCGATCCGTCGCGCCCCTTGCCAGCCCATTGCCGCCCCCTTGCCGCTTCCTGCCGCCCCTGGGCAGCCCGTCTGCGCTCCTTGCGGCGCCGCCCTTGCCGCCCCTTGCCGCCCCCTTGCCCCCCTTGCCGCCCTTGCGCCCCGCATTCGCCGCCCCTTGCCGCCCCCTTGCCGCCCCCCTGCCGGCCACCCTTGCCGCTGCCGCTCCTTGCCGCCCTGACTCGCCCCTTGCGCCCCCTGCCGCCCCCTGCCGCCGCCCTTGCGGCCCCCAATTGCGCCTTCCCCTTGTCGCCCATGTCGCTTTCTTCTCTGCGCCTTGTCACTCGGTGTCACCCCTGCGCCAGACCCTTGTCCCTAGGGGCGATTCCGTCGCCGCCTTGAGTCCTCGCCGCTCTTGCGCGCCCCTGCCCCCTTGCGCCCTTGCCGCCCCCTGCGCGCCCTGTCGCCGCCCCTTCTGCCGCCCCCTTGCCGCCCCCTTGCCGCCCCCGTTGCCGCCCCCTTGTCGCCCCATGTCGCTTTCTGTGCCCTTGTCTCTCGGTTCACCCCCAGCGCCAGAACCTTGTCACTAGGGGCGATCCGTCGCCGCCCCCTTGACGTCCTCTGCCGCTCCTTGCCGCCCCTTGCCCGCCCTCGCTTTGCGCCTCCGCCTATTGCCCCCTTGCGCCCCTGCCGTCTCTTGCCGCCCGCTTTGCCGCCTCCGCCCCTTAGCCCCCTTGCCGCCCCTTCCCTTGCTGGGCCTCCTTGCCGGCCTCCTAGCGCCCCTTGGCCGCGCACCCTTGCGCTCCTTGCCTGCCCCTTGCCTTCCGCCCCCCCCCCCCTCCCCCCTGCCGCCCCATTGCGCCCTCTTGCCGCCCTTGCGCCCCTTGCCGCCCTTGCCGCCCTTGTCGCCCGCATGACGCTTTCTTGCCGCCTTGGACGGTGACACCACCACTCAGCCCTTGTCACTCGGGCGACCTGTTGCCGCCCGTGACATCCTCCTTGCCGGCTCCTCGCCGCCCCTTGCCGCTCTCTTTTCCGCCCCTTTGCTGCCCCTTTGCCGCTCACTGCCGGCCCGTTGCCGACCCCTTGCCCCGCCTCTTGTCCACTCGGCGTCAGCCCGCATCAGCCCCTTGGCGCGGCGACACGCGCTCCGCTGACCCCCCCCCCGCCCCCGCCCGCGGTTTCGAGCATAGAGCCGCTGCAGCTCCTAGCACATGCCGCTGCCTGTCCACGGCCTCATAAAGCCGAGATTGGTTCTCGGAAACTCGAACCGTGAGCTCTCGCCCCGCCTCCAACCCGCCGCCACTCCCTCGCCGTCGGCGCGCCGCGCCGCCGCCAGATTAAATGCGGAAATGGCCGCTGCGAGGCGGCTTCCGGCGCGATGGCAAGCGCTGTCCGCGCGCGGCGGCGTGAATATTCAGCCGGCGGGCGCGTGATTGGTGCCGTCGCCGCCGGCGTGGCTCACGGAGCGCGTCAATGATTTCAGATGGACAGAAAATGCATATTCAACATAATAGCAATATGAACAAGTTCATCATCAATAATTAAACGATCGCTCAAATCAGTGTCTTGGTCACCAGTTAATGACTCAAAATACAATAAATATGAAACATTTCATAATGCGTTTCTAGAACACCAAGTGGATTAACGAGGGGTTCAGATAAATGCAGAATTTCGTAGAAAAGTAGAAAGTTGTAATGTCTTAAGTAAATGTGTCTTTTTAATAAAATCTACTTTAAATAAAATATCTTAACAACCAAAAAATATTATTTTCAATCTGTTAAATGTCAGAACAATAATAGTATGATGAAAACAATAATTTCATTTAATATCGCCAAAGAAAAAATTAGTTCATTAAATTGTAACATCTCTAATAGTATGAAACATACGTTAATCTGTAATAATAGTTTTGAGAACGTAACGCAAATTCATAATTTCTATTTTGTAAATTCTGATACTCTTACCGTTCTGAACTTAAGTGAAGTTTGAACTACCTAACTACAATAATAAGGTATTTCTTGTGTTGTCTGGTACATGTATATTTTAAAGTTTATTCCATAATTTGACACATTTAATTTTCTTTTTATACTGTTCCTCAAGGTTTTAGTAATGCGTACGTCGTTTTAGTTTACCACTGTGCAAAAATACTCAGGGTGTCCTTTAAGTTAACAATGAAAGTGTTCTTAAAGCAGTGAAAAGTGAATGCAGATGAATCAGACAATCTTATTGGTGATGAATAATTTAAAATGCATCTCTTTTATTCCTCTTATAAGCTAACAAATGACTGTATATATCGTTGATATAACTGTTTTCATCATATTATTGCATATTCATTCAGTTCTTTTGAATACATCTTAGATGTTCAAAGCAAGAGCTTCAAAAAAACTATGTAATTTCAGTTGCCATTCATGTGTTGTATCAAACCACATTAGTGTTTGTTTGGTCTAGTTATGATGTTCTTATGAACTAAAGTCACATATCCCAAAATGCTAGACTGTTCTTGATTAGCTCTCCTAATATTTACAATGCCCCCTAGGAAATAGAGTGACTTAGAGAACGTTTAGTTAAACTAATATCACATTACTGAGTATTAATGTCTGTAATTAACTAGTTTCACGATTTGTATTGCCACTACTCATTTTTACTTCTCATCAGATTTAGCTCCAAAAAATTTTAAAAGGAAAGTAAAAATGTCGAAATATTTACGTTATGTAATAAATCTTCTATGAAGTGTAACTGTAGACAAATAACAAAAAAATACTCTCGAAATGAAAAGGTCATAATCTTTCATGTCTCTTCGATGCAATAAATCACGTCTATTTGTTCTTCATCACAAATTGTATTCAGATATCATCTTGTTGTGAAAAGAGCCAACAATCATAAAAGGGATTTGTTGTTCTTTGCTGTTGCCAGGAAGGCAGTGCAATTTTATCATGATAATTTCTAACACTTCTTTTATTGTAATCCTTTTCGGGATCTTCAAACTTAATTGATTTTCATCAAAAATACCGTTCAACTGCGGATTTCTCTTTAGTCTTTCTCCTTTCAATGTGCGATCTCACTTTGCCCTCAGAAATAACTTTCCGTAAAGGCCTCTCTCGCTAAAACTTCACAAACACAAGCAAATTTCGTTGCAGGACTTGACCAATCACAATGTTTCCTCTCGGTAGACCGCCCTGCCTGAATGATTGGCCGGTCAAAGAGCTTTTGTTCCACGGGGCGGTGTGGTGTGTTGAAGGAGTAAGATAAACAATCCAGTATTTCAATTTCCTTCTGGATACCCAGCGTACGTATCGATCGACGTGGCGCCGCGCTGGTCATGAACCCTGTGACGGCGGGCGCGGTGGTTTTGACTTGCGTCCACGCAGTGACTCGCTCATGCTCTCGCCTCACTGGCACTGGCATACGTATCATCATCGTATCATTAATAATATAATTATCGTTAAAAAAATTCTCAGCACTGCGATTGCACATTCAATTGTGTATTAGTTAACCAGCCCGTCTGTTTACACACTTTGTAGTACGGCACATGTTGGCAGTAAACATTACAAATTGTTATGCAACACTGATGATTTGCTTGAAACATAGTGGAAGAGGAGTAAGAAGAGGAAGAAGATGATGATAAATGAGGATAGGGATGAGTGATATGCTGATGATGATGATGAAGATAAATGATTAAGAAGAGGAAGAAGAACAAGAGGAAGAATGAGAAGGAAAAGGAGATGAGTAAGGTGAAGAAGGAAGAAGAAAGAGGGAGGTAAAGGAAAGCGGAGATGATCAGAGAGGAGAAGAGAAGAGGGAAAGGAAAGAAGATATGTATTAACTTAGCACAATAAAGTGATTCGTTTAAATAATAAGTTATCCTTTCTCGATATCCTGAGTCATAGTCTACAGACCTTATTAGTAATAAAGTTTAAGACTAAAGAAGGCACCTTTCATTCACAAAGTATGAGACTTCATCACATTCAAATGAACTGCATTATCAGACCTGTTTGGAGACACTTGTTTTAAACCAGTTACAACCATATTTTGAAAAACCCTACCTACAAAACTGAGTGGACAGCGACATTTCCTATTATATGATTTGAGATCGAGGAAAGTTTAAATTCACGTATCTCATGGGTTAAATAGTTTCGTTCTAATTTTCACTGTATTCTGGGTCTACAAATTTTAAATATTAAAAATAGTAGCAGTAATGGATATTTACCAAAATCGATACACTAGCCTACAATCTCTTTAGCTAAATATAAATCATGTTTTAAAATATCTTTTAGAAAATATATATGTTGTGTATAATTAATGGGTAACTCTTTTGACTCGAAATAAAGTACCATTCTAAATGGACATTCCATTGCATTTTTCAATTCAAATTTATCTTTGGCAGACTTTCTTGAAATTTATAGAGGATCTCCCCTAAATTAAACTTTTTGACCTGGGATTAATTTTTTATCTGTTTTTTTATATTAAACTACTTAGATACTTGAGATAAACAAACGACATACTATTAAGAAAGTGTTCTACATAATTTAATTATCAACTTTATTTATTTTAACTTTGTACCTACAACTAAACGTTTATTTTGAAATGTGATGATTTAATATCATATTTCTTTTGTATATTAATTTAAATTTTTTCTTTTAGTAATCTTGCTCGCTCTTCAAACTTGATTATCCAGAAAGGTAAACTAAGTATGAATCCGTTAATAGAATTCAATCTTTTATCACTGATAACTCGGTACACATATTTCTGCCTCGTGCCAACTGTGATTCCGAAATATAATATCAGTCTTGTTAACAGTCGCATACCAACAGCGGAAAGCCCCTGCATTATTTTTCCCTTTATTTGAAGTCACATCTCTTCGCCAACAGGGTGGCGAAGAGGTAGTCAGAGCTTCGCTGTCGACCTTTTCAGATCTTTGCCGATACATCCGTTACTTCGTTAGTTTCGCCCACTCCATTAGCCGGAGTGACGGAGGACCACGTGTTGCATGGGCGAATGCTAATCTATAATTAGTGAAGTGAAACCACACAAGTGTCTTGATAAATAATCATCGAGAATAATTCCGGTGAAGAGCGACTCAAGTAAAATTAGTGTAGTGATGGCATACACATATGACCTCCAACAACTGAAGTCTAGTACTGCTTCTGATTGCTTCTTAACAGAGTTACAACTAGTCAGCCTACAAAAGGCATGTTTCATCCCAGATTACCCAAGGCAATTCACCGAAATGAAATGGTAGGGACGCTGAAGAACATCAATCAACACATACCACCCCCTGGCCAATGGCAAGAAGACCGATTCAACTCAGCCAGCCCAACGGTTCAATCTACTACAACAAAGACTCCTCAGACTCCAGAAAAAGGTCAGTGACAGACAAAAATATGAGGACTGAAACAAAAATGCAGTGAATATCACGATAGTTACAGTGATCAAGCACAATATTGACAGCAATTAATGTGCCGCTGAAACAGTTCGAACCTCTAAGTGAACTTGGAAAAAAGCAACGGAAAGTAGATTCGCTTCATTATTAACGACTGCCAATATGCAATAGGTGAAACCCTCAATAAAATTACCACAATCAAATAGTAGCAGACTAACAATATTAATGCATTCATCAAAGAACATAAATCTAAAATCACTCAAACTCATGGCAGACCCAAAAAAAACATAAAATAAAAATAAGTGCAAACTCCCTAACGGACTTTAAGAAACTTGATCATGTATTTAAATTACACTCATCGAAGTTTTCTTACTTAAGTCAATTAAATAAGAATATATCGTAGTAGTGTTCAGACGACAATCAATACATTACTGACAAGAAAAAAATATATGAAGACCTAAAAAAACGCATTCTTTTCTGATAAAAATTTACAGACTTCACATAGAAAACAGACCTATCCCAGTAGTTGCAGCTTGTTTTTTTCAGGACAAGATCAAATGACAATATTTTTATACATTAAGCAAATTTGTAACCACAGATAAAGCAGAAATAAGGAAAAACAGATCCATACAATGTGAGTGTGTCTGGTTAGGCCATACAAAGAGTAATTGCAAACCATTCAATTAGCTGGCGGCTTTTCGGAAACTGTCCTAAAATGGTAATCAAGTCCAAGTGCGTTAATGCTCATGGCAGCCACGAGGCCAATAATCGAAGATTCCAGCTGTCCTTAATCTACAACATACATTGAAAAAAGGAAAACTGGTCAAGCAAAACAACCTCCAAAATGGAAATCACATATCTTCTCACCACCTTTCACTACAACCAACACCCTTCCCTCTCTCCTTCCCCAAAACATGATTCCAGAATCCCCCCAAAAACCAGTTTTTGTATTAACTATAATATATTCACATTTTCAATGCAACTTATTAATTTTTATGTTGACTGAATACCACGTTTCTGTTGAATACACGAAAAAATGCTAATGAAGAGTTTGGTTTGTTGAATGAATTTTTGAGAAAATATGACTAATTAGAAATGCTTAAAAGAAAAAGCTTCTCTGAATTTTACTATGTTAATAATGGAATATTCCAGGCAATTCAGTAAATGCATGCGACATGTGAGACGTTGAGACACATTATTTTCTTTTTTGGTTTGCAGACTTCTTTCTTTCTGTAATGGAATATTTGTATTACGGAATGAGAGTAGAAATAATGCATCATTTCTACTACAAAGTAATATTAGGAAAAACATGCTGTAAAATAACAACCGAATTGGAAATAAAAAAACTAATAATATCAACTGGTGTGGTACAAAAATTGTCTTAAAATACAAATACAATATTGGTATTCCTCATATACGGACTTGAAATGTGTTCGATACAGCCGTGTAACCATTGTCAAGTTGACACGCGTAATAATGTCGCGCTGACGTTGGACCCTATCATTCAAGACCTCACCTATTTTTCAAAAGCAAAATGTTTACCCTGGTATTGTGATCAGTGTAGTTAACAAAATAACAAATAGAAACGCTCACGAGAAAAATGAATTTTGTGGTAAATTCTTACTGTTACGCCTGAGACATGTCTGTAAATTAAGTTCCTCTTCCTTCAAAATAGTGAATTTCTCGGCGGTAGAGGCCGCGCGTGAGAGGGACGTCGGGGCGGCGCGGGGCGGCGCGGGGCGGCGCGGAGCCGCGCGGCCGCGTAAAAATCAATAGACGACGAACGCCGCGCGCGCCGCTGGAGCACACGACGAACAAATGACTACCGAACCGCGGGGGCGAGGGATGTTCCTCGAGGAGGCCTGTTTTCGGAGTTCATTCTCGCGAGATTCCGTGCGGGATGCATAGCGATGAAATGTTTGCTCCCCTCTCAGAGGTTTGTCTGCAGAAGAGCTGGGGGAAAAGACAGGCATTCAGGAAGGGGAGGGTTTGGTGAATTTTGTGTCTGTTTTCTTTCGTATTTCATAGCTACTCTTTTCTTTACTTAGCTACTGTAAGGTATTGATATTCGAATAATAATTGAATTACACAAATTTTAAGTTTCTGTATGATGTCAGAATAAAAAAAATAAAAAATATGGTATTTCTTAAATATCAGTAAATTCTGTGAAACAATTTATGTGCTAAAAGAGCTGATAGTTACAATTACCTTTCACATGTTGTATGAAGAAGTCAAGGTATATTTTTGAAACAATCAATAGTGTTTAATAACTTTAAATGTATTGTGAAAATGTGTCATCATTAATTAGTTACGTGATGTATGTCCGTAGATGTAATGTAATGCACAAAGTCTAAATAACAGTTACAACTTACAGTGAGACACACAAGAAGCACTGCTCTGGATCTTAGTACAAATAAAACGCTTTCATTGTAGCGCACTTGGTTTTAATCCCCTCATATACCATCTACAAGAAAAAATCACAGTTCAAATACTTTAAAATATTTCAAATTAAACAGCAACATTGATAATTTTTATGAAAATGCGTTTTCGACAAATATGTACAGCTTACCTATTCACATTGCGTAATTTAAACGCATACAACCAAGCTATGGACACACACACGCTGATAAACCTTTTCGTGGGAGTTAAAATGTAGATTACATCTTCTAAAATTACTCTTGTGCAATTTCATTGCTCCTATAAATATATTTATCTACTCTTAAAACTTTATTATAATACTTGTCCATATCTTGGTCGTATTTACAATAAATAAAAGAAAATGTCATTCATATATCGCTTACCAAACCAAAACTTAGAATCGATTTATATTACTGTGTTGTGCGCATTTCATGCACTGGAAAATAATATAGTAATAGCACGCTAAATCTACAGTTTTTACAATCGTTACAGATACTTATAACACTGAAACACTGAATAACTGTCATCGTGACAGGAGCTCTCCAAAGGAGGGCGTTACAAACATGAGCTTTGTTTGATTTCACAGTTTTAAGACGATTTTACAAACAGCAACCCAACGCGTTCTCATATATTTTTCTCTATGCTGGTCCCAGTGGTCAATAGAAAGCAAAATAACTTAATCGTCGGTAAACGACAGAGGAATTTGTTCTAATGGAACAAGTTGACGAAAGCTGCTTATTATTAGAAAATCACGCGTCTCAGTTTGAGGTAGAACACGTAGTGGTGTTTTCGGTGCTAAAACAGTGTTCTGCGACTCATTTGGTGCGTGAGACAAACTGACCAATTAATTTCAAATTTTAATCCTTGCTATTAATTTTTCATGTATCGTGACGGTGATCAGAAATTTTAACTTCAACTAATGGGATTTAACATTTTATTGCGCAACACAAGGGTAGAATTTGAATGTACATTTCAATAAGTTTTTACAATTTGTAAACGACCTTTCAGTTTTGTATGCGGCTCTTGATGAAAGACCATCTCACGAACCATTTCGGTTGAGAACACCAGTCTAGGGCACCCTCATCTAAGCAATAGGAATGTGAAACAAACATCGAGTGCCTTTTAGAGTGACATCAATTGGAAAATGCTTTGTTATGTTTCAAGATTGTTTTAGATATTAAATTTATTCTAAAAAATAAAATTTCTGGTTATGTCCTGGTCTTTATTTAACCGAAGAGTTGAAAAGTTGATCGCGGAATCTACAATGTGAAAGTATCCAATTTGTCAACTGATGTCATATAAATAGTATGTTTTGCCTGGCACTTGCACACATTCCTATTAGGCGGAAAGCTAGGTTCTTGTGAAGGCACGAACGCATTCACTTGAGTTTTCGGGTTTCTGTCGCTGCGAGCAGTTTGTTTCGCTACTCCACCTCACTCTAGCCGTTCCTGAACGCAGGAGGGTTTTTTTGCTATTTGACGTAACAACACAAGTGGTTAGATCCTCAGTGGTTACTGGAAGGGAAAAAATTATTTTGACTCTCTCTAGCTTGCACACATAATGGCAGAACACAAGTCTAACTACAAAATGCAACGTGTGACCCTCACATATACATCTAAAGGCCAGCTTTAGTGTACTTTAACACGATACATTTAGCAAAAAATCACAAGTATATTGTTATATATTACATTGTATGTTTCTCATACAGAGCTCTACATTCTCTTGCGAGAACATGTAAATAATTGATGGTTTTCTTACTTGGAAAAAAGTCACCCAGGATTTCTATCTCAGAGCAACTAAAAGAATGACATCAAGATTTGAAAACTTGATAATGTATGGAAGGGAGTAGTTTTAATAGGGATTTTAATATAAGTGAAGGAACAATACAGGGCTCAAGAAAGCACATTTCTAAGTATAAATATGATACAATTCACAACCTGAAAGCTTCAGCCCTTCGTAAGATTACTTGTCACTTTGATAATGACAGCAAAATAAAAAGTTGCTTTCAGATTGATATCCTGGATGTGAACCAGCAACATGGAAGTCAGTCTTAGACCAATGACGTTGAGCTTTGCTCAGAAAACCTCTTCACTGCTTCATCTTTTAGGTTAATCCTATTTGCCTTGTTTTGATGTGAAGTATTCACGATATGACTTTATATGGCGAAACATTCATAATGCCACGAAGCCACGTAAATAGCCACACATGAGCTGTATTTACATTTGCAGCATTCATTAAACACTATTTTTAAATATCGTTGATATACTTGGTTTGAACAGTAACTCTTAGATATATCCTTCGGAATTTTTAAAGGAAAGTATTTGACGGGATTGGTAATTCGTATTTTCATCCTACTAAATTTATAACTAAATAAATTTTATTTTATTTTGGCATGACACCTCGATTAGTTGTTTCCTTATTCATACAATGCCTATTCATAATCTCACACACTCAGGTATTTAAAATCCAACCACAAAAAAGTTTTGAGCGTACACGAGAATTTGTTTACATTTGGGCATATCGTTTAAATATACATCTATCTACCTTTGCAACTGCCCGACAAGTCTACAGCGGAGGCCGTTGCTATGGAAACCGTGCGACGCGTGCGTTGAATACTACCCAAGGCAAAAACATTCACCGCCCCAACGCGGCGGGCATTGGTCGTGATATCTAAACTGCATGCAACACATTGGTTCTATCACGAGAGGCACAGAGAGGCGTTTAGGCGCGTGTCACAAGATATACTGGCTTCGCAGTGTCGCGGCATATGACTGAACTACTTTTTAAATATATTTTTTTGTATAATCTGCATGTAAAGAATATGTCCTGTACAATGCTTATGAAAATGAGTTTTGCTACAGCGAAGGCGTCATGCAAGGCGTTGTGGAATTGGTTCACGCACGAAAGCATCTTTCTGAGAAGTTTCCTTATTGATTGACTTGAATACGAGAAACCGTTTCTTCTTTTATTTAAACCAGCCACCAATAACATCACAAGCAGAGAAATTGCGTGAAAAAGCCTGATTATATTTTATAGATTTGTACGAACAAACCATTATTGCCAAATAAATGCTATAGAACACACGAATGTGACTCGAAAATCTGTTTCTGAAAAAGCGAACGGAAAGGAAAATCTCTTAGCATGGAATGAAAAACGTGAGGAAGAGAAAATACGGCGGCGGCAGAGGCTGGTTTAAATAAATTCTTGAGATCACACAAGAAGGTAAATTAATTTAAAAAAGAAATAAAATGAAAACAGTTTATTATTGATGAAATAAATAGATAAAACGACGGCGAACGCCCATTATGTGTCGTCGGTCAAAGAAATGTTCTGCACCGGCTGGTAACACTCGCCAAACAGGATCGAGCCGTTCTCTTGTGAAGGGAAAGCGGGGGTGACGACGAAAGTCGCGGGGGAGTCGGAGGAAAGAGAATGGGGTCATGGGGTGGCCACAACTCGCATCTTGCCACCCTAAGGGGCGCCCCCCCCCCCGAGGGTAGAGAAGGTCAGGAGAACGCGGCTTGCGCTCGGACAGAGCAACAACGCTGTCGGAAAAATACGGCCTCGCCCTGCTCGCTGCAATCGATTGTCTCTCTCTCGGCTGAGTCGAAAATAGCTCGGGATGTCGCCCACCGCGACTTGCTTGCCGCTTTGAGATACATCGGTGGAGCGTGCCTTGTCAGCACTAGATTGCACTCGCTGCGCATTCGAGCGTGGCTCCCATAGAAGGAAGTTACGATTGAAGAACAAATGTGGACATGAACCACTGGAAGTTTATGATTAATTATCATTCCATTGATTGTCATAACAAAAATTAAATAATCAGTCAACTTCACCATGTTGCTTACTATTCGTCATGGAGATCATTTTCTCGTTCTGGATTCACAGTCCCTGAATTAATGCTTTGTTGTATTGTATGTTCATTGTATTGTAGGTAAATACCTATTACAATATTCATAAACCATTACAAACATCCGATCGTAATTTTAAGCATTCTCGAATATAACAGAAACCTTTTTTGTCTTGTTTGTTATTGTATAGTTTATGAAGAAGAATTTTATAATACATGTTAAGTCCTAATTTTCTGAAGACACGACCCAAATGATTCTCTAAAAACACTTTAAACATTCATCCGCATACAGGGATGATGTTCCAATAGAACAAATGGCATTTTAACGTATGGGTAAATACGCATTTGAATTGAATTTGAATTGAGTTCGCCGGCTCTGTAGTTTTGTAATTTGTATGTAAATGGAGAGAAATTGTTTTCCCTTGTTCGAGTGAGGCTACTCGTACATTAATTTCGTTTCTTTAGTCTCATTTGTTTTTGATATTGAAGTGCTCGTTTCCCTAGCGACGCAGTGTATAACAGTGGCATGGCTGGAAACTAGAGAGCTCTGTTCCGAAGCACTCGTCCATTTCCCCGACTCCTCGCACAATTACTCCTCCCCTCGTGCACTTACACACGCTCGAGTCGAGCGCGGGGATCGAGTCAACGGCCGCCAGCAATTAGCTTTCTCCGCTTCCCTCAATGTTTTACCCGCAACATCAGTCGGCCTCCCCTTCCAAATTACGTCGCCACCCTGGTACCGCAAAATCGACGCCGACGAGAACCACGGGAGCGACGAGCGAGGCGGAGGATGACTGCTGCACCTCCGCACCACGCCGCTCGTTTGTTTCTCGCACAGTCACGTTCGGAGCGCCTCTTGCGGAATTAGCAGTAATTAAGTTGTCAAGCCCGCGAGGGTGCTGGCCGCGTCAGCGCCCGGCGGCAGCGCCTCAAGCGGGATCGATAGGAAACTGTGCTACGAAGCGCCCGCCTCTGCAAGTTTAGGGGGCTTTGGCTACCAGCCAGACACGAGGGCTTTTATTCATGGAACATCTCGTAATTCATCGCGACTTTAACTTCCAAGGTTCGTTTTTTTTCCGCGGAGTTCGCGGTTTTTATGTTTGAACCGAAGGGCGAAGAGGCTCTTCCTGGTGCGTTTACGTTGGGTCGAGTCGCCGAGTTTGTTTTTGTTGGGACGACACAAGACTTCGGAATGGAATGAAAATATCCGGTTGCCCCAGCGAGCGTAGGAAAGAGCTGGGACGCACTCTCTAGCGGGGGGGGTGTCTGAGACAAGGGCAGAGCTCCGCCAGATGAAGGGCGGCGGGGATGAGACCGAGGGAGGGAGGTCAGAGCGCTAGGCCTGGCGTAGGCGTTTCGAGGGCGCGGAGCCTCGGTCGAGATCAAAACCCTGTTGGCTCCGAACCCAACCGTCTCTTGCGAAGGCGGCGCCACGCGTGTTCCAGGGAAACTCACAAGGATTTGCTGGCGGGAAGGGGGATACGCGCGGCGAGAGATGAGCGCAGAGATCACACGTCTCACTTCTCAATTCCCAATAAGTGTGCTTGTGATGCAGATGCACCACGTGCGTTTGAGCTTTAGTTACAGCGCAAAACTTGTATTTTGTAAGTGATGTACCAAAAAGGTAACAATTTTCTTGGCAAAACCGAACAATATTAAAATAAATTATTTTCTGATCAATTTAATAATTCTAAAATTTGTTTTCAGTTTCATTAATAACATGAAAAGTCACATTTATTTCACCTTGATTGCTTACTAAATTCTCTGAAATCTTGTCAGTCATTTTATTTAATACTACTACATTTATATATCTATTTACTTTACTCAATAAGTGTAAAAATAATAGCTACTAAGATATTGACTTTTCTTCAAATATTAACTTGAAAAAGGTGGACTATTTTTCACATCATTCCATCGGATTCGCTAAAGATAGTGTCAATCAAGACATAAAAAGAGATGAAAATGAAAAGTCTCTGATAATAAATGGCAAAAATAAATAATAATTTTAACTAAAATAAATTTATGGAAAAAGGAAAGGTTTATATTAGATTAGAAAATCACATCACCAGTTATTTTAATCGCAAGTGTGATACTAAAATATATAGAAGCCTATTGATGTAACTAGAAGTCAAAATATTGCAAACAACATAATATTTGCAGTGTTTTCTATAAGGTTATTCTTATTCGCGATAATGGGATAAGAAATTGACTCTGAGACTATCATTCCTCCACTGATTCTCGTAATTCAAATAAAAAAGGGAAATTATTATTTTACTGTTGTCTACTGTATATTTAAAATCCAATAAATTAGCGTTCATTAATCATGGGTGGAACCGCGAAGGCGTTCCAGGTCAGGTATAATCAGAGGCGTTATAGGTGTCCACTATATTTTTTATCTCAGAAAAGACACTTTTCACTTAAATCTCTCGCAAAAGATGCTTTCATGCACACTTATGGTACAGTAGTTTTCTCTATCTAGGTCAAATTGTTTCCCACGTTCTCGTTAGGTAGATTATGGACCTTTCGTTTTCAGTGCGTTGAATTTTAAAATTTGTAGAAGGAAAGGAATATTCGAAGTGTTGGAAAAGAAGAAAAGCGAGCTCATCACTTCTACTGGACCCTCACATCAATATCCCACCGAATCCACACTCGAAACACCTTCGTAGAGATCTACGAAGGAATTTCATTGTCAAAAGACTTTCACAATTATGCCCTATATCAGTGATATTGAATCTATATGTGTTTCGCGCACTAATATTACTTGCTTACGAGATCACAAATAGATTAGAAATATAAATCCGACTATATCAGAGAGATAATCAGGAAATTTCTCTGTTTTGTTAGCCCTACACAATGATATAATTTATTAATTTAGTTGTAGTTGTTCTTTGAAACAAATTCGATAAATTACAATAATCAAAGTACGCAAACATTTGATTGAATATCACTGCCCTATGTAATTTATCCATCTAAATACCCTTATATTAATAGTCCCCTGCAAAATTTCATTCTCAAAAACCCCACCTAGCAATATCCTATAGAATTCGTCACTCTAAAAGCTCTCGAGCGACATCCCACACGATACAACTCTCGAATGACCCTCGTTTCTGAACCCCACGGAGCATTTCGTCGAAGAGAAATGTGATTGCATCGGAAGGAGCCCGGAAATTTCTCTCGCAGCCCTTTCGCACGCGAGCGACAGCTGCTCTGCTGCGATGCACTCAGGCGCGGGGGGTGTGACGGTTTGGGGAGAGGGGCATGGGGGCGCCGCAGCCGCCATCGCCGCGTGTGCCTCGCCTCGCCTCATGTCGGGCGCCGGTGGGGGCGTGCGCGCGGCGGGTCGTCGAGGGTCCAGCATTCCCCCTGGGGGAAACCGGCTGCGCGGGGCCAGGGGCGGGAGGGATAGGAGGAGCGGACGGGGGGGAGACAGCGAAAGGCGCGCCGAACAGCTAGCACGAGGAGCAGCGCCACGCGTCCGAGTTCTGTGGCTGCGTCAGGTCAACGTGCGTCGGCGACTTGTCCCCGCTCTCGAACAGGCTGGCCTGCGGACACAGAACAGGTTTTAGTAGAAACGCCCTTCTACCACGCAACACAGGACTCACAATGTACAAAACAATAATCAGTCGTTTCCCGTCTTTACGCATGCCCAACAAGACTAAATACAACCAAAATCATCTAAACAAATTAGGACAATTCTAAAACAACACTTAAGTACACAAACACGCACTTTGGTTCATATCACATAACCAACTACATAAAGAAATCTACTTCAAACCTGTCGCTAAAAATATCATATAGTATTCTACTTTCCACACATTTATATTCTAAATTAATGGAAGCTTCAAATATAATCGGATATAACCTCGACAAAACGCCTCGGCCTCCATTTTCCCGCAAAAAAAAGTACCCGTTCCAATTATTCCTGTTATGTAGCCTGATGACCGTTTTTTAACCGCAATCCCTGATCTGAGGATTTAAGTGTAGCTAATTAGAAAATCTGCATTACATATGTAGAGTTTCACAATATATGAATGATGTACTTGTCAACAAAATTAAAAATATAAATTCAGCCTTGTGGACAGGAGTCACGCAATTTCTAGAGCTCCATCGTGAAGCGCTGACATTGCAAACAGAATAAATGTAAAACCTATTTCTGTCTTGTCTTAAAAAGAGAAAACCATAGCAAGTTCCATAAATATTCTTACATATTTTAAGAGAAGGTTATTAAGCTTAAGAATACTTAAGTGTACTATGCGTACTGGCACTTTAACAGTTACCGGTTTGTGAAAGAATCATTGGCAAAAACATCGAGGGAAATTCGAATGCCTCTATCTAACGCAAGACCCCTTTGCCTGCCCCCTTGCCCCTATCCCTTTGCTGCCCGCTTCTCCTTCAGGTTGCTACATCGAACAGTATCGCACTGCGTAACGAGTGTAGTTAATGGCTGGCATGGGATAGGCAGGTCAGGCTCACAGCCTCATCCAGCAGTGTTACAATATTGATAAAACATCTCGAATTTGGTAAGTTTACGCGTTTAGCCACAGTTGTCTAGATGCAACCCGTAATATCGGTATGTCAGAAGGGTTGCATCGAAGCATTTTTTTTAAAGTTCTAAATATATTTGGTTCCAAATTAATAGATGAATAACAAAATGCGCATATTTTATAGCTGCATTGTTTGAGTATTGTTTTATAAATCCAAGTTGGCGTAAGTCATAAAGAAGTCATTCATGAAATTAATAATAGTGTTTTAAATATTAAGTCTATTTGAGTTTTTAGAAGATACAAATGTCTTTAATTGTTTCATAAACTTAAATGAAAAAAATGTCACGTATGTAGGTATTTCGTGGCTTTATGTCGTGTACATAATGGTCGTCCTCATTCATGAACAAATATTATACAAATACATCACACTGGGTTATATAACTTCTTTTCCCTTTTTCCAAAATTAATGGTAACATCTACGTTAGTAGTGTATTATCCCAAAGGTTTAAGCAAATATTATTTCATTATCATAATATCATCGTGGTAAACAATTTCCTTGAAGAATCGCTAAATTACAATTATTCAGTTGCAAAATATATTAGTAAACGTCTATTTTCAACAATAAGCATCTAAGTACATCTTAATTTTAGAGTAAATTGAGTCCTCCCAAGCTCTTGTGTACTTTTGTTTTAAACTACAACTCTTATGTTCGGATTGAGAAGAGCACTAGTTATATATTAATTTACACAAAATTGTATAACATTTTTGTTTTTGTAATTGTCACTTGGAAAAATTAACACAGGCGAATAACATAGAAATAGCACATTCAAAAAGCAAAGCAGCAGAGTCAAAAAGCATAGATCTCACCAAATGTAAACGTAACTTACAAATTAAGTAGTTATTCGATTCTATTCCTCTTGTCACAGTATGCAAGTGCTTAAGTATTACCCAATGACTGGAGTTAAAGAGAAAAGTAAATCGCATCGTGCACAAATCCTATAGACCCCTACATTTCGTAATGTGAATTTTAAGATGGCTAATACCAATGTTGAGGGACGTGGGTATATAAAAGGCATTGTGATCGTGAAGTGCGGGCGCGTGGATTGGGCACACATGCGGATTAGGCACGCATGGGTACATTTATGTATGTATGTTTGTATGTATGTAGTATGGAGAACTAAGGGTATTTTCATTGTCAGAGTTGGGTAATGTTTCTTAAGCACGTATATCTGCAAATGATATGTTGAATACGTGCAGATATGAATGCATATTTTCAAAAATGCATGTATTAAAATGAAACTGCGAATGTATTTATGGTTACTCACAGTGCGTTGTGTTATTTTAAAACTTGGTGTGTTTTAATGTGTATTGTATGTTGAATGAACATTGTGTTTCCCCTTAGAACTCTACAGGGTGTTTAAACCTAGGCACATTGCATATGTGTCTCTATCTATCTCTCCATCTATTGTTATTAACGTCGTTAAGTAGACATAGAACAAATAACACAGGCTGTTGAAATTTATAAACAGAGACGAAAGATGAAATTTGTAAACAACCGATTTCGTAGTTTAGGACACCAGCTGCGTATTGTTCAATACATTTAATAATACTGCACTTTAGACTGAAAGCATCCAAGTATAGAAACGTAAATGCACTCTTATCAGTCGACGATGTCTGTTAATGATTTAACAGTCCAACGTCCGTTAAAAACTACTGAAACACCAAGTTGCAATAATATATAATCCGTCATAATACTAGCTTATTAGAAAATATCATGCACTAAGAAACATCACATCTTAGAACCTTCCTTGTCTACAACTTAGTCGTTTTGATAGTTCTTAACGGACGGTAGACTATCAAAATCCTTAATGGATGCCTCTGTTAAGAGCGGCTTTTTTGTTTCTCTGTTTGGTTGCGTTTATTCGATATAAGAGTTGAGTATTACTAAAAAATAATTTAAGAAACCAAATCCTTCATCAAAACAATGCAAAAACTAGTGCGCGTTGGTAATTGAGATCTCATTTGAAGCCATTATCGCCTCACATGTTCGCACGCCAGAGGCCACTGCCTCCCGGTTATAGGCTCACGCTGCGTGCGTGACTGACCACCATTTGTTACAGATACAAAGCTACTCGGTACGTAAAATTTTTATGGCAGCCGTGAATGATTTACGATTAGTTTATTCTTTCGAGCAAGGGAAAGTACAGCTATCAAGGAACACAATAGAAATCCTTCGGGCCATTGAAAAATAGATCGAAGGTAATATATTTACTTTTACTCATATTATCCATCCGTGTTATTTGTCTGACAAACTGTAAGGAAGTAAAGCATTTTTTTTCTATTGTGAACGAAAATGCAGTGTAGATAAATAAGTTTGATTGCCATTATGTTTATTTTTCCTACGTGAAGTTAAAAGCTCTATAGCTAGCTTTAAATCGTAGAGAGTACTGGAAAGCTAGAGTACTAACTTTTCATAATATATTTTTAAAACTTTTTTTTAAAATGGTATATTTTAAATTGGATAGCGATTGGATGTATTTGGGAAAATAATTTTAATTCAAAACTCAATTCAACTTTAAATGGCCGCTAGAAATTAACTGTTAGAAATTGCAGTCCTTAAAGCCAATAATCTAATTATAAGATGTAAGGAACCAAATCATACAATATCTTTATTTTAAATCATGAAGTATGTTTATATTCTCTATTTTGAAATGTGCTGTTAGCTGAAAAAGCGTTAGCCAAAAATGAAGAGAAATGTGTTCAGTACAGTTAACGCTATAGAGCAAATGAAAATACGAATGGAAGACCGTTAAATGAAAGAAGAATAGACCGTTTTCTAAATTACCGTGGAAGAAATATCACTTTCACTTCGAAAAGAAAAAAAACTAAAGCCAAAAGTAAATTACCCGACCGTTAAAACTTCGTAGCGAACGCTCGGGAATTGCGTTAATTTTATTTTATTTGTGATATTTAACGCTGCCTGCCTTCGCCCGGTACAGTTTCACGGGAGATACCCTCGCACGCAGACGCCCCCGAAGATCATTAAAACGGCAGCGGAATAGATGGGGCACCGGAATGGGCCCAATGAATTTTAAACCGGCTGGAGAGCCCTTGAATGATTCAGCAACGGACGCAGCGAACGCGGAGGATGTGGGCGGCCTGGAGCGCGTGGGGCGAGGCGGGCCGGGGAAGATTTGGGCGGAGCGCTGTGGGGCGGGGCGGGGCGGGCCAAGGCGGGACGAGGTAGA
>BOPP01000005.1:15255085-15276133 GCA_017312745.1 Gryllus bimaculatus | reverse complement strand
TTAAAAATGTCCGCCCCTCCCGCGCCCTCCCGCCTCTGCCAGCCCCGGCCCGCGCCCTGCCTGCTTGTCCCTCCCCTCACCCACCACCGCCCCCTCGAAGGCGCTCGTTCCGCCCTCAGCCCTCCCACAACACCCCTCGACCTACTAACCACACTGCCTGGCTCCGCCGCGTCACTTTCCTCATGTCTGCCCGCCTCGCTCTCTTCGCTCTACGCCGTCCCGGCTCCATCCACACGCCTGCGCACTTACCCTCTCACCTTCCTGACCCTCCCACCCTTCCGCTCCCCGCCCCCACTCCCGCTCCCACCCCCGACCGCCATGGCCCCCTCCCCCGCCCACTTCCCCTCCCCCCCCTCTCCCTCCAATGTCCCGCCCCCGCCGCCCGAACACATGCCTGCCGTTACTTCCCCCTACCTTCCTCACCGCCCCCCTCTCTTCCTCCCGCCCCGCTCCCCCGCTCGCCCCTCCTGTATTTAGAGCGTGATAACGCCCGGTGCGCGGGCCGGATGCGCTCCCTGGAGGCGAAACTAACTGCGCTTTTCGGACGCCGCCGGAACAGCTGCGGCTGCCCTCCGGAACAGCTGCGGCTGCATTCTAATCACGGAGCCCCCGCTTTCGAACTTATTTGTCGTCACGCTGCTCTTGTTACGGCACAACGAAAAGTATACAACGCGGAAATAGATTTAATTCAGAATGAATGGTCACATGTTCTAACGGTTACGTGCAACTGAGTAAAAAGAACATCTGTTGGTTTTGATGTTTATCTAAAAACTATTCATCTACTACGACTCACGGTAATAGTCAAAATTTTGAGTTCAATGATCAATTCACGACGATTTTTGAGTACCACGAAAATGTTTTTAATTGCATTAATAGGCCGAAAAATTGCTCGTTTTTAGAAAAACTTGTATGACTTTTTTAATGAAATGTAAAAATTTAATATTCAGAAATATATTGCATTATACTAGATGAATTCCACAGCTTTAATGTAAGAAGTTTGGAAAACATAGCTTTTGCAGTTTTCAAAATTCCAAAACTTGTATTAAAAATAATATCTATGCCATGTACAATATAAACATTACTCTCTTTGAATCGGAAAATTTAATTTGAAGCCTATTTCAAGAAAATCTATTTTGATTTAACTTCCCTGGTATTCAACTAACCAATATTACTCTTTGGTTTACAACTTATATAGTACAGCAGCAATGGGTGAGGTATTAAAATTGTAATACATAAAAGTATTATGCTTTTCAAGAAATGTTAACTTTAGCACCATTTAGAATATCTTTATTCATCAAACAAAATATTTGTCATTTGTTTATTGATAAATATTTTGACAAAAAAGATTTAAACCATTTCTGATTCATCCAACAACAATTTGACACTATTTTTTTTATTTTTCCTTGAATATTTACATTGATGCTACTGCAAAGTACAACGCTCCTGCTTTTGTTTGAAACGGAATGCAATTTTCGGGACCCGGCGCCACAATAACGCAAGGCGTAATTTCACAGAGGAACCCTAATTGGAGCCACTTCGTCGAGCGTGTGGTAACGTGAAAATTTCATTCATCTTTGTAACAAATTTCCCCGACTGACATAGATAATTCCATTAAATATACAGTAAAAGAAACATGTTTTACAGTTTTACTCTTTATTTAACGAACTTCAAAGTGTCGTGAATTGTAACAATTTCAAAATTAGTTATCATGAACTCTTTAGTTCTTTCTGCATACGGTTGTTTTTACTCTCAAGTCCTGTAGGTTTGCACACGTGGCAGCGAAATGAGGTTTTTATGATTTACAAAAAAACGTATAAACATGATGTTCAAGCACCAGAAAGCAAACAGAAAAATATATTTTAGTTGCAAAAAAAGTATGAGGTATTAGACAAATTTGCAAAAACTGGCTACTATAAAGTGAATTTTGCTACAAAATTCAAGAGAATATTTTTAACATGACAAGTGCATTTACCAACAATATATAATATAAGTTTTACACTGAACATTTCTTATGTCACCCTTTCATCGCAAACCATAAGACTACACAAAAATTGATATAAATATTCAAAAAATTACAAGTTATTTTGATGTATGCTTTACTAATTTATTAATATTCAGTTCGTAGCTGTTTTTATCATTAATTTAAAGATAATTTTAATAACAAAAAATTACCACCGCTTGTAAACTGGTAGTAATATTTTATTTGTCTAAGAGTAACAGTGTGTAAATATGCACGAGTAGAATAGTAAAACAATATAATGTCAATATAACAAAATGCATGCTTCCTAAAGCCTTTGACGTACAAAGAAAACCACAACTAAGCTTCGCTCATTCTTCATTTAGTGTAGGGCAATATCTTAAGTAAAGAAAAGTTGCGATTTTGCTTGTTAATGTTCAATTAAGATTTTAACCATTTAATTTAGTTCAGTGAAGGAACATTCAACAACGTAAAAATTTAAAACAGTTACATGAAATTGTCCTCCTGTAACTGTCCTTGTCAGAACATTATTTAACACGATTTGTGTAACCGCAAAGTCTTTCATAATTTGGTTTCTGTCTGAGTGGTACTATTTCTTCAGCATTAGACGAGCAGACGAGCATTATAAGGGGACAACATTCAATGTAAAGAATTGGTTTGCAGTGTACAAAAAGGACACAACGAACACACGAAATGTGAGGAAGATAAACGACATTTTTCAATTATCATTCCGTTTTTAACATTTTGTTTACAACTATAATAATTGTTCCTGATGTTAGTCAAAAGTAATCAATGTATTACCAAACTCCACTAATTTGAAGAAATATTTCGAAATTCATTTCCTTCCCACTTCAAATAACAAAAACTATTAAATTATTAGTTTACAAACAATCTCACCAAAAAATGTCTCGGATCACAAATTAAAGGTTAAAATTTCAAGTTCCATGATCCTTCTTAAACAAGTAATAGTTTCTTCCATAAGTTAAAAAAATGAGTTTCTTTTCAGAGTTTTTTTTTTCATTTTGATTTCGACTTCTTTCCCGACACAAGCCTCAGCTCGTAGACTATTTATTATTTTCGAGCTTGTTCTTGACCGCAAAAAGCGCTTTCGTAGCAAAACCGAAGCGCGGGGGCGGGCGGAGGCCATTAATGTTGGAGGGGCGAGTGCTTCCTGAAGAGGATCTTCAGATCCATCACGCAGCGCTGACTCCCTCTAATGCCCGCGCTGATTTATTCAACGAAGCGCGTTGGCGTCCGCAAGGCCGGGCTTCCTCCGCGCAGACATTATATTAGACGACATTGTACATCCACAGCAATTAAATACACCGAATGAATAGGGATGGATCTATACGTGGAATTATCCGCTTCCAAAAACATCCTTCAAATTGTTTAAAATTAAGTGTTTATCATGTTAATATAAAATAGTCAGTAGCTCTAATTATAAAGGTTTTCCCTCCAGAAACACCGCGTATTTAAACTATCCGGAGTTTTAAAGGTCATTTCAATTATTTTCTTTTTCTTGCGAGATTGTGAGTGTAATAGCTCCTGACCGACACACAAATATAGTGCATAAAAGCAACGAATATAGATTGCTACAATGAGGCAGCTTACGTCTCTTCTTTAGCATTGTATTAAGCAATTGTTTCATTGAAGACTGCTAGTGAATGGGAAGTGAAAAAAAATGTTAGAGGTCAAGTAAAATAACTTTAATATTACGTAACTCAAACTGAGCGGAAGAGAAAAAGACATATCTAATTTACGTGTTTGTAGACTTCTGTAACCCGATGTTGTTACCTTGGTTACGTCAGCGGTGAATTTATAAGATCTTTACCACAGATATATCGAAACAATCGGCAGAATGTTTTGAATGTTCTTACTTATAATTATTACATTACTCGCTTTCACAAAAATACTAATGAACGAGAGAAAATACAAGAAGAATCGTTGAAAGTAATGTAACAGTAACGTAAACAACATGTATCCTGATAAAAAAATCTTACAGACAGTTACTGAATAATCAGTCGTTATTTGATAGCCCTTGGACGTTCTATAGGTAGAGCATCATTACAAGCTTGTCTGCACTCCCTCAAATTCCTTCCGTCTTTTGGATCTTTGTCCTTATTCTTGAGTTTCACATCTCTCGTGCCCTTCCCCAAATTATTTCATCTGGCACTTTGGCTATCCACGACCACCATGGGCGACCTTGACGTCTGCCTGTCCGCGAAATCTCCAACGGTTCTTCCGATAGCCCTCACTCCACAATTTACTTCAGCGGTCTGACTTCTTTTACCATTACCATTTTACCGAAGCAGTTCACCAAATCCACAGAATAGCTGAGGTTTGCTTTCGTTCTCCTGTGCTTTACACTTCCAATTCCTATAATTCCTTCATGTGAGAAGCTTCTTCGTCAACTCTGTCCAACTACTTTTCAGGTCTTATGCAACCCGCCTCACAGTAACTTTGGACCGGCAGCGCACCGTTCTCTTAGATGCCACCACCATTTAGACCCTGCCTCCCCCGCAGTACCCGCAGCCTGTTCCAGCGCTACCCCCACTGCCTCCACGGCCTCCACTCCTGCACTGCCTCCGTTGCCGACGCCCCGCCCCGCCCCTTCCAGACCCAACCAGCTTCGCGGCCTTCCCCGCACCACGCGTGCCTCGAGACAACGCGTCGCCTTCGTCGCCCACATGGTGAAGACACAGCCGTTTCCCCGCCGTACACGCCGCCGCCCCCCCCGCCTTCCCCGCCCGCTTCACACCCTCATCTACCCCCAATCAACCCCGCAGTCTTGCCGTCCCAACCTGAGCCCGCCACTTCTGTCGCCCAAACGCACCCACAGCCGCCCCATCGCGCGCCGCCACCCCTGCCCACCCTCGCCCATAGCCCACCAAGCCTGCCGCCGCCCTGCCGCTCCTCCTGGCCCCGCCCCGTCCCTCCCCGCCCTCGCGGACTCCGGCGTCGCCGCGCGCGCTTCCGGCGGCCTCGTCGCCGTCCCCGGAGGCCGCCGATCGATTCCAGCGGCGACTCGTGCGCGTGATAAATTGAATACGGACTCTTTGGTGGACAAGCTGCGCGCGGCGAGGCTCGGCGCGGCGCGACGAGGTCCCGGCCGTATTTTTCGCTTGCCCTCACCGCCCCCGGGCGGCCGGTGATGGATCATGCGACGCCACGGGCCGCCCGGACGGGGGCGGACATATGGAGGAGATTGACGAGGCAGGCGCGATGGATTGGAGAGGATGGAGGAGGTGCGGTCCGTGCAAATGGAGACCGCGACCCCACCACCAAAATGTATTTGCAACGAAAAGGCGGATTATTCTGTTATCCAGCTGCCTGCAAATCTCTTAAAAAGGGATATTCTTTACACCCGCATGTATTCCAGTTTAAAATAGTTTCAGGATTTTATACTACACGCTTTTTCTCGTTTAGAAGATATACATTTATTCCTAAGCTCTTTCACATTCATTGGTACAAGAACTTGTACTGGGGATTTTACAGCGATAATTTTTCAACTTAAGATCCAACATTTGTAAGCTGCAATTGGTAGAGCCGCATTAATTGTTGTATGAATACATAAATAATTTATATTTTAACAACAATTTAACACCTAACAGCATTTTCAGAAGATTACAAAATGGTTCTTAAATTTTAACTTCTCACCTAGAAAGCGATAAACACTCATTCTAAAGAGTGAAAAATTGCACAGAAGAATATTGATCCTTTTTAAATCATTATGGCTTCATTAATTCCATGTATGATGCATATACATCGATAACTTTAATTTGCAATGGATTAGACTGAGGCGGATCGCACCCTCTGATCCAAAGGAATTAATGAAGATTCTAGGATTAGATATTCTTGACTGCTGGAATTCAGTTCAAAGAAAAAAATGTAGCAATGATGATGCTTCATGTCAAATTACCAATAAATATGACACCTAAAAGTACTATTTAAGAAATATAAAGCAATATGGTAAGGTAATCCGAACGAACATTCATTATTTCAGAAAATCTGTTGTCTGCCTATAGTGAATCCTTTTTATCAATAGCAATAATTCGAGGCATTTTTTAAAGGTTGCCCTTGAATCTTTTTTGAATAATAGAACATTTTCGCAATATTTTCTCCACACGAGAAATCATGTGTTTGTCCATACTGTGTACTTTCAGGTAAGTAGTTAAGTTTAACTAACTTCATTCAGAAGAACTGCACATTTAAAATATATTAATTCAGGTTAGCAATATCTCAAAAAAATGTTCTCGATCACCGAACAAGACTCAATAAATAGTATAACAGGATCTTAATGGTTGAATTTTAATTAAAATTTTTTAGTCTTGAAATCTTGATAAAATTTGCACAATAAATGTTAATTTTTAGTCTATTTGTTACATTAATTCTTTTTTGCTATCTAATCTGAGTAAAATTAATGATTATAAATGTCAAATTAAAATGTTGAACTTTTCCCTTCCCTTTTTCTTTCGCAGTTTCAGTCTCTTGAACTTTCCTTGTTCTATAATGCGAGCTTCTGGAGTCCATTTGAACGTTCTTGGTAGTTATGTTACATTGGCAAACAATGTTAGAGTAACCATTACGGCACGGCAACATGCTCTGTCAAAAGCATCACATCCAATTCTCGAACTTCTCAGTCATCAAACAACCTCACACAAGACTCGCCGTCAAGCTGCCAGTTTGGTGAAACAGATAACTTGTGACGTGATGAGGCAATGCGAAATTACTTGCAAGCGCAGCTGTAATATAACACTGCAGTAGGTTAAATACATAAATGAGAATCGTAATTTAATTGAAATTATTTCAAGGAGTTTTCTCAAAAGATTTTATAAACTTGCACAATATTTATCTTTTACATTTTGTAAGAAATCAATTATTCAAGTATCACTAGCATTCTGTTTCAGAGGAAAGTGATGCTAAAAATCAGATCGTAGTATTTCTATTCAATGAACCCGACTTCATTAATTCGACACACTCTAATCCTAAATGTTACTTAAATATAGCCATCAGCAGTTTTTGTAGCAGAGATCTGACAGAGGTTGGAAGAAGCAACCAATGTTGAAAAAACATTCCGTTACGAATCAAAATGTTACTAAGATATCCATTAACTCTTATTCTCATTCGGGGATGTGGATTCCTTCTTTACGTTACCCTAGAATTTGCAGTTTTCAGATATGCAACAAAGTCAAATATGTTTGCATCTTTTACATTCTTCTTATTATTATTAATTCAGAATTGCTTACGGAAATACGCTATTTAGTTTTCGCATGCTTATTACTTTCTTTTCTAAAGAGTAGCTACTAAAATTGAATTATTTTCATGTTCATAGTTTAGAACCAAGAAAATCGTCGAGGACATCAGCGTCGAGGACTTTTGATGCCTACAACTGACTTCAGACTAATCAAGTCAGAGAAGAAATTCGACTTGGCCCGTGTCCAAAGGTTCACTCCCGCATTCCAAACATGTCTTTTGCTCGTCATTCACCACTGGCAGCCTACTCCAAAAATTTGTTTTGTCGTAAAACCTTCGCGCTGTCGGCATCGGCCGGCCGGCGGCTGCGTGCTGCACGAGCGAACGAGGCAGACAGGCCGCTGCAATGGCCTTCCGCACGCAGTCCGGGGAACGCGTGACGCGACTCGAATGCAGGTCATCGAGGCAGAGGCGGGAGCAGCGCGACCCACTTGCCGAAGGCTCCCTCCGCGCCCTCCCGGCCCGAACCATCTCCAAGGGCGAACAGCAGACAGCATTGCCGATGCCTTTGTGCAGTGGCTCTGACCGTGACGACCTACGGCTCGAGTCCCGACGGAGGGGAACGTAAAGATTTGGTTGAACATGTTTTGCTTCCAATCCTCAGCAAGTTTCGAAAAAGATTTTTCCCCTCTCAATTGCGAAATATATTAGCTAATAATACTATAGTTTCTGTAAAAATCTTATATATGCATGTCGTTTGAGGAACACAGTGCCCATCCAAATTTAACCTAAAGTAAAAGAACTGTCAGGTTTTCGATGTGAAATTTCCCTATGTTTTACCTTCTAGATGCACAATTTAATTGACTCGAATATCTAAAATGACTCGAGAAGCTACGTACAAAGTTGTGGGGGAGCTATGATTGTTATTTTAATCCCTCATGAACTTCGAAATAGTATTTTTAAGTAAATTCAAAGTAAAGCACGAGTCACTCAGTTATAAAGAATCAAGAAGAGAATTCTAGCGACCGACGACTCTGATCGATAGCTTTCCATAGTTTCTCCGACCAATACCTCGAATGCCGGAGCAATATCTTAACAAACGGGACTGGTATCGCGCCCCATATTTGCTTGCTCGATCTTGGCCCTTCCTGTCCCCTTACATTCACCAAATACACACACACACACACATTTCCATACACTCGCATACAATCGGGAGATCCGTCGGTAGCTTTTCCGTGAGGCAGTACGCCACCGAAGATGAAGCCTGGAGGGATTAACCTCTTCAGGTCGACGTGGAGGTCTGCGCTGGATCTCACGTTTCATGTAAGAAAGAACACCGCCACCTTTGGCGATATAACGTACATTACACTTACGGAACTAATGGACACTAACTGGATCCTTTCCGCCATTCTGCATTTTGTAAGTCCGTTTTTTAAAAGTGAAAGAAGTTTCATACTGAATCTCATCTTCCAAGTCAAACTCACGGCGGACCTTTTGACGCGTCAATTTAATTTTAGATATTTACAGAGTTTCTGGTCGTTTCTGACCCGACATACGTGCTATGGAATGGGAAGACACCGAAGGACTAAATCATAAAAAATGTAAAAAAAAATTGAAAAGTGCCTCATTTTGTAAAATATTTCTAGATCTCCACCTACCCCCTCATGTTTCCCTGTTTGTAACCCAATATATTGCCCTCAAGTTTCCAATATGATTGACACACTCTGCACATGTTGATCCTCAAGTTTCTCACATGTTGATCCGCACATTACACTCATGATTCCTTGCATGTTCCCTGCACGTTCCTTTACATGTTTCTCGCATATGCTAACTCCACGTTTCCCCACAACGTTCGCCCTTGTAGTCCTTATGAATCCTACATCTTTTATCACATATTCACTACATGTTCTCCCAAATCTTCCCCTTAAGTTCCACCACTTTATAGTCTTAAAATAAATCAAGACATTTAACAAAAATAATTTAAGTGTTTATTACGAAATACTTTTATAAAAGTTACAGTGGTGGATAGTGTAGAGAATGAAGCGGGAAGTTCTAAATAACTAGATTACCCAGAAGAACGAAAACCCTAAAAACGTAATAGATAGGTCAAAAAGATGTTTTGCATGAAATGCAGTATTCTAAAATTAGCCTGTCTAAATAATTGTTTTAAAAATAAAAAAAACTTGCCAGTAAAACCCAACTTCCAGCGCTTCCGTTATCCTAAGTTACGGGATGACGGAATCTTCCCCACTATGAGATTTTGTGTCAACGGTTTCTTACAGATGGTACAATACCGACTTCTTTCCTTAGCAAATTATGCGAAAAAGGGAGAGTAGATAGCATGAGTGATAGTAGTAAAGTGATATACTAAACAATCAATGAGTTCCTCCTAACACACAAAATATTTCACTCTCCTTTTAATCTTTTGAAAACGCAGCTTCGCAGCTTCTGACATCAAAATTCACAAAATATTCCGCCAGCACCCGTCAAAGCACATCTCCGCCTGTCTCTGTCTGCGGCGGCGCCGAGAAACGAAAGCCGCGTGTGCGCGTCCGCGAGACAGACCACCGCCACGCGCTCTGGTGGCGCCCCCGCGCGGGACGCCGGGCGATGTGTGAGCGCGCCGGAGCGGCAACGACTGCGCCGGCCGGCAAGCATGATGGCGGGGCGGGGCGGGGCGGGGCGGAACGGCGCGGGGCAGGATCTCCGGGGGGAAGCCGGCGGGGAGGGTAAGGCGGGGACGGAGCGCAGGCGGGGGGCGTCTGCGAAACGGTGCGGGGCGGGTTAAGGTAGGACAGGGATGGGTGGCGGCGGAGCGGAGGGTGGAGGGAGGCGGAGCGGGGCGGGGGACGGAGGCGGGGCGGGGACGGAGCGGGGCAGGGACGGAACGAGCGAGGGGCGGCGCGGGGGAGGAGGCGGGGCCAGGCGGAAGCGAACGCGGGGGCGGGCGGGAACTGGAGTGAGGGCGGGCGGGGCTGGAATGGGGTGGGGCGGGGCGGGAACCGTGGCGGGGGGCGAGGCGGTGCCGTTGTGTTGTGCGGTGGACTGGCGCGGCCGACGTTATCCGCGTAAATGTGATTTTTACAGCGGGCTGTTTACGCGCTGCGAGCGCGCGAAGCGGCTGCGGGACCTCAGCGCGCGCTTCCGTCCGCTTTCGCCGCCGGGAGCCGCGCGGGCTTCGATCTCCGCTCCGCGCCGCCGGAGGGAGGCGCTGAAAGCGATGGGCGGGCGCGCGCCGGATCGATGAGCGCCACGCAGGCGAAGCCGATTGTTTTCGCGACATACGCTCTCATCGAGATGGTGCGTGTAGGAAAATATGTTTGTGGGACGATTCAGTAGGGTCATTACAATCGAATTGTTTAATAAGTTTGTATTTTATATCTTAGGAATGTAATCATAAGAAGTTTTCATATCTTTTTATCAATTTTTATGTGAGTGAAAATTAAATTGGTTTCCAAGACTTTTAATGCATAACCGAGGGAGAGATGAGATTGTGTATTCATTAATATTATACAATCACAACTAAATTGTGGTTTTCAATACTTTCTACATGTTTAAAGTTTGAAAAATTGAATAATTAACGAGTGTATCTAACTTGCAGTTGCATTGTATTTCCTGTTTTGAGAAGAAAGCACACGTTAATTTTCTTCAATCAGGAACACTAGGAGAGCTACTTAAAAAAACTGGCATGCGATGTTCCATTCTTTAAACCAGTAGGGTTTTGCGTTCCATTACCCTTTATTCTGTTTCAGTGTGTTATGATTGCGGCGAGAACGCGTGGCCATAACGGAGAGAAAGAGGGTCATTACGCCGCGGCAGTTCTTCACGCCCGCAACCACTCCGAGTGCTGTGGGGATTGGAAAGCCGTTGTTGATGGGGCGGCGCCGGCCGCTGGCCGCGAGCGCGTGTTCAGAGCGCGTTGGGGCGGCTGTGCGCGCTTCCCTCTCCCACTTGCCCCTCCCCCACCCCCACCCACCCCACCTCCACCCCGCCACCACACCGCCCTCCCGCGCTCGTTGCCCTCACAGCCACGCCTCACAACTCCACCCCCTTCACCTACACCGTCCTCACAGTTCTAAACAATCTCTACATGGAATTTAATCACTGCCTGGAGAAGAATTCCAGCAACCTGCTGCTCTGATCAGTCGTTTCTTTGCTCAACACCACAAGAATACAGAATCAGTTCTATTACATAAAAAGCCACGGATCTCGCGCGATGTTTCCTTCACCATCCTTGTCCTCTCTTCACCGCTTACACACAAAACGTACGCACACTACCACACACGTTTGGAGACCAGTCGTAAACTCGCGCGGTGTTCCGGTGAAGGAATACTTGGAGAGGGAAATGCCATAAGCCGTCGTGGTCGTAGACATCAGATTTCGCATCGCAGCGGAACCTCTCCGCCACCATTCGGGATGTGCTCGCAAAAGGTACACTGCGCGTCAGAAGTTGACACACTTACCGATTCCTCCCCACTCCTTTACCCCCGCCCCCCCCCGATCCTCTCGCCACACTCTCCATCGACCACATTGCCCTCGCCACTCCACAAACATGGTTTCCTGCCACGTCTCGTTGCTCGAACACCATCTCCGATTGCCCCTTCCCCGATCGTAGGCTTCCGCGGCCGGAGCCAATACATTCTTGGCTATCCGGGATGAGCCAGTCTCTGTCAATTGTGCTGACGTTTCGGCCATCTTGCTGTGGCCTTCTACAGAGCTACACCGCAAGCAGTCACCAGTATATCTCTGAAGAAGTCCTAACAAGATGGCCGAAACGTCAGCAGAATTGAGCGAGACGCGGCTCATCCCGGATAGCCAAAGATGTCTTACCCCTTCCCCTCCCACCTCGTGTCGCCCTGCATGCGTCCCCGTGCTGCCGTTGCCGTCCCCGCCGTAGGTGCGGGCGCGTGCTGTCAGAGGCCGCACGCGCGCAGCTGCGTGTTCCCACGCCCGCCCGCACCCGCCGCGTGTGCAGGCGCCCGCGGTCGACACGACCGTGCTTGAACGCCCTCCCCCCCGACAGAACGCTCGCTGTCTGGCGGCAGAACGCGCGCTGCGCCGCGTTGCGAATGGGGTAATGCAACAGTGCATTATTAAAGTAAGCGAGGCTGCAACGGCGGGTGAGGCTTTTTGCGGATCTGGAAACACGCGTTTACGTAAATAGAAAAATATTTGTGCGCTCTAATGAGACAGAAGAATACAAACATGTTTTCCATCCTAACAGTCAATTTTGTTATAATCGTACTTGCAACAGTGACAAATCACTTCAATTGGTCATTTCAGTTTCCCCTGAATTTGATTATTGACAAGGCATTCCATTAGGAATACTTTTGATATCTCAAAATTTTCCGACATTCTGCAGAAATATCCATCCCTCAAATTTTCAAAAAATTAGATAATGCTGTATTATAGTTCCTTGAGAACTTTCCATGTTCTGTAGAAATGATCTAACCATCCACTTGCATGCATATGCCACCTATGAACACATTAGGAAATCACTGAATATGCTACATGTACCTCACTGCAGAAAAAGGTTGTCACAATATAATTATATATATATTTGTTGTTCAGTCCCTCACTTTAAATTATGGACAACCACAATGATATTTGCCAACACATTTTCACATAATAATTGAATAAAAGTATTATGTGGAAAAATGTTTGGCACTTGAAATGAAAACATGTTAGTTTTCTATGTAGCACTGAAACATGAGAATAAACGATTGCTGTTGCAACGTAAAACCTATTGCTTAATTCAGTTTTGTGTCTGAATTAGAAACAGAGTGCTGTTAAAATCGAGTTAATTAGTAAATAAGTAAAACCGAATCATTAAATTTAGGTAATTTTTTTATGTATCACAGACGTTAAATGATTCTAATGATCTCGGGATTGATAAACATTATAACATCCTTGATGCATAAGTAACTATTAACTCTAGACCGCTAAAAGTAGTGATTTTCGAATGTCATTCAAGTACTTGGCGAAAAGTGAAGTAAATGAAGACGCTATTCCTTAAACACATAATTTGCCAACTACATTTTGAATGATTTAGCGAAACTTTGGAAAACAAAATGGGTGACATGGAATTATGTTCGTTGCGTATTATCTCTGGGTCTCTCTTTAGAGACGTGACGTATGGCTAACTGCAGCACAATTCCACTAATCGCACAAGAAGCTTTTCAGTTTAAGCCTCTTCGTCTGACTGGAATTACGTTGATATTCCCCATATTCGCAGCCCACGCCACTGAAATACAATTTGAACCAGATTTATTGAGCCCGTCGCCCAAAACGTGAGGCAAGCGGCGTGAATTAATTCGACGGAGTGCAGATGCCGCATTGTGAGCTGGCTGGCTGGCGCGCGGCGGACTGTCCCCTTGTAAGCCCAGATTTAGATTACTCATCCTTAGCTCCGCGGTCCCCCTATTAGTCAGATCCGCACGGGGCGCCTTCGCTGCGCCCCCGCCCCCGCCCCCGCCGTGCGGCGCCTCGGCGTCCATTGTCAGCGCCCCCGTCGCGCGATCCGCCGCTGCGGAGATTCGCATTCAGCCCCTGCCCCCCCCCTCGCATTGCAATCCTCTAGGTTTCCAGGAGGCTCAGAGAAACAAACGCCGACGTGCCGGTGGCGCTCGCCTCGGCCGCAGCTGCCGCCGCTCCACGCAGGGCCACGCACTCAACACTGCAGGGTATTTGCGTTTACGCTACTTTATGAATTCCTGGGGGAAATTGCAAGTTATAAACTCAAAAAATTGAAAAACTTGTATTTAAACGGCTTTTACGTAATTCAATTGGTACATATTATTTATTACTACGAAAAATAAAAAGGCTAAAAATATCTCGTAAATTCGAAAACACGCTTTGACCCGAATATATTAGCATCTTCTTCGGTAGGGACAGTCAGAGTGTGGAGGGCAGCTGGAGTCGTTTGTCCCAGGCCCCCCTCTTAAGTGTGGTACGGCAAATTTATACAAAACGTTTTTTCTTCAATCGATTTTTTTAGTTATCTGAAGTTGAAATACGATTCGCTTTAAAATATATTAATAATTAATGATGCTAATAAATAAGAGGAACTTTTGTAGGAAGCGAGGCGCCCCATTGGTCTACTGCCCCTTGTTTTGTGGGTCCTTGACCCCGAAAACTTGATTGACAGCAAAACATCCGTTGACCGTTTGCGAACAACGCTAGCAACCGAGGGTTCAGCCAATCTTCTCCAAAATGGATATTCTCGTAACGATCTAGCGCATGTCGCGGTCCTTCGAATTTGAAACCGATTTTTTTAATTTGGGACAGTATTTACTTCCTCGGACATTTTCAAAATTTTCAAAAAACTGACTCCATCTCTTTTTATTAAATTTTGTTGTTGTTTTATGTTTTGTTGTGTGAAGGATGATTAAGACAATGGTATATATCTCATTTTCATTGAAAACTCTGATTTTTCGAAAATTGCACAAATGCAATACGTTTTCGGCGTCTTTCCACAACTACAATAATCAAGATAGATATTTTTCCCTTAATAAAATATGTTCTTTAAAGATAGATTTTGAAATAATTTTTCGAAAATGTCAGTAATTGTGACTGAAATATAGGCAATTATTAATTTAATTTAAACAATTTGTTTCACAAGAACAGCTACATCGTTTTTGATTAAATTTTGTTGTTGGATAGCATGAAGGACTTAAGAGAATGGTGGAGGTCTCAAGTTTGCTAAAAATAATATTTTTCGAAAATTGAAAAAAGAAATCAAACTTTTTTCGGCGTCTTCCTACAACTATAATTATGAAGAAAAACATTTTTTCTTAATGAAATGTGTTAATGACAAACAGATCTAAAAATGTCACGTTCAATTTTTGAAAAACATGGGCAATTTTCAGTTAAACATAGTAATTTTTATTTTCTTTAAACTACTTTTTCTTAAAAACGACCCAATTTTTAAAAAATTGAACCTTTCAGAGCTCAAAGGAAGTTTACAGAATGGTGCAGGTCTCGTGTTCATTAAAATGCCCGACTTTTCGAAAATTTTAAAAAGTTAAAAATTTTTGGCGTCTTTCTGCAACTACAATTGTAAAGATACATTTTTTCCTTTTCTTAATGAAATGTGTTCATCAAACACAGATCTTCAGATAAGATTATGTTAAAATTTTTGAAAATATAAGTATTTTTTGTGTCGCCCGCTCCGAATTCACTGCGCTTTGTGATTATAATAGAAGTAATTCCAGGCAGTTGGATGCTACGTAAGTTAGAATTTGTTTATTATTTCCTATTTCTTAGTTCGTTTCTTACATTTGAGCTTTTCTTATACGTTTACATATTAGTCTTTTAGAAATTACTGAACACCTATTTTAAATTGCGTCCTTTAATTGCGTAATTGTAACCGTGTCGTAAATTATATGGGTTCTTAGGCTTCCACGGCCGGAGTAAATGCATTCTTGGCTATCCGGGATGAGCTGCGTCTCGGTCAATGTTACTGACGTTTTGGCTATCTTGCTGTGGCCTTCTTCAGACCTATACTACTCGACTCCAGCAGTATAGCTCTGAAGAAGGCCACAACAACATGGCCGAAACGTCAGTAACATTGACCGAGAAGCGGCTCATCCCGGATAACCAAGAATGTATGTGTCGTAAATTGCGCCCTTTAATTGCGTTAAATGTGAAAACGAATAGATGATTTTACTTTGCGTAATATGATGTAGGTATGAAGAGTATGCGTGTAAAAACTGAGTAATTTTGATGAACCCCGCCCCAGACCCCGCCCAGGACCCCGCCCAGACCCCGCCCAGGACCCCGCGCCCCCAGAGCCCCGCCCCAGACCGCCCCAGAGCCCCGCCCCAGACCCCGCCTCCCCTACCTTCCGCTCCTTCCGACGCTGGGTGGCAGTTCGCTCGCGCGCGCAGCATCTCGTCTCTCCGCCGCAGACCTCGCCGCAACTTCCGTCATCCACGCAACCTCTCTCACCTCCTATTTCTCTGGTCTCCCAGCGGAAGCTGCCATTAGTTCCGCAGACCTCGCACTCCATCACCCCTTCACAAACATCCTCCCCCCGGCACGCGCAAAACTCGGAACTCAGTGCTGCTCGCGAGCAATACTGTCTTCGTGTCGTGATGGCTTTTGTGCTCTCCAGATGATATTTTTTTCCGATGGAAAGAACACACCACATGTAATTATTTTTCCCAGAAATCTTCAATCAAAGTCCCGAAGAAGGTGATCGATTTCTGTTCTTTCCTGAACAAAAATTGATGTCTCGTATATTTGGGAAAGTACTCCTTTCATTTCCATTGTTTTTTGACAATAAGCTTTGTCTTTTGAGAATATGTTGCTTTTTTTCCTTTCTTCGTCACTTGAAAAACTACAGTATATACTAATACATTGAGACCGATCGCTGAAGCAGTTCCTGACTTATGCACTTGCGTATGTGTGATCACTTTTATCTAATGAAGATGAATAAGCAGGTGCTTTAGATAAAGGTTACAAACTTTCTAGGGCATGTAGATGATTGGTCGCGTTTTGTTAATTAACGTGTTTCAAGAAAATATGCTATAACGGAGTTGGCGGCTTATTAGAGGCAACTCACCTTAACTGGTTGTTTGGAAATAACAGGAAATATGCTAGACCAATATAATGCAAGAAAATGTTTCGCCGGTTTGCATAAAGTACATATAAAAATGTGTAGTTTTTCCATTCAAATGTCAAGAAAATCCATATTTTATTTTTTCCTTATTTTTGTATATTTTATTTTTAAGTAAAATGTATAAAAATAATTTAATGCATAACTTATATAAGAATGACCAAGCAAAGTTCTCACTTTTATAAGCCCCTATATCATTTACCCCACATTTATCTCGCATTTATAATCATCTGCAGTAGCCGTTCTGTTTCAAGATTACAACCTTAAAATGACTATACTGTGGAACTACGAAACAGGTCACGTTTGAACTCAAACATTTTTTGCCTTCCAGGTTCAATATTTTTTCTCAAAGCATGACATTTCGAATAAACGCGAAGACGCCTGCATTAAATTAATAAAAGAATCGACATTCCTCGTCACGTGCGGGCTTCGGCGCAGCAGGTGCGCGTGGCCCGAAACAGAAATCGAGCGGGTAGCCACAGCGGGGAGCGGGCGGCGGGGGCGGGCCGGGGGGGGTAGAGGCGCTTCCAGGGAATGCGCCCGCCTTGCACCACTTGCCCCTGTTCCCGCGAGCGGCAAGGCGCCCCCCCCACCCCGCCCTTGACCCGCACTGCTTCCCTGCGGCCACACTGACATCGCCCTGCCCGCCCCGGCCCGGCCCGGCCCTGCCTGCTGTTTGTTTCGCCTTAGTGGCGGTTCGAGGAACAGCCCGCGCTCCCAGAATTTCAGCTCTTTCACTGGGGAAGGGCTTCGTACAAGGCCTGTTGGCGGAGCATTCTTGTCCTTGTGCCCCTCCACTTCCTCTCTCTGTGAGAGGTTTATCATGAGCAGAAATTAAATACTCAATGAAAACATCGCCAAGAAATATATTTTGGTAACTATTTTAAAATGCGGTTTCACCGTTTTTTTTTAAGAAAAAAGTAAATAGGCAAATATCTTGCTTGTGTAGGAAATAAAACGCAATAAATATTACAAAATTAAGATTATACTCAAGTACAACATTATACACAAGTCTGGACAATAAAAGCTGATTTTACTTAGTTACTCTGGTTCCGTGAAGTTGGAAGGCATGTAATAAATAAATAAATTCAATATACTCTGTTTCTTAATGAAATGTACCATAAAATATCAAGTGCGCTAAAGGGAATAATGTCTTACATAAGAGACACCTAAAGAGTATTAATACCATCTGATAATTTTCCTTTAAAGGAGCCAGAAAACTGTAAAAACACTCAATGCATGTACTTCTCATACTGCGTTATTCCTAAAAAAAATATTCTGGAATACTTGCTTTCGGATGCAAACAAGCCAAGGAAATGAACAATATGCCTGGAAAATTATGAGAATACTAACAAAAGTATTTATACAAAGAAAAGTGGGCTTGTTGATATAAGAAAAATGTTGGCATTTAAGTAAAAAATCTAATTTTAAAATTTAAAGTTTTCTAATGAATGTGGATTTGGGCATGCATTTCATTCGCGAGTAATTCTGTACAGCCCTCAGAGGTTTCTACCACTGATGGAGAAAATGTTAGCTGGTTGTTTCGGTTAAGCCTATTTTCGAAGAAAAGACTTCATACTCTGAATTCGTGTTCGGTTAAAACCAAGGAGCTTTCTTTGGAGTGTCCGAACTTTAGATGAACCCTTTCACGCTAACGACATCCAATTCATATAATGACTCACGCTTCTTTAGACATACTTTAAAAGCCCTTAAGTTAAAGAGACTGGGGAGCGAAAGGGTTTCCTTTAGCGTCTTTCAGAGGAGGTGAAAGTGCATTAGAGCAAAAAGAAATTAAAAAGTGTTGAAGTACTGGTGACACGCAAGACGCTCAAATTCAAAATATTTTATGCTTTCAGGATGCAAGAAAGAAAGGGAATTTTAAAAGCCGTCCAAGAAAAACCATAGAAGCAGCAGAGCTTACAAAGTTGAAATTCGCTACTGCTGTAGTGATAAAGATTCAGTTTAGAAAGTTTTACTTGTTAAATATGGTACAATTCTTTTGCTAGAAAGTTTCATTCGAAGTTGAAAAACCGTTGTATTGGAAAGTAATAGTGACTGCTTAAGTTTGTATTACCCAATTTATGTAAAATAAATTGTGCGAATAAGAGATACGGGCAACACCTTGCGTAACCTCTTTTGCGATAAACGATAGAGAAAGTTTCCAAGTTTCAGTCGGAATAAGGATTGGAAAAGTTTCATATCGAATGACCTTAAATAATGTAATTCTATCTCTTGAAAAGTATAATTAACTCTCGTTTCCTGAAAATAAAATTTTCCGCACAGTTATTTTAATTGTAACAAACAGCATTAATGTAATGATGTAGTACGCATCTTGTAGTAAGAAACTTATTAGTAATGTTAAGATTATCTAATTTTTCTCCCACACACAAAAGCTTGAGCTAAATTTATGTTATTTTATTTTTTCGACAACCGAATATTTCTAGTAAGTACTAATATTTTTATACAAGCACGCCAACTTGTCACGGACTGTAATTGGAATACTCAACGTAAATAATGTGGAAAGGAATGCTGCAGTACAAATATATGATAAATGGTAGAAAAATTGGATAATAAATTGGATAGTGAAAAACTGTTCATAAATTTACAGCAATTGCAATGTCTCCGGTGATTTTCTGCTACATCCGAAAAAAGATAAAAAAGCACAAGGCGCAGCAGCCAGTAAGACGAGAAACATCAGAAGCCAAATCTAATACAAAAAAACTAAGTAATCCAAAATCAGTTTTTCCACACCATCACGAATTCCTCATGATACATCTCCAACGTTCAACTCCATAAAGAATTTCAGCTAGAACCAACATTTTAGTATCCACCCACTTCTTTCAAAATATCCCAAATGTACCCAACCTAACCCCGCTGAGACTCTACCAAAATCCCATACACAGACACCGCATCAAGAATAAATTTCCTTTCCATACATTTCTAAATAAATTCTCAGATCTCTAACCAAAGTAGAGATATTATATAAAGATACCTTTACTACCCTAGTAATAATGTAAGTTGTATTTTAAGATTATTAGTAAGATTATTTTAAGTTAATTATAAGTAGATATTAGCAATTATAACAAATGTAGAGTTTATTTAACACTGATCTTTGTATTGTCATATCCAAATGAAAATAAATAAAATTAAAGTTAAAAAAATGTTTGATTCCAGGCTAACTCTTCTTTGAAAGCCAAACATCACTTCCAACAACCAAAGTATTTCTGCTCGATTAAATACCGTTTCTTTTCTCCATACGTGGAGCATGCAGCCCCAGCCAGAGGTGGCCAGCGAGCGCTCCGCTCATTGGCCCAGACGCGTGCCGGGGGGGGGGGCAGAGGGGGGTGCACTTACCTTCTCCCCGCGCTCCGTCTCCACGGCTCGCTGCGCCGCCGCGTCGCACTTGTTCCCCGCCAGCACCTTCACCACGTCGGGCGCCGCGTTCTGCAACGCACCAACACACTCCAGATAGAACGCAGCAGCGAGGGCCTCACGAACAGAATGCTCTCTCCGTTGTCCAACTCCACAAAGAGCTACACATCACGTATCATCAAACACTTTGCTACACCCACAAATAACTTCTATTCCAACATCAAAATAGTAAATTATTCGACACACTGTAGCCTGTCCATGTTAAATTACTTATCAAAACGAATTAAAAAACATATTTGCTTTGGAAGCCTTTCTAAATAATTATTTTTAATAATTGATAAAAGTAGAAGCTCTTGCGGTTACATCACGAGTAATGTAATTGCGATACGTATAATGTTATAGTGTAGCTGGCCACCAACATATGAGAACGTTTAGTACTACAATATGTTAATTTTATACCATTTTTATTTATATTTTCTATTTAAGTAATAGATTAAATAAAATTCATTTCTCGGGAGAACTATCGTCTGAAGTTTGTAATTTAAGATTCATATTGATGAAATGTTTGTTCGAGATTTCGGTAATTCATTTTCACCATGCTAACTGTTATCCACAATAGCCAAATACCATTTATTCCTTATTTAACAATAGAGTGGTTTGATATTTTAAACTGTAATTTCTTTGGTTTCAGAAACAGAATGTGAACTAAAAATAAAATGACATGTACCCATAGATTTTTGCATTGAGAATCATTTCAAATAATTTGCATGAGTATAATTAAAGATGTAATCACGTTAAAAACGTGAACGTCACGTTTTCATGTTTTGTTTTTTTGTTTTTTCTTCTTGTATCAGACAACTGATGATGATGGCTAAGCCATCGAAAG
>BOPP01000005.1:15189298-15253852 GCA_017312745.1 Gryllus bimaculatus | reverse complement strand
CCGATCGCGCAGCGATCATCTCAGAGGCTAAATATGAAATACAAATACTTATAACAGTTGTAGTTATTGATATACAAGATGCGTAAGTAAACTGGATCTTACATACCTGGAGCTTCTGGGCCGAAAACAAAGTCTGCGAATTTTTAAGGCGTGTGTCTTGTTTAAGGAGCACAGCCGGTCGGGCAGCTGGGGAAGGGGCGGGAAGCAGGGGTGGGGTGCGGAGTGTAGGGTTGATAAAACGCGGGGGCTGGTGGATGCTTGAGAGACGAGTCCGTAGCCGCGAGCAAGGTTTAGTGGCAGTGCGTGAGGGCGAGGGGTGGTGTGGGGCTGTACATTGTGGCTAATTTAGCAGGAGTGTGTAAGAGAGTTCAGGATTTGTTGTTAAGACATGTCAAGTTCTGTCTTTTTACGGCGATTGTGTATGTGTAGGGCTTTCATAATTTTTCTGTTCAGTATCTGTTTCTCAATTTCTAGAATTCGGAAATTTATTGTTTTATCTCTAATGTGTGTTTGCTTTAAATTTAGGAGTCTGCAACCGATCGAAATGATCATAAGTTGAATTAAAATATTGATACCTGACAATATCTTTATTTATTTATTATTAGTTTGTTCTAAAGACACAACTGTTTTGTTTTGCGTACAAACGTACTATTGAGGTTAAAACGCTATTTACTATACTACCCCATAAAATTATTTAACGTTTCCTCTAACACAACTTTTCACTCATCATTTTTTACATTTCTCAAAAATGAAAAAGTGGTGAAAAAATACATACTAACTTTTTTATATTATCATCATTAAAGCTATGAAAAATATAATATTAGGGATTGTTCAAAAGATTTACCTTCTAAAATCGTAAAGTATTTCTTCTCCAAGTAAATTACTTCCCTACAAATAACAACCCTTAAAAGAACATTTTAATCCTGTAGATACCGTTTAATAATTTGAACAGATGTAAAGCAACTTTTCTTGTAAATGGGATTACGGCGAAAAAAACGTTCAGTGTTTTGTGTAGTTAGAAAATCGTATTTCATTTTTTTTAACTCGGAAGAAGGAAGCTGCGTGACAACCGATTTCTCTGGATTACGCAAAGTTCAGAGGTCGCAGAGGAGGTAATGGAAAAAAAGAATCTCAAGAAAAAACACAGTAAAAGAAATACGTCACAAAACATTTTTTCTGATCATGATGTTTTACAACTTCATTTTCACAACAACTAATGATTAACAAAAAAAACATAAAACTTTAAGAAACTGAATAATCATTACACGAACCATTTGAATTCTTGTAAAAGAACACATTTCTTCGAATTATCTCACTTGACTATTTTTTATCCTTATTTGTTCTTAAATAATATTGAACTTTAAGCAAATAAGAATTTGTAACTACAGTTTTATTACTTTCAATGGAAAGAACAATTATCCAATGTTTTTTGAAGAAATGTTAATCCAACTCATTAATCGCGTTTGTTAAAGAAGAAACTTACATTATTACACATTTTCTTCGATGGAAGTTTAATGGACTTACAAAACTACGCTTCAGCGTCGTCGGGGGATCTTCTTTCTAATACCCAGGAAGCGTGTTCCTCAAAGGAACAACAATATAAATTATTTAAGAATTAAAATTCCTTCCGAGATAGCAGCCGTATCTTCCAATTTACTTCTCGAATTTACTGCCCGTTAAAAGTTGGTCGGACGGCGGGGGCGGCAGCGGGGGTTCACGCTGGGGGTAACTACCCGGAGATGAACGTCAATTAGAGCTCGGCGTGGGTTGGGGGTGGGGGGGAGCGCCCGAGGTAGGGCCCTGGGCGCCCCCGTCCCCGCTTGCGTCCTCGCCCTTCCTGCCAGGGCTTCTTCCCTGGTACCCTGCGCGTTGCCGTTCCACCTCGCAGTTTCTGACTTTGCGCCTTGACGCCGCCGCCCCTTCTCAACCACCGCTTACGTTTCTGCCATTGCTGGAAAGGACACAGGCCTCACCAAATTTGCTACTTGATACGCATCACGTCTATTAGTTGTTTTAGTTTGCGGGCGATTAATTCCCTTACTAACGGGTCTTCAATGGTCTCCACAGTTTTCTTTTTCCAAACCTTCTTCTATATTATCTTCTAATCGTTTCATTTTCTTTATTGACTCTTCATATTCTGGAAAATGTTTGAAATGAATGAGGTGGCTTGATTAAGAAATTCATCCAGGTTTTCAGTGATAACATTGTTATTGTCCCGAAATTCACTGTTTCTCCCTTTTTTATAATTTTTTTCCTCAAAATTCTATATTCTGTTTAGTTTCTTCACCCTAAGAGCTGAAACTACTACTAACAAATATCAGCAAATTAGTTAAACAGTGTAAATGTTCTTCTTTTATTCTTGGTAGTTAACTTTGAATTCCGTTTCCACCAACTATATTTTGTGTCCGCTTGATCTTTTTCTTTTATCTGATTCATTATGTCATTATAGTTTAACGATTCTTATTCGAACTAGTAGTTTTGGCAACTCTCCCACTAGCTTGATGGCCGTGGGGCATGCTTGTGTGCGACGTCACTCTTGAGGCTTAGTCTACCCGGCTACCTGAGTTGAGGCACCTACTCCCTGTGCAACCCCCGAGCTGTTACACTGCTCAGACGCACAATAAATTGCTTCCCTCTTCCTGCGGAGCAGGGGATGATGCCTCAGAGAGCCTGACCAACACGGGGCATTCTGGTCTTTAAAGCTGCCCTCTCACAGACAACCCAGGTTTACACGTAAGCTTCCGCGGCTCGATTCGATTCTGGGAGACGCCGCGACGCTGGCTGAGAGGCCGACGTTTCGCCTGACATGTCGCAGGCTTCCTCAGAGATATGACATCTTTGCCCTGAGGAAGCCTGCGACATGTCAGGCGAAACGTCGACATCTCAGCCAACGACGCGGCGTCTACCGAATAACCCAGGTTTGTCAGAACCTGCGACACACTAGATTTAAATTGTCACGATTCACTTCGCAAACAATGAAGCAGCGTCGACAGTTTTACATCCGGCATCTCAGATTCGTTTAACCTGACTTGCCTGTGCATGGGTCGCTTAAAGGGCTTTACGCACTAACAAGCCACGCTCAAGGGTCTGTCTTGTCCCAGTTGTAAATCTGTCGTTGCCGATGTGAAGCACGCTGTGGTAACAATAAAGCAGCGCCCAGGAATTAATAACCTGCTCCTGGCAGGCTTGTTTCGCGAAGCTTGACCGTAGGGGTGTAGCAAAGGAACGACCAAGACTAGAGTAAATATTTAGGAAAAAATCATCCAGAGAATTATTTTTATCATAACTAAAAACATATCCCCATATATTTGCATGGCTGAAACTGATAAACAAATTCATTCGATTTTCCTGCCAATTGCATGGTTATAAGATGCGAGTTCCGAAGTGGTGGCGAATTTTGGACACTACTTCATAGTTGAAACTCTGAGTCAGTTACCGAATAACTGCTGGATTCTAGAACTTGTTTCTCAGATTAATACCAGGGAAATTCCGAAGTAGTTCCTTAAAAAATGGACGTGATCTTTTATTCTTCATCATTGTTTCTTTCTCTCTACACACACATATGCAAACACGCGCCCAAGCACACAGTTATATGCATTAAACCACTACTCATGTCGAGAGATGAGACCGGAAGAGAGTTTGCTTCCTCTGGGGCGGTCATGCCCCACTAGGGGAGATACCTGGTTGAGTCATAACCCCGCTAGGTACCGCGTGGATCGGCGCCGTGACTCACGTTTCAGTTGCGAGTAACACCGTCTCCCGGTGCATTACAAGCACTAGATTTACGGGACTATATACTTTAGTTGTAGACTTGCCCGGAATCAATTCTCACGCACTCACCCACTGATTACGGACACTTGGCAGCGAGTCGCACCCGCGGCCGCGCCGCCCTCGCTCCGCGGGCGAGACCTTTGCCCGCGTAATCCCCGAGGTAATGAAGAGGCGTTTAGCGCGTGGTTCGTCGCGCAGCCGCGCACCGCGGCTACGACCCTCTAAATTTATCCCGGAACAATTTCGTTGGCCTTAAAATGACGTTATGGCCGGCAACAATGAATTTAGCGCGGCGGGGCCTGTAAACAACTCCACGCAGCCCAGAGGGGCATGGGAAAGGAGCAGGGGAGGGACAGGGGGAGGGAAAGCGCGAGACGCGTGGACGAATCGCAGTCGTCCACCAACCAACCGGGTAAACACGGTTCCATAATGGACTGTATGAACGCGCCGGCTCGCCGCAGAAACGAAACCCATTCGGGCCACGTCGATTCCAAGCAAATATTTGGGGGCCATGGGATGTTTGAACGGAGCGCGTGTCGTTGAGGGATCGTGACGTTCCGAGGACGAAGAAGAGTCCTTTCCGAGAAACTGGCTTCAGCTGCGTTCGCACTCTGAAATGTTGCTAGCAGATGAAACTATTTGTGTTCAGTAGATTGCAGTTTGCCTGGCTGAATGTAGGGACTGGTGGCGAAAGGTAAGCTCGATTTCAAATACATGAAGATTATTCTCAAAGATTGACTAAAGGATTAGAAGTAACAAGTTGAACGCTACATTGTATGTGATACGCTCCTCTTGTACTTCTGTTCAAAATCTTCGATCGAATTCTGCAGTTCGGAGTTCACAAAAAAAATCTCCAAAATCGACAGAGCTTGCAACGAAAAAATATAATTATACCGAGAGAAGTACTGACATTTGAAGTTGTTTCAACAATTTTAAACACAAGCTGAATTTTCCAAAAGTATACTGTAATGATGATGGATCCTATTTACCAACACTCTTGAAGTTCGCCTCCCTAATTCGAACTAAACTTTTGACTGATGTCCTTGGTTAGCTGTTAGAAAATACGGTAAAATGCTACAGCAAAATGAAGAGATTATTTTCTTTTCTGTTGAAGAAATGCTGAATAATAGGAAAATTTTCTGGTGCAATATTTATTTACTGAACAGTGTAATGTTGAATTACAAATGCAATAAATCAAATTTCAATTTACATGTTTTTTCGCTGAAATGTCTCGTACCCTGTGATTTCCCGTAATGCATACTTAAACGTTTCTCGACAATGTCATTTAATCGCTTTTGCAAACTTAAGGAGATTCGTCGTATGATGCTTAACACAAAATCTATCAGACAATCTGTGGAAAATATCTTACATAAGTAGTCACATTTCTTATAATTTTAAATATTCTCACGAATGTGATGTTTGTAGCCTTTTGAGAGTTTGTTATACTCTAATGTAACTGTCAAATATTACGAATGTAAAACGTTCTTACTCAATTTTCCCCTTGACAATACTAACGTGGAACGTTTATACTGAAGAGTGCTTAGTAAATTTGTGAAGGGAGAAAAATCTCACTATTTGTAAAGAAAGACGATATGATGCATTTTATGTACCCATGAAGGCACTGTAAAAAATAATGGTAATACTAAGGTTTTTTATAAAACATTTTTTTTGTATTCAGTTCACCATACCAGTCAATTCCTGGTGAAGTTTGTGTGAGATAATTAGTTAATTGCGCAGCATTTCTGTCTAGATAGGTACATAGAATGAACGGTATGTTGCAGGGGTTTTTGAGTATGTAGGGAAATAAAATTTAATGTTAATATCCAAGATTTGCTTTAAATAATAGTGTTGAATTCTTTATTTTAATGAATTTCTTATGCAATTTGCATGCGTAAGCTACGGTTTTTGACATAGGCACAATACTTCTGTTTGACGACATGGAGTGTCATTTGAACTTTTCTGATTGAAGTACAAGAGTTCCAAGATGACTACACTTCTACTCGTATTGTGGCCTTCTTGTATCGTACATCTCTAGGGTTTAACACAACTTTTTTAATTTTAACATTCTGTTACGAAGAACTGTTTGGTTTGTTGTTTGTTTTTTTTTTTTGCGAGAGAAAGCGCGATGAAGAAATGTTCTGAAGCAAAGAAATGCAATTTCTTTTCAATTTTTTAATATTTTAAAAATATTTTTGAAAACACTCATGAAAAAATGTTGAAACTGCACATACGCCGTTACAAAAAGCTTGGTGTGTTGAAATGTCAATATTTGGTGACCTTTCAATCTGATTCGATGTTACTACATTATGTCAGTTGAATGTATTAGCCTTTATAAAGAATGCGATATAAATAATCGCAAAAAAGTGTATTTTGCATCTTTTATACTTTAAATACTTATAACTGCCAAAAACTCCTTCAATCGTTTTGTCGTAAAAAATCCATTTTAATAACCATGAACATTGTAGTCTCTGAGCAAGATAATATAAAGAGTTTTACATTTAATTCCAATTATATTTCCAAACTTGCTTTGATTCTTCGTATGCTATTACAATGCGCAACTTTGTTATGATGTTCATGCTGGCAAAATGATATATTGCAATATAACTGGGATTATTACCTCCGGAGTGCAAATACATCAACATCTGCGAAATGCTGCCAGTTAGTATTTGCCAACCCACAAAAACTTAAAGTTCGGAAGAATATTAGAGTTTATAGCAAGGAAATAAGATGCTTATTATTTTTGTAAAAAGTGTTTCTACTAGTCTTTGGTTTCTGCACTGACATAAATATTTGTCGTATTGACTAACAAATATATAGTCAATTATCATTTTTCTATTCTACATTGTTATTATTATTATTATTTGGTGTATTTTCTTTCTCATAAAATTATTAATCCTCTCCGAAAACACATTTTTTCAGATATGCACAACTGTAGTATCTGTATGACAGCACATTTTACAACCTTAACATTAGATAAGATTTAACGTTTATTTTGTTTGATAGTTTCATTATCTTAATTGTGAATTAAATAAATACAAGACAATGTATTATATTTAGTAAGTGATTTAATGGTTAAAATGTGAAAGAACTATTATGATGATTGTTCGGTACTTGTGGACGATATGCATAAGAAGTTCTCTTTCATAATTCATCTCTTCTTTATGAAGTATTTGAGTAACTGCGAGTGTCGCGAGTGAGACATATGAGACGTCATTGAACGCGTCGCGGTCTCCCAGTAGGGAACTGATAATGTGCTTAAGAATCCACCACAATAATCTAAGAAATTTCCAAAAACGAGTTTATACGTGTTTTAGCGCTGCGATTTTTTGTGGATACATCGGGAATTAAACCAACGACAAATAAAAATATCTATGTAGGTGGCGTTGATTAAATTTTACTAAACTTAATTAACACTTTATTCGCATAAACATACAAAACAGTCGTCTTTTAATGTTTATAAAGATTCGCATACAAAACTCCGCAAACAAAGCATTTGCAGAAGTAGAAGTGAACACAAATTAGACTGGATTTGTGGAGTTTTATTTGCTTAAAACATTAGGGGACAAAAATATGGGCCATAAGCAAATCCGGGGAAGAAAGAAATGTAGTTGTAGAAAATTTGGACACAGAATTTTTGGAAGTCATTTAAAATAATCTTATACGAGAAGCAGAATTTACGCTGTAGAACAGTTTACAGGTGACCTTTTACATGCGTTTTCCTGCATATTAGAAAAAAAGTGTTCAAAATGTAGCTGTACTAAACTGTTGAACTAAAATGTTGAACTATTCGCAATATCCATACCTGCAAGTATTTTTACAGCTATTATAATTTTGAAATTGCAATATTACGGGTTCATATCCCGTATGGAGGTAACACAGAAGGTCATTGGGTGTTGGGAATTTTTGAATGGGTGTATAACATTAGCAGCTACTGCATTCATTGGTATGTCCAATATAAGATTCTAAAAGAATTTGAATAAATCTATGCATGACATTTAGAAATTTTCAACACATGAAAGGACTTGTAAACAGTACACTGCGTCGGTGCACCCATATTCAACTAGTTCATAATTTAGACAATACGGTTGTCCAATAAATTTCACTTTGTTACAACATCAGTTTATAATCTAAGGAAACACCGAATCCATTATTATAGGGATTCTGTAAATATCCGGTGTTCTTTATCCATGTAAAATAATCATAATGAACGGATACATTTGATACTATTTGATGATGATTACACTTGAAATAACAGCGTTAAAGCTACGTGTGGTTCAGATGTACGAAATGCTCTAGAGCACTCACCTCCTGGATGTTCCGGAGCCAGTAGGAGAGGTGGTTGAAGGAGTCCAGGCTGGTCACGTCGTACATGAGCAGGATGCCCATGGCGCCGCGGTAGTAGGCCGTGGTGAGAGTGCGGAACCGCTCCTGCCCCGCCGTGTCCCTGCGGGCACGCGCATTCACATCCTCTGAGTAATTGCGATTCGAAAGTTAAGGAAATAGTATTCAAACAAATTACAGTGATACCTTTCTAATGGTTCCAAACAAAAGCCGTTGTGATATGTTCTGACATAATATGAAAATCGTAATCAAGCAGCTTCATTGAGCTTATCGTACTATGGGAAACGAACATCTGATCTAATTGTGCTCTTTGCATTGAAGTATGTTCACATTTATTTAACTACACATAACCTACATAATTTCAAAAGTTTTTTCACGGGCAAGCTAAAACATCTGTTACACAAAAACAAGTAATTATTGACATCTGTACTCTGGTTGTTTCTTCCACTTGAGGTTCAGATTTTGAACTACATTTGACGCAACTTAATCGTCATGAATAATTCAAAAAGGATGCGTTCCAAGTCTTTACAATCACTTACGTTACTAAAGTTTGTGAACTTTTTATTGGGAAGTACAGGTGATACCTGTTGAAATTTAACAAACATTTTTTATCTACTTTACCATAACATGGCATCTGTGTGTGTATATTATTTGTATTTTGAATGTATTCTCAATTCGCTTTGAAAATAAATATTAGATTCATTCTTATTTGACTAAAATCATTTTTAATGTTTCTGGATGTAGTATTACGAAAAATGTTCACTATTAAATTCTTTAAGGTCTAAAAAATTAATTTCTTTAAAGCGACTTTCGATAACGTAGTGGACAACATTTATTAAGCTTCCGAAAAGTTCAGATGATATATGCTAGGTAGTTAAAACAGTTGTACCTTTCCAAAGCACAAATATAAAGGAAATTCATATTTTACTTGTTCCCCATGGATTACTTGCTAGTTTTCTGTGGTTCGATTTCCAGCAAAAATGGATCTGAAACTTTCTAATACAAATCCTCTCAATTCCTATAGTTGTGTGACGAAAGAAAAAGCTCAGATGGGCCGAGAAAGTTGGCTATGGCGATGGGAACACGTAATGCTCGTCACATGTCTCCCTTACCCTCAGGCGTGGTTTATAAATAAAAACAGGGCTCACACCTGGGAAGACTGCTATTTGGCAAAAGTCAAATTTACGACACTAAAATGTCAAATATATACATTCATACATTAGTTTCCTTGTTTTCTTTTGATATATTTTTTACTCGTATTCAAAATGACTTCTTATTTATAGATAATAAAGTTATTGAAGGTATGATAAACTTCAATTTTCATTTCTTAATCCAATTTTCATATTAATATTAATTTAGTATTTGAAGATATATTCACCTGTGTGAATATATCATATTCACTTGTGTAAATATTTTGCACAGTCGAAATATTTTGCATATTTTGACGGCCAATTACGTGTTAATTTACTTGTATGTTAACTCATTGGCCCACAAATTATTTTGCGAAATGTTTCATCTCTAAAGTATTTGCTCGGTCTGGCATTTTAAATCAACGTCATTTTGCCATCAGTTTGCCAATCATTCAGTCGGCAGGTGGATTAACAGTTTACTCGTACATGTTGAAAAGAATCTCTCAAAAAATTCATGTCTTTTATATTTCAAAATCTAAAGCTTTTAAAGAAACTTTTAAAGAATAATGAAAATGTATGAAATGATAATCTATTAATAAAATTATTTCATTCTATTTAATAAATGATTTTTAATATTGTTAATATTACTACTTGAAAGATTATCCCATTTCTTCATCTTTGTATTTATGGTTTTCATAGGGGGCAAATATGGTATCATATCAACGTAATTAAGTTCAACTTTGTTGTAATGAGTAATGAGCCTATTGGGAGACTTCGGACGTGTTGTTTTTTAAAAGTTTGAAATAGAAATCTATGGGAAGATAAGTAAATTAAGCTTGTTCCTCAAAACACCAAGGAACACTGGAAAACACGCACTCTACATCCAATTGAAACAGTGATTTTCGTGAGGCGCCCGCAAGCAGAGAGCAGAAGAGAAATTAGGACAAGATATGCCCCTCACGACGGCTTTTTTCAAAAGATAAATTTGACCACATAATAAGAAAAGGCGGATCGTACTGGAATCTAATAAAGATTCGCAGTAAAATAACATATCGAAATATTTTAATTCTGTTCGTTCGTCAAATAATTTGCTTCTTATGTAGCACAAATTATTTCATTCGTAGCTAGAAATACTCTTTAAAATTATCTTATCACTAGCAACATATTTTAAGATTTGATAAGAACGAATGTTTAATTTTTAACTATTTTTATGGTTTCGTATTTTGGTATTTTTATAAGAACTAGTTGATTCTGTGATAATATTGCACACGTTGAGAATCACTGTTTCAAAATTGGAAATACCTTCCTACTGGAATCCTACTTTGAACGTCAAGACCGGGAATAGAGCCTTGAATCTTACAGAATGTCCATGCATTAAACAAAATCCAGCACCGAATGCGCCATCTGATGTTGAACATTTATACATTGAGTATTTGTGTTCGTGTATGTGGGTGTGCTTACGTAAAAGCGTAATCAGAACTTAGAAATCACTATTTTCCCCTTAAAATATTGGAAATGCTGTACACAACCCAGCCCCATGCTCGGAACTCGTGCATTCGGGGGCGAGTTTCACGCTGATTGCCGCTTTACCGCGCTGATGCACGATCTCCACAGCGCACCCTAACGCTGAGCATATTGTCGAAAGCATCGAACATTTGTGTCGAGCTTTTGAGGTTGATCGAGTTGCGATGCAGGTAGATCAAAAATAGATCCGTAGTTGTGGACAAAGGGCACCAAATATGAGCGACACGTCCCGAGTAATTAGAGAATGCTGCGGCTCGGGATGAGGTCGAGTGATCGGCCGAAGCGGTGGCAGCCCCCCCTCCAGGTATTTTAGTGTCACCCCCACACGCCTTCACGCTCCAATGCCCGTAACGGAGATCGTTGTACTTCAATTGCGAAAAGTAGATCATTCCTCATCTGACATTTACATTTTTACAGTATTTGGTGGTGTTGTTCGCGACTATCACAATTGTTTCAATATCGCACTAGTAAGTCTGGACACAAACTGCTATAATTAATAATAAGAAGAAGAAAAAGAAAAATAAAAAGAAAAAGAAGAAGAAAAAGAAAAAGAAGAAGAAAGAGAAAAAGAAGAAGAAAAAGAAGAAGAAAAAGAAAAAGAAGAAGAAAAAGAAGAAGAAAAAGAAAAAGTAGAAGAAAAACTAGCGTACCCGTGCGAGAACTCTCGCGTATTTAATTCGACCCTCTTCCCTATCCATTTCCGTATGAAAAGGGAAAGTTGTTAATGAAACATTACTTTTTTTAAACAATGTATAAAGTTAAATTCCAATATATTTATAGATTATCAAATGAAAATATTAATACTTTGATAAATGGTCCCAAATATATGTGCTGCTAAATATTACCCTTCACTGCAATTGCCTGTATACCATTTTTATGTCAATTCTTTTGTGAGATATTGCTCTCAAAATGTTTTTTCATTTTGCTATCATTTGAAGATCATAACATTCGTGGTGGGCAAACAATTATTAAATAGTATTTTTTAGGCTTAAATAGTAAAGTTTTAACAAAAACCGCTGCTTTCAAATATTGCTTAGAGTCTCAATGAGCATTAACTAAAAAAATACATACAGTGGTGGATACAACGGCAGATACGCAGCAGTGCACAGAAGATTTGTAAACTAAATCATGGTCCTGATATCATAAAATTCGGAACATCACTCATTTAAATAAGCGAAAAAGTGATTTCACAGCTTGCATTAGACAGCCCGGCATTTAATGTACTCGCATCGTCAGTCTTCTCCCCTCGCCGAAAAGCGTCCTGCCACCATCGCTTGCACTTTGGGCGCTGTCGCGGGCAGACGATCGGCTGGTAAATGCAGACAGCCCGCGGGAGCACGCGTTGTGCAGACCTACCCTCAAGCAACAGTCACAACTATGTTTATAACTTTATAAAAGTATTAATTCAATTTTATTTTCTATTTCACGGTAATTCTGTATTATTTCCTTAACTGTGTAGTTTTCTGTGTAATTATTATGAAGGAAAGAAAATTCAAGAATGAAGGACTAAATTTCTCGCCCCAAATGTGCGCGATGCACCCGTGAAGGATAATTCGACATGCAGCAGTAGGATATTACGGAGTTGATGGAGCCTTATTAACCGCACAAAATCGTCATCTTTCCTTAGAGAATTTCATACTGGGAAGATGATAATGATACTTCCTTTATCGTATAGGATTTCAGAAATGTGTGGAAGATCACATAATTCATTTCTCGTTATGTAAAGTATTATATTACTTTGGTATAGATTCACAGAAGGAGAGGGGAGGAAGTATTAAATGTTTACGTAATCAATTACAAGCGATGTTGTGTAATAATTCGAGCGAGCTATGTAATGTATAGATCTGTCCAATTGGATTTATACATCCAATATTTGTATTAATCCGAAGTATCTTTCCCCAATTTTCAGCGAACAGTTGTTTTTTTTCACTTTCCCCCACCATATAATCATTATGATTACAAAACCAATATTTTGTTGAAATTACTAAGGCAATTACATCCGCGCAATTGCGACGTGGAAGCCGGAGCAAAGCCCAGCCCCGGGGGTCCGAGCGGAGCGTTGACCTGCATGCAGCTGGTGCAGCTCACTCGCATTACGTCACGCCGCCCCCAGCCATGCCCAGCACGGGCCGCACGACAGGGGCCCGGCACGAACGCCCGCCCCACCTCAGCCCCTGTTCACAAGAAGACCGCCAACAATATCTTCTCTACGTTTCAAATCGATTTTTTTTATTCATTGTGATGGAAGGCTTACGGTTAACAAATATTTCAATGTTATATAAATAAGCAACTCGTGTACTTGTGTATAAGTGGTATGTCTTCTGACGGTCTGGCTAATTAGTTGATAGTCGATTAACGTCACTTCATCCAAAATGGGTGAATAAAGTCAGAAATAGGAGCAACATCGAATCATACTTCTGATTTCAACCGGATAAAGTACATATTAACCAACAAGAGGTGGCTAGGATAATTGAGACACGTAACGGTGTCCATAAATGGCAGATAACGTGTTAAATCACGGAAGAGGCTGTTGGTGGAAAGCTTTGAAGGCACCGAACGCAATTTTGAGTTTCCCTGCGATAGTTTTAAATTTCCTTTTACCCCTAAACCTAAAATAACCTCTCTATACTGTTCTTCAGTTGGAGCTTCATTACACATTTCTGAGTTTGTGACGAGGCACCGGCCTTCACGATTTACCAAAAAGTTTTGGAGTCTTTGTAAGGCAAAATTGTTAATGCAATTTTATGCCAAAATACACGCACACGCGCAAGACGGCTTACTTTTGAACAAGCACCTTATTTTAGTCATCTCTTTGTGATAACAAAATTAGTGTAATAAAGTTGGAAATGATCCTTTGATCGTCATTCATTCAATTTTATTCAAATCGTCTGAATATTGTGCGAAATAATCTGATACTGCTAACATTGGCCGTATTTCTGGCTTTAGCCATAACGTTTTCATGTGCTTATTTTTAGGAAACAATCCACTTATCCTTTTCTTGCTGTCTTCATTAAATGTTATATATTTGCTTTCAATGTATAATTTTGCTGATGGCATCAGTTTCCCAATTTCGATTTGCGATATTGCTTAAACTTAATTTCGTATCGCTAACACTCTCCTCTGCTCACTTCTCTCTCCTCAATATCTCATCGCAGTCATACGACTAATATTAATGCTGTTTCTCTCTTTATCTGTCTCTCCCTCCCTCTGTCAGCCCGTACCTCATTTATCCACTCGCAACCCCCCTGCTCGCCGAGTGCCCCGCCCCCCAAGTGTCCTGGTGGCCTCGTGCTCTGCGTTCGCTCCCGTTCACCGATTTCGCCGCCGCCCCCCCGCCCCCCTTGGCAAGGCCCGTGCGCACGCTAGCCCACCGGCCAGTCGCCCGGCCGGGCCCACACGGACGGCGTGCGAGCTGACGGACGCAGCGCGCCGCTCGTTTGTCACACACACGTCGTCGTACGTCACCGGGCGGCACGCGCGCGCGCGCTGTCACGCGACGCCGCCATCGTCTTCCGCGTTATGAGCCACGCATCGAAGCCTTGCCTCTGGCTGGACCCCATCAGCAAGGGTGGCTGAGGGCCTGGCAAATTGGGCTGAGAGAGGAGAAGGGACGGAAAAAGGGAATCATGAGGGAGAAGGAGGAATGGAAAAATTGGAATCGAAAATCTCGAATGTCCAAATGGTTCCAAATTACAGAGCATCAGTCATAGCAGGTCAGGATGACTCAGCATTGAGAAGAAAATATGTATTCAGCAAATATTGTGACTAATCGTTCCATTTCTCGTCCAAAATGTATACTAAACACGTCCCTTTTGTTTAAAATTCCCATAAATGCTTTGTACTTTTCAGCTTAAAGTGTTTATTTACAGTGATTTTATTTGCAAATGGGAGGGTGATGTGTTTGTTTGTTAATGTGTGAATTTTTGTATGTTTGAAAGAATAGTACTAATTAGTATTTACTAAATTAATAATAATCAAAAGATTAAACCTTCGCCCTGATGAACTTCACCTGGAATACTACAGGTTTTCTAGGTTTCAAACAATTTATAGGAATATTCAGTTATTGAACAATCACTACTGTGATAGATAAACAATTGTACCAGTTCTCAGCATACGCACTGCTGAAGCGAACGCTATAACCACCTATTTTGCCTTTCGATTCGTCTATGCAGTTTGAAGGAATAGTAATTTGCGAGAGTATGGGAATTTGGATTACTGTATGCCCTTTCCTCAAAGATACAGGAAACACCCATCCAGAGTTTGATGGTTACAATACAAAAATTGTAAAATCGTGAAGACACAAAGACTTATAAGTGCAATTCGATATTACTGAAAGTGGATTTTTTTGTTAAGTTACTTTCAGTGTTGGTCGTTGAACAAAATATGAGTTTCACTGATGAAAGGGGGCACATCTGCATTGGAACAAGATAACGCAATTGATCTTCAATCAAACTTCCCACTTTCAAAAGAAATAGGGGGATGTATCACGATAAGGTGTTTAATATAATCTTTTTAATACATCGAAGGGCTTAGAAGATATATAAGATTGACTTCATAAAGATAGTCGAAGTAATGAAACTTTTCCTTGAATATGACTAATAATGTGAACACAGCGGGGATAAAATTCTATACGAAGTTATATCAATTGAAAGCAGTTGTCACCTCCTCAGAACGGTATTTCTCGTAATTTGCTTTGTTTGTAGTGCATAATGCATTCTTTAAGAAGTCAGTAATACTGTTCAGAATGCTCTATAATTAGTTTTTCATTCGTGATTTCTCTGACGTAAAGAGCAATTCGATGAAACATCGTGGTGTTACGTAGCTCACCTACTTGACAAAATAAACATTATTAGAAAAAGTGTGAATGTGTGCAATTCTTGTGTACGTCAAAAAGACCTGTGGCGGTCTTCGTGAGACCTGTTTTGAATCAATGTGTAGAGAGAGAGAGGGATTGTAGATGTTCAAAAACCCGAATGAATTATTTGCAAGCAGATTGGAATCTTTATATTTGAAATTGAGGAAAATTGCTAAACATTTTCTCAACTTTTACTCATTTTCGTAAGATACTTCTAAGAAAGGGTTTTAATGGTCTTATTTAATTACCGCTTATTAATCTATGCACATTTTTGTTCTATTGTCTTCAATAACAATGGACTGTGAGTTTCGAAGCCACCTGAATTACGTATGTGTGACAGAATAGTATATGTGTGACAGCGTATATCATTTCAGAATCACGATTTAAACTGACTATGAAGTTCTTAAGCCTATATCAAGAAGAGAAATGTCACTGATAGAAACTTAGGCAATGACATGAGAATGGAATTGTTTAGGTAGTTTTGTTTATTTTTTGTTTGTTTTTTCGTCTTCACAATGATAATTTTGCTATCACAGAAAGTTTTAAATATGTTTGCCCATATTTTCTTGCAACGATGGCATGTTAAATACACGGGTTGTATTTGCGTATTTTCACAGAGTATTCTATTCTGTAAGGTGTTTAATTCTATGGAACGAAAGGTCGATGTTCATTGTCTCTTCAGACAAGATGTGAAAGAAAAGATCACAGTTAGCGTATCATCTCTGCCATCATAAATGCAGTTGTACTGCATTTATGATGGCTTGCTGACTTTTTAATAAAATATCTGTAGAAAATTGATATCATATAGAGAAACCTAGTGTCATATTATTAGGAACTTTCTCGTCTGTTTTGGCAAGTGAGATATTCAAACACCACACAATTTTCTAACTTTATAATGCGTGAAAATTGTATACTCTTCCAGCCCCAACTCCGTAAGATACTCTAGAAAGGAACTGCCTCCATGTCATTTGGCCCTTCTCCAAGAACCCACAATGGTGGTACTTGCCATTTTAGTTCATTGATGATAAATGGTTTCTGATATCTCGACTCCATTTATTAAATAATCAATAAAGCATACCAAATGACTTTTAAAATGTATCGAAAATTCATTTGTATATTTTAATATATATATATATATATATATATATATATATATATAAAATTATAAGATACACGATTACATTTTTCTTGGATAAATTTAAAAAAACCTTATTATAAGAGATGGGACATGAAACAAACTTCAATCCACATCACACCGAACGTATCTTTCTATACCTTACACGTAAATAATATCAAACATATATTTAGCTTCAGAAAAATATGTCAAACTGTTACATTGGAAATTGTTTAATTGTAAAGAATAGATGGCGGGGAAAATTATCGAATAGCACGACGAAATGCGAGATGATGTCAAAGGTTTCAGTGCCGTCCTTGTATCAACTATGCGGTGATTCCCCCTAGTTTTGCCCGATATTGGAATTTGCTGTGCTTTTTTACATAGTCGGCTGATCCTTCACAGCCTAGCATCTCCACGGCTTACATACGATTTATTGTAAGATTTTTAACTCACCAGATTTGAAGTTTAATAGGCGTTCCATCCAGGTTGATTATTTTCTGTTTGAAGTCGATTCCTGAAACAAAAAATATTTTATTTTGAAATATATTCTGAAGACATTTTTTCTTTTAACACACGATTCGGCAAAAATGCATCATTGCTTCCTGAAGGTGCCAATTTTAAGGTTCTGAAATTTGTCTCTTTATTAATATAATATTTAAAACGTCATAAACTCATTCCATTTCAATGAGACGAATATTAGAAATTAATATTATGAGATATCAATTATTGAACCAACATAAAAGTTACAAAATTAAGAATTTCTATTCTATACAATTTTATTCCACGACATGAAAAATACAAATAATATTTAAAAGTACATGAACACGTAAAAACTAGACCACATACGGATATAGCCTAATTAAAAACCTTTAAACACATTGCGGATTTATCCAGCTACAAGTTAGTGATTGAAGACGTCCCGCTGTTTCCCTTGACGTAAACCCACTTTGTCGCAAGTTTATTTCTCCTTGGAAACACTCGCAGCGGTTTCCGGTCTCTCCGCGCCGCGCCCCGCAGAGCGCCGTATGTTTCCGTCGCCGGGAGCAGCAAAAAGTCGCTGCAACTTGGATCCGCCGCCCCTGTTTCGCGACGAGCGCCGTGCGCCGCCTGCGAGCGAGGCCGGCCCCGTCCTCGCCCCGCACAGGCACCGGGTTCCGCCCCGCCGCCCCTCCAACGCTCCGCCCCCACAACCGCCCTCACATCCTCACCGCACAACCCCGCTCCCGCCCCGCAGCGCCTGCCCTGCCCGCGCCCCGCCCTGCCTCGCCCCGCCCTCAGCCGCCAGTCCCATCCCGCACAGCCCCCGGCTCCTCGCCACCGCACCTCCACCGTCCTCGCCCCGCCCAGCCCCGCGCCACGCCCCGCCCCGCCCGCCCCGCACCGCACCGCAACCGGCCCCTCACCGCACCGGCCACCGGTCCGCCTCCGCACCGCCCCTCACCGCCCCTCAGCCCTCCTCACCCGCACAGCCCTGCTCCCACCCCGCCCCCGGCTCCGCCCACGCACTTCCACCGGCTGGCACTCCCACCCGCCCTTACCTGCCCTTCAACCGCGCTCGCTCTCGCCTCGCACCCCACTCCAGCTCCGGCCCAGCCCGCCCCCTCCCGCCCCTCCCGCCCGCCGCTCCATCCACGGCGCCCTCCAACCGACCCCGCGGCCGCCACGCTGGGATTCGATGCGAAGGTTTCCGGGAACGAGAAGCGGCGGGCAGTCGCTATATCAGCCGGCGCGCCGCCCCTCGCCCCCCGCCGCGCGCGCGAAGTTGCGGTTCTCACGCCCTCTCCCCCCCCCGCCAGTTACATCCAGCCCCTTCCTCCAACTGCTACGTTCAGCCGCTTCATGCGCCTACTCCCACGCTCCCTCAACGACCCTTTCACAGACCATTCAACGATTGGTTTTAGATTTAGAAGGCTCCTTTTCTTCTTGACACTGACCTTGCTTGCCACTCTCCTCGCGTCACCCTCTTCCATCCTCTCCTTACCTTTACCCTTTCGCCGCCCACATTCCGGCCTCACCTGATCCAGCTCTCTCGAACGTTTTATCCGTCGCTTGTCATCCCTTTTCCCCTTCCTGCCGATTTCAGTTCTCTAAGCTCTGCCATTCTCACGTTCTACCTCCCCAGAAAAGTGATTCCAGTTCATATTTAATTGATCTTCCTCCAGTGTCATTTCATTGTCTCACTTGTCTCTCATGACGCCACCCCAATGCAGTCCCTGTCGTAGATCTTGCTATCTCCAGCTTGACGGCTCGCTAAGATTGCATTCACTTGATAGTCACTTCTCAGATGTTCCAATATCACCATATCTCGTTTATTTCTATCTTGTCCACCAATTTTCATTCCCGTTTCTGTCACACAAAAGTCGTTATCGGTCCTTCTTAGTTGATTTCCTCTCAAAAATATTTACAATTTAGAATTTTCCCTCTCACACCTTCGCCACTCGTGCAATTGTGCGTCTCCGTCATGTTGGTAACCGTCATGTCTCCTGCCTTCTCATCGTTCACGTTGTTTCTCACGCTTTTCCCCTAGCTGTCTTGCCTTCCTCCGTGACAGCTTTTTCTGCCAACGCCTCAGTGACCTCGTCGCCAACGCTGTCCCAGACCAATCTCGCGTCTGAGTCCTTCCAACGACCCTTTTCTTCTTGTCACACCACCGTGGTGTCGCCTCGGCGTAGCTTTGGAATGTATATGAATTCCGCCTCCAGGAACAGACTTTTTTGCAACCGCCAACCCGGAATTCTCTCTCAATGCATGCAGTGATGAACGACTTCCACTTGCAAGCAACTTGAACTCACGATTCCTACACGCGAATGAAGTAAAATCTTAAAATCTTAAAACTGCCCCTACATTCCTCAAAATAAGTTTATTCTTCAATATTTTTTAACTTAACGTTGCTCGGGTATTTATTTCTCACAATTATATATTAAATAATAAAGGGAATAAATACTATCTATTGTGAAGAGTGAAAGTAATTCGTTTTGCCTTCCCACCAATCTCGCCCCGTCTCCCTCCGCTACGGAGAGCCGCGCAAGTCTCAGCCTCGACCAATTCCATCCAACCCTGCTCGCCCACCCGTCCGCTCAGTCGCACCCACAACACTCCCTTGCTGGCATAGGCGGCCAAATTATCTCCAACCATACGATCAACTTTGGCGCCACATCGGGAATTCAACCATTTTGAAGTTATAAAGAGCAAAGAACATACATTTCAAACTTGCCACGCCGGTGATTTTTTCCCTCGCCGCGTCCTTCGAAAAATAAAGTATTACATCCTCGTGTCCGAAAATCTTTGACGGGTTATGACTGCTGGAACTGCTTGTACGAATATCCGAGAGTGCGCAACATCTCCTTAAGGCACGGTACAACTACATCTATAAGCCGTTTGCAGAACGTTGTGTGCAGCCAACCTCCATTGTTTAAAATTCTTCAAACGTCTTATTAAAATTATGTTATATTTACTGATTCATTATACATTTTGGAATGCATTAACAAAAACATTAAAACATCAGAATTACTACACCATATCCATAAAATATATTTTTATGAATATAAATTGACAAAAAATATCATTACTGCTTGGATACTACCACAAGAAAAATGTATATTTGGTAATGATATCGCTGATCTCGAAGCTAAGAGCCACAACAAGAGCACACCAAAACCATTCATCCGAAACAAAGTTAAAGACCTTTGGAAATACAGTAAGAAAAAATGAAATATACAATATGAATCATGGCTAAATAAAAAATCCAGCAACACCCAAAAATTTTACTATTTTTTTGGACTTGTAAAAAATACCTCAATGAATCGTCAAGAAAAATTTGCTCTAACAAGAATTCGTTCAAATCATGCTAAATTCTCTCAAAATTTTTATTGAAAAAGTTTCACAACCTACTTGTACTACCTGCAAAACTATTCTGTCAAAAAACCACATCCTTCTGGAATGTCCCATTCACAATAAAGAAAGAAACAGTGCGAAGGAAATGAAAATTGCAATGCTACTTTAACTTGGCCAAGATTTGGCCAGATTCCAAAAGAAAGTAATGCAGTTTTGCAAAACTATTGATATTTAAACTGAATTGTAACTGCATTTTATTAATGTATCGGTCGCTCATGACCTATGTTGTTCATGCAATTAAAAATAATTTTTTTAAAGTCTTATTCTAAAAACGCTTCAAGAGAGACATTGTGTCAAATCAGAAGAGCCAGGCAGTGTCGGGCCATTCGCCTCGCTCATGTGTAGAAGCTAAGCTATTCGGGAGTGTCAACTGCATATGAGAAATGCATTATTACGTCAAGTTGGTATTTAATTTACAAATTCAATTTACGTGCGAAGCGCGAGCGAATATCTCTACCCACGGAAATTACAAGCTGTAAGGAGGACGCTTTACGTTCGCAAAAACCAGGTAACTTTTCTTCATTCAACACTCAATGCTTCTTACGCTGAGAATGCTAAATGTCGATGTATTTAAACATTTTCAGAAGAACAAAGTGGAAACAGGCGTTTCTACAGACGCCAGGCAGAATTTCTTCGGAATATCTCACCCAATATTTAGCTGCTTCTACACTCCCCAACCCTGCTCTGCCCCTCCTGCTCGCCCCATTAGGCCTCACGTATCCCCTCTCCGCTCCGCTCCTCCCGCCGTCTTGGACCAAACCCCGCCCATCTGTCCCCGTCTCTGCTGCGCTGCAATACGTCGTACCTCAATGAATACCTGCCATATTGCTAAAAAGAAACTATTTCACTCGTATTTTACTCCTTCAGGAATGGATTTTGTAAATTCTTTCATAATGGATATTGGAAAGATAGGTTCCATAAGAATGACCCATTAACGTAAATTCGGCGCAATCCTACGGTCATATCAAGTTCCGAGGTACGTCACGTAAAAAATAGGATGGGAACGCGGGGTCGATAGCACCTTGGATAAAAGAAGGTCGCTGGAGGGCTTTGCGCCATAACACCAGTTACAAACGACTAGTTACTCTAGTGATGAACTTGGTGGCCATACAGAGCCTGAGACATCGTTTCGGGAGGACAACTGGACGGTGTCATCCAGGAGTCTGTCTTTCAGATCGATCGCCAATCCAAAGGGAGTGATGTACTTCAGATTCTACCGGTGACCACAAAATAGGTGGTCCATTTTACCCGACAATTAGAGATAGTTTGGCAACAGATTTAAATACATTATTATGTCAATTTTAATCATTTAATATGGAAAAGACCTTGGGGAATTAATTTATAATGATACCTACAGTGTAAATAGACAGAAAAAAGTATTTACTATTACGAACAAATATTACAATATCAAGGGCACATGGTTGACATTTTTCATTTGAAATCAATATAAATGAAAACCATCTATCTCATATTTTTTTAAACAAAAAGCCTCTTTTTAATGCAATTGGTTTTGATAGGACAAGAACTATTTGGCGTTTGTCTTCAGTGTTTCAGTCGTTAACCATTGGTGGAAAAAATTCTTTAAGCATCTTTCTTAAATATTTAACACAACCATTTTCTTCAGTGAAAATTCTTGAATTTTTCCCATGTGGTGCTTGAATGTGTTCTGTTTCACTGCAGGTACTTTCCCAATCATAAAACAGTTATTTTACTTTTGACGCTTTTGATATTAAAATGTCAGTGCCCTCGTTATCACAGCAACTGGTGTTAACCACTCACTTTTAGAAGACTCATTGAAACTAAAAGAAATGACTGTAAAGTTCTTATTACTAGATGAATTATTTCTCCTTTGCATTTTGCTTGATACAGATGGTTGCAGTTTGTTTTGTGTTACTGGTGGCTCGTAATCCATAAGTAGATCAAGTTTGTCTAAATACCAATTACGAGATGATGGCTGACATAAGAACTGACATCCGGAATATTTTCCTAGTGTTCTTGCTTTCCCGTATAGAATCATAGAGTATTAGAAAGTTACGTACCTTTGCGGAGAAATATGTCGTTTTTAATTTTAATTTCGTGCAAAACTCTCTCACACACAACACAAATTGACCTTCGTGAAACTGTCGTAAATAACAATATTAAAAATTGTGAAATATGCAGAGGCAAAATTTATGTAACACAGAGACAGCAACGCCGCTGTCGCGGCCTTCAAAACACTCCATGCGATTTGCTGAAACTGCCCTCGGACACGCAAAGTGCGCTTGGTAGTGTCAGTGACCTCTGGTCATTTTAAATCCCTTACCGCGGTCCCCACCTTTCCAGAGAATAAACAATTCTGTTTTTATACGTGATAATGTATTAAATAAATATAAATGAAAATAAAAAGAAATAATTTAATAATAATAAATTTGAAAATTTCTCTTCATTCGTACATAAATTATACTTGAACAAGTACAAATATGAACAATTACAAGTATATTTTCATAAGTTGTGGACCTAACAAGCATTAGGAAATATATCACATTTACGTCTTTGCCGAACTTCGATTTTTTGATGCCAAATAAAAACGCTTATAAAATAAATATTACAAACTATAGTAGTAATATATTTTTAATTGCACGACGTTCTTAAGTATTGTACATTCATATTTTAAATTACCTTCGAAACTAGGGAAGTATATTTATCAAACACGCACTAGGAACAGCTGATGGCCTGCGGCCCCTCCGTTGTCCTGTGCAAGCAGGGGGGTTACTTGTAAACCCCTAGCGTATCCCAACTGATAAGTTGTGAAATGAGGAAACACTACGGAGGGTGTCTGTGCGAGTAGTTGTTGTTGACACCGTTGTGTTCTTGTTACCTTCCTACTCTTAATATCTTCGCCGAGATCCCTCTGCAGCAACATTTGAGCACACTCGAATCAGCGGAGATCTTGCCTTCGGGACTAGGGGAAAAGGGATGATGCCCACCTCAACATACTTGCACGATGGTCCTCGGAGCTCCTTAGAGCTCCAGAGATCATCTCTGTATTCGTTCTGCCTCTGAAGTGGATTCAGAGTACTAATGGAGTTTGAATATAATTATCTCATGAAGGTGGACTGTTTGCCATTTAAGCTTATGAACAGTAAATTTATGGAAAAAACTTGCAGTCATTTTAACGTCATTTCAATTTACTAATTTATTTTAGGAAAAGGTGTTAATTCAGCTTCTCAAATTGGCAATATTTCATGAATTAACTCAGCTACCACGTTAACCTTATAATCAACTCATTTATAACATTTAGGGAAAGACTGGCTTAAACAGTATTCGAGAAAATATTATTTCGCTTTACATCGCATAAATGTGTGGAATTAAATTAATTAATGCACGTTTCTTCACACTTAAGTTAGTCGAATAGAGAGCTGAATCGAGATAAAATGTCAAATGTAGTTTTGTGCCAGTTACGTCCTTTTATAAATAGCACACATTTATAAACCTAACCTTTTCATTAGAAGACATTAACCTTTACCATGCAAGATCAGTTTTTTTTCCTTCCATATCTATAAAATCCCGAGCAACCAAGATTTACAAAAATAGCCGTTCATATGCGAGTGGATGCTGATAAGTGTATGCAATGCATAAACTGAGCTGTAAATTATATTTTACGCAAGCGTATTTTAGCTAATTTATTTCGACTTCAAGAGGAATTTCCGGACTATATTATGCAAAATATATTGAGGGGGAACTCCAAACAGTCCGTTTGCAGTCGGGAGGAAGTGCACGTGCATATCCGCATGCGGCGAGGCGGAACTGTAAAGTGGCGCACTGCGATAATGCTATTGAGAAAGGCCCCTAACGCTTTTACGGCGCGTTTTATGAGGATTGTCGCGTGCGCTTACGCTGTGCGTGGGAGAACATAAACGGGGGGGGGGACGCGAAGTGCAGTGGCGCGGGTTGATAGTTCACAGCGACACAAGTCACACTCCCGGTATGTAATTACGAAGATTTAATGACGTCACAAGCTCCACTTGCACACTGACATTACAGCCTCCCGCCAGATGAGGAATCAAGTGATGTCGCGGGAGGCGTGATAATGTCTAGTATTGGTGGATAAAACCGATCCAAAAAGGTATTTGAGAGAGTTTTAAAAAGTGCGTAACGAGTGGATAAATTGTTCTTAGAGTGACCAACAGCATTGGCATTTCGTACCTCATTACGTTATTTTTAAATGTATCACTAAATAAGTAGTCTATTTTCATAGCAAAATGTTTATTGTGATTATTATGAAAATGTCTCCGGCGTATATCTTCATACTAAAATGTTTATTACTCCTACCGAAATTCTCAATAAAGGGAAGTTTTTAATATAGTTCAGAATCAATAATACTCTGCTATTGAAGGTTTCCAAAAAAGTATCTTTAGAAACACACTTCTTGAAATTGTTAAGTATCATAACCACATTTGATAATCTAATATCTTGTAACGGTTCATGTTAGACGAAAACAACATGGAGATTAACAGTTTCACCCATGGAGGTGCATTGAAGTTCCTCTCCAAAATTTAATTCTTTTCTAGATTTTAATACTATTCTTGAAGAATTCAGCTAAAGACAGTGTCAATCAATTTGGCTTTTCGAGGGGAACTCAATGAGTTATTGATCACCTCTATAAATTTTGTACTCCTCCCCGCAAGCTATTTTCAATATTTAACGCTAAAAAAAACTTTTTTGAGAATTCTCTCAGAATGTCCTGGAAGTATTATAGGCAAAAGGTTGGTCAATTTGTCGACACAAGATAGCGATGCGTCGAAAAACACTCCACCTGGCCCCACTTTTGGACCCAGAGAGGTTTACCCGTAACACAAGAATGCACAGTCTTATACGCAGATTACTCTATTGCTCAGTTGAGTTACTAACCATCACTTGATTTTTATGGTTTTCAGAGGCCGTCCATAAACTATGTAACGCAAATTTGGAGTATTTTGAATACCCCCTCCCCTCCCTGTAACGCACCTGTAGCGCGCGCTAGAACCCCCTCTAATAATTACGTGACGCTTGCAGCAGCCCCCCTTCGTCAATTCCAAAACTCAATTATAAAGCAGAAACGACTTGTGTTAATTGTATTCGTGTTATATATTAAAATTTATTATAATTAACGTGGAATTAGTTGGTGGTGTGGACTGCGCATAACAATAAGTGTGGTGACATTTTTTTTGAAAAAGGATGCGTATAGAATAGCTCTGACAAGCCGAGCATATGCCGACGTGGATGGCGTCCATAAAGAGATTGGCGGTAATGAGTGGCAGGGTGAACCCACAGTAGCGCAGTTGGAAGAAAGTAGATGCCACACAAAATTGCGTGAGGTCGACACACTCAGGAAGCGAAGTAATGTCATAGCTGACATGGATGACTGTACTCTTGAGGCGACATTGTTTTAGCAACTCGAAGTGACAAGAATTCCGTTCATCAGACGCAATAACAGCGGTCAACAGTGCAAAGCTTGAACGCGAAGTAACGAACTCGTGTGTGTGGGCGAATTCACTGCACCCAGGCAGAGGTTACTCTATGCCCCATTGTGAATGCAGTAAATTAGCGACGAAGAATGGCATACTGAAAACTCTTGCCATCTGCGCAGCTATAATGTGCGACCAGGACAGCGTCCTTGCTGGTAGCAAAGTTATCAAGGCTACCTTCATCACGAATGGGTACAAGAGATCGATTGCCAACAGGGCCCTGAAACTCACAACCCGCCTAAATCAAGGGAACCCCATGACACTCAAAACCGGAATATTGCAACACTTCCATTCATTAAAGGCGTCACGGTAAGAATAGACAAACTCTCGAGGTGGTTCCAGATATGGACATTTTTCAAGGCACACCAGAAACTCTGCCAAATCTTCATGCGCTTCAGGACCAGCTCGAAGCTGCCGGAGTATATTATATCCCTTGCAGCTGCGGCCACTCTTACATCGGGACAGGAAATACCGTAGACGCAGGACAAAGCAAGCACATCCGTGACTTCAAATTCAAAAAAAAGCATCGCCCCGCCGTAGCTCTCCACGCATGGGAATTTCCTCCTCTTCGATAAGACCAAGGTGCTAGCCAGAGAGGACAGTTAGTGGCCCAGACGGATAAATGAAGCATTAGAGATCGCTAAACATCCCAAAACCATCAATGGGGACGCGGGGTTACGTCTCCACGATGCGTGGCTCACACCTTTTCGGTGAACGATGTCGCGGGAGGCCACCCACCCCGGACGCCCCATGCCGTCCGAAAATTACTAAAATCTTCAACAAATTATGCATGACCTTAATGAATTAAATAATTATGAACAAATTTTATTTGAAGAAAAAATGTCTGTCTTCAATATTATAGTAGTAGGAAGACGCCAAAAAAATTATAAACTTTGCAATTTTTGAAATTTTAGGGTTAACAGTGAAACTCGCACCCATGACATGTTTATACTGTAATTTTTACTCGTCTTACAAAAAAATGAAGCTATTTTTGAAAATATTTTTAAAATTTCATAGAGGTTTCACTTAAAGTATCCCTAAAAATTAAAGAAAGTTATTGAAAACCGCAGAGCGTTGAGTGGGGTCAGAACGACTGGGAAGTTTTCAGTTTGGAGAAACTGCTACGCATGGCTTAGGCGCTAGTGTTGTTCACCGACGACAGACAGATGGACTGATAGAGACGGACGAACGGACAAACGCACGTTTAAAAAAAGTTTCTTGGTATCAGGGGACCCTATTATGTGTATTTTCTTCGAAATCGATTATTCAATCGATTCAAAATCATTACATAACTCTCTCTGTAGTACGTATATTACTCCGTTGTACGTATGTAAACGCCAAAGTAAAATTAAAATAATTGCTAGCAGAGTATCATATGCTTGGAAAAGAGATTATTAATATTATTAGTATTATTAGTAAGTTTAGTACTGACGAATTCTAGTAAACTCATATCATCTCAAACTATCTCTGGTAATTACATCTATAAATGATTTCTCCCACTGAAAGCAGAGAATACATAACAGTAAAGGTAACAGAATAAAACATGACGTAGTATATAAATGCCATTAAAGGAAGGAAAGAAAACGTATCGCAAATCAACTAAATACGAGCGAGATATTTTAAGATTAAGAAAAAAAACACGAAAATTAAATTTTTATTGTTAGTATGTACATCTTGGTATTACATTATTATATTATGATGGCAGTAATATTTAACCATTCAAGTAAACAATTTCTATCGCTATGAAAGGTATTTGGGATTCTATGTACAAAATTCCCCAGTCGTCCGCCCTTCAGCAATCACAGCATTCCAGCTGCTCCCGGCGCGGAAAGGTCACAGGTAGTGGCAGCGTGAAAAAGCAAAAGGCGCGTGGCAGAGGCCGTCGGCATCCGGGGGCGACGACAGGTGAAGGGCGGCGCCCCCGCCCCGCCCCGCCCCGACGACCCGCTCGCCGCCGAGCAAGAGCAGAGCAGACAGAGCAGAACAGGGGGTGGGGAGGGGGCGCGGGAAATCTGAGGGGCGACGACAGGTGAAGGGCGGCGCCGGCCCAACCCCCGCCGCTCACGGCCCAGCCGTCGCTCAACGCTTGATGAAGCGCACAGCTCGTAAACGGCATTGCTTGGAATTTAATAACCCCGGAGCGCGAGCCAGGGCGAGTGGCGAAGGGGAACGGTGAAAGGGGAGGGCAGGGGCAGGCGGGGGAAGGAATGGGCGGTGGAGGAGGTGGAGGCGGGGGCGGAGAGGAGGATCTGGAGCGTGGACGGTGGAGGAGGAGGAGCTGGAGAGGAAGAGCTGGAGGGAGCGAGGAGGAGCTGGAGGAGCAGGAGCTGGAGGCGGAGGAGCTGGAGGCGGAGGAGCTGGAGGCGGAGGAGCTGGAGGCGGATGAGGTGGAGGCGGAGGGGGTAGGGGCGATGAAGGTGAAGACAGGGACAGAGGAGGTGGAGGCGGAAGTGGAGACGAAGGTGGAGACGAAGGCGAAGGCGGAGGCGGAGGAGGTGGAGACAGAGGCGGAGGCGGAGGAGCTGGAGGAGGAGGCGGAGGCGGAGGAGCTGGAGGAGGAGGCGGCGGCGGGCGGCGGCTATTGAGGCATCGGTGCTCTGATTCGCCGCCCATTAAAACAACCCCTAACTAACCCATTTCCAAGCGCAAGTTCACGTGCTAGTTTCTATCTACATTAACAGGCCTAGTTAGACAACAGCAGGGACTAAATTTTCTGAAAATCCGAAGGACAAGTTAACATTGTAAAACACAATACATTAGTGATTTAGAGATCGCACTTGAAATTCTAGGTATTTTTAACTGCTGGTTCTTTATTCCGAATATAAGCGAGTACTTTTTAGGTCATTAAATAAATAGTAAGCATTCTGAACTTTGCCTTATTTGCGATATTACTGGCGGTAATTCTGATTTAGTTAGTAAATACTTCGGGGTTTTGAATGAATGTTGAAAAATTGTTCTGGCATACCAGGGTTATTTTATCTCGAAAAAATAAAAATGACACTATTGCCAAATGAGCACACAAATAAATGCTTCTACAAACAAACCCTTTATACCAAAAATATTTTTAACACATTAACAATTGTATTTAAAAGAATCTTAACCTATTCTTCTCTGTTTTACTACTTCACAGGGTTCATCAATTTATTAATGAATATATTTTTTGCATGCATAATCATAAGTTTGTACTCTTTTCCCTTATCTTATAAAATACGCAGGAGTCGTCAGACTTCCTCGGGAACATGGCCATCGATTACAAGAACTCGCGAGCAGGAGAGGTATTTATAAATTCAAACGTTTAAGGCAAGTTGATGTTTCACTACGCATGTCCAATTTTATAGACGGTCTTCGCCCTTTGACCTATGTGAATAACATAAAACATTCTTAACAACACATAATTCACAACGCATTTTATTCCGAATTACTTTTCGTCGCGCACTCATTGCAATGCTGACACTTGACTACGCATATCGAAGATCGTGACGAGGCTTCGTCCTTCGGAATACGTAATTAACACAAAATGTCTTTAAGCTAGTTGCATGAATTATTCCAAACGCATTTTATTACGAAATACTTTTTAATTAATGGAAACGGCTCATTCGAACTACTCGTTTCTCGCCTCATTCCTCGCATTCTCTCACCGATCTTGAGACGTAGAAGTTCATTTGGTGATGACCTTAATTTTCTTATTACTGAAATTTATACCATAATTATTACAGTTCAATACACATTTTTGCTCCTTTTTTACAATTAATATACCAATGAATGCTTTCTTACCCTGTATAATATTTTACTACCTTTCATTCTTGAGTGCAATGACGTAACATTAAAGTGCAATGAGCGATATCCTAGCACAGCTAACATAATTTCCTATAAACTGAGTTTTCACATCGAGTTTCTCGCCTCATCTCAGAGCGTTATTTCTTACGGGAACGTAGTAATATAGTAATTTAATTGTTCTTTTGACTAAAAAAGTTAAACATTTACAAAAAATAAGACGATAACTCATAATCAAAAAATACATAATGTTATTTAAATACCTAATGTTTAAGAACATATTTTATTAAAAATATCTCCAGTAATGCAGTTGCAGAAAGAAAAAGAAAAAATACTAACTTTCCAAATTTTTGAAAATTTAGAGATTTTAACGACTATCGTACTTTTATCGCATACAAAGCGAACTCTGCTTCATTCAAGGTAGAAAATGTAAGCAAAACTTGAAGCCGTTTGAAAGATAATTTTACCGTGGGTTTTCATTAAAGAACCCCTTAAAATTAAAAAAAAAACATTTCTAAGTCAAAGTTATGCGACTCCATCTGATGGAAAGAAGAATGTTAAATCTGAAAATCTGATGAAAATCATATGGGCTGTTCAAGCGAACGCATTGTTAGCAGACAGGCAAATGGATGGACGTTTTTCCATAAACCAATTTTTCGATATCAAAGGACAACAAAACGTGGAATATATATAAACAACGTATTCTAAAAGCAATTCACTTCGTATAGAAGCAAGAAAAATCCACTTTGTTCACATCAGGGACCCACTGAGTAAGTTTTTTTTATCGAAAATTACTATTTTTTGCTGCAGAATTACAAAATTGTCTCCAATTTACGTAATAGCGATACGAAAAAATAAAAAAGATATGCTTATTCGAATCCAGAATTTTTATATAATCTTTGTTCTATTATCTGCTTGCTATTGGCGTTTAATTAAATTGATCTGCAAACTGTATAAGATAATATAACTTCTGAATTAGTTCCGAAAATTCAATCAATAAATCTTATAAAACCTCATTTGAGTCCACATCCTTCCTCCATAATACCAGCCCTGAGGAAGACCACGACAGGATGGTCGAAACGTCGGCAACTCAGCCTTCGTCGCGGCGTCACCCGGACAGCCCAGATCACCCACAAGTTCCTCTCAATGTTTTAAACAGATCCTTTTCAGATTTCCCCTGTCCAAAATGGTTATCGTGTGGTCGTATTTTACATGGAGGGGGCTTGCACAACTTGTTGTTTTGTGTGGCTCTATCATGACTCAGGCCAACGATGTTTTAAATACCTTCTTACTTCCTAATGTTGAATAGCAATTCGGGGATGGCGATTGCATCTTTCAACACGATCGAGCACCGAATTGGTCAGTCATTTTCAGCCATGTGTCCGGGCATTTTTGATCACAGAGTATATACATTACTTAATTATTTGATTTACTATTGCGAATTTGCATCGTAGTGACTTTGCATTGTAGGACTTGCTTGGTGTTGTAGATAGTATATGCAAATTGTTGAGCATGAGATTTGCTCTTTTATGAAATCTAATTAAAACTCTGTAAATTGATTGTGATCTACTTTTACTGGTAGAGATTGTAGTAATGTAAAAACAATTCTTATGTTTCATTTTTTCTTTCATCACATGAAACATATAATTTAGGAATTAAAATTGTTGAGCTTGGTGCTTCGCGTTATTAGACCAGGAAATTAAATTCCATGCTGCTGTGTACGTAATTCATTTGTCAGTTTCACACCCAACCCTCGCATGGCGGTAAAATTATGGCATATCTTACGCGGCGCGCTCACCATTCATTCCATTCACACCATTGTTATTTCCCCACAGTCACAAAACAAGCGCTAAGCGTTCACAAGCACACAATTGTCAACGTGCATGCAGAGCCGCGTTGAAAAAATGCTCATTTGCCAAAATCTGCTATTATATCTTTCCTCTCAGAAGGCACTCTTTATGTATCAACACACATCACATCGTTACCATACTACTTCCTCTGATAACCCAGCATTAGCTAATTATTCAGTGTATATTTTTATCATCTCCTTAATAATAGTTATTTCTTCTTTGCCTAACGCAACCCCCTCATCTGCAAACTCTATATTCATGGCTTCAAATCTTTCATCGTTAGTAGAGTTTCTTCACTTCTGTTCTCGGCCGAAAGTTTCTTATTAACTCCACCTTTTCCCCATTATTACCTCACGTTTATTCTCCCCTTCCCCTCATCTCTTCAGGTTCTCAGGTAAAGTCACATCCCCTTCATATCCTTGAATATGCTTAGCTCACGGTCTACATATACTTCCTTCGTCTGCAGTCTCTTTTTCTGTACTTCATATCAATCTTTAGTCATCATAGTAGTTTAACCCAATCCCCAATTGTAATCCAATCTCCAATTACCTAACTTCCGCCTGCCCTATTATCCACCATTTTTTCAGGTGATTTACATTTGTCCATAAACCTATCAGTTCTTTTTAACAAATCGCCTTCCATTCACTAATTTTTTTTCTTTCCCACGAGTTCTCTCTCATCACCTTCCCGCCTTCTCTTTGTGCCTCCTCGCCTGTATCGGTATCACACCACTCGTTTCCATCACCAGTTCATTGCATTGATTCATTGATTGCTAATTATTCCGAGCACGTCAACTGCTAAGGTCATTAGTGCCTTAAGTGTAGTGAATGTGATTTCCTTGAGAGCTGATCTTCCCCTGGTGCATGGCGAGATCCGGCGCCAATCTACTAGTCGGCTAGAACGGTTTTCCCTAATAAGGTATCTCCCGCCAGCGGGAAACTGCCCTAGTCGGGACAAGCTCTAAGCTCCCGACCGGTCTCCCAGCATATGTGGTAGTGTAGTGCATGTTAGTGTAAGTGTAAGTAAGAAGTGATGATAGGACAAGGAAGAGGAAGGTTAGATCCCGGAATTCGCCTGGTGTTGATGGCAGAACTCATGTAAAACTATCAATCAGAGCAGCCGTCAGCCAGAATTCTTGCCTAGACAGCGAATGAATTCGACTTCGCTGACAAGCTAGCGTCGAAAATTCTGCCACCATCGGGATTCAAACCTCGGTCCACCCAGTCAGATGCATTGCAGTTGATGCCCTAAGCCACCTCTCGCGGACCGTCCTTTGGACGCGCGTTTATTATCACAACACCGGAAAAATTGCCTGGCGACGCGCGCGTGGGCGGCGGTGTGAGAGGTGCTAGGGGTGGGGGTGGGAAAGCGGGAGATGAATGCGCTGGCTGCGCGGAGGCGCTTATTTTCCTGCGGGGGTGGCGCGAACGCACGCACGCACGCGCTCTCCCACTCGCCGCGCCACTCCGCCTCCTCGTAATTCAATTCGCACAATATTGCGCGTCGCGTGCGCCATTCGTTCCCGCGCCGCTGGCCGATTTACGTGGCGCGCGTAATTAGAATATCTGTGTGATTTATCGAATTTTAATTCATCGCCGACGCGACGGTCACAACAAAGCGGCACGGGAAACGAGACATTTAGGTCGAAATTTACATTTGTTTTTGTGTTCGCTGGTCGTGAGCTTTTGCGATCGCGAGCGTCGGGTGCGAATGAACGGTAGCCCAGCGTGGAGTTATTCGGTTTGCTTTCGCGAACGCTATCGCAAGCGGAGAAGTATATTTTTTTATATATTGTCATCGTTATATAATGCACTGCGTATTCCTTTTTAATCGTTTGCTGCGAGGGTGTGATATTCTCGATGAGATCACACCACTTAAAAACAAATCTCTATTTCCATCGATCTGTCGGAATCGCCATATTGAATACTAAATGTGCAACAAGTCCATTGTTTGACGCGTGAATTTTGAACACGTAAAGGCGATTACAACTGATGAATGTTTGCTAACGCGGCACAAAGATCAAGTGCACGCAGAGTTCACACAATAGATTTTTACAGTTGAAGTTTCCATACATTACTCGCCAAGGTCAGAACTGATTTTTTTTTCTTTAACCACGCAAAGTTTATGCGCTGAATATGCTGTAAGTTTATTCTCAGACACATTTATTCTCAGATATTGACTCAGCTCAAGACGGTGTAAAATGAGCTGATAATCACAATGCAATTTCCAGGATAAAGAACACTGTTTTGTAACATTATTGAAGAGAATTTGCCATATGAATCATAGATATCTATACGGGAGTTGGGGCAAAAGTCATGGCAATGGTATTTTTTGTTCCAAAAGAAATGCTATCGGATAAGACATTTTTATTTGTCCGGTGAAAGAAATGCTGCCTTAATGTGTAGTCACATCAAAAGATGGCTCTGTGAGTGACCAATGTGAGCTCTTTCGTCCGACAGCGGTCGTGCGAGATAAATGCAACCAGTTTCGAGCAGCGCTCATACAAAAAGCTAGCCGTTCTCCAAGAGAGATATGCCCGAGAATATCAATTGGATTTTTGTTGTTGTTATTTAAGGTCGCATCAACTACTAGAACCACTATTACGTGTAACGGTATGGTAACTATGAGGATGACACGATATGATGACGATGATAGGGGGTGAAAGGACGAACACAATACAACCATGCCATGGCCTCGAACCCGCGATCCTTCGGTCCGAGATCACTACGGCACTACTGCCTTAGCGATCTCGGCCATCCCGACCGGCACTGGGAATTAGTTGAAACTCTTGAGAGTGATTCCCTTCCAACCTGACAGTCACGACATGGGCAGAAGAGCAACGGCAACGACATGTAGCAAGCAACGGCAACGACATGCAACGGCATGTAGCAAGCTGGGCTGGGACTAACAAGATGCCAAAAGGCTGCACATAAATTCACGCGTTTGAAGGTTGCTGCATCTAGCGTAAACGAAGGTGATGAATGACGAAAATTCCTTGAATTATCTTTGAGAGACGATAATGAGTATTCTCATTATCATCTCTCAAAGATAATGAGAATACTCATTATCTACAAAAAGGCGTATGATTGGTTACTGAAAGGTAATCAATCAAATCAGTGATCAGCAACATACGTGACAATCTGTGAGTGTGCGACAATGTGGTACGTGCGATAATCGAGCATCTGCCTAAACGGATCATTAGAACGGGTATGCAAAACCCTAGGAATGTTGTGAACTTGTTTATGCTAAAACGCTCTGAAACGTGAAATCAAACTGTTATTTCAAATATCTTAATAAATACGAGAAAATCAATTTTGGTGATACGTTAAATATCCATGCACTTAGTCCATACCTTTTTCTTTCATGTCTAATTTCACATTTCCCACCCGTACTCGTATTCTCTCAAAACAAATTGCCATGACTTTTGTCCTAATCTTCATAAAACAAATAGACATCGTAAGATATTTCCTTGCAAAACAAAATTGGAAAATTTTTGAAATGATCCTGTTGTCACTAACTGAAAGTTGATAAAGGTGGACAAAACTAATTAAAGTGCCCAAACTTATTTAATTCGTCCCCTTATTTGATTGATTACACTTCAGTAACTTTAAATATGCCTTTTTGTAGAGAATCCTCATTCTCTTCTCTCAAAGATTATTCTAGGAATTTTCATCATTCATCGCTTTCGTTTACGGTAGATGCTGCAACGTTCAAAAGCGTGGATTCACGTGCTGCTTTCTGGCATCTTGTTAGTGCCAGTCCAGCTTAATAAGGAATCTTAATTAATAAAGTTATTATATTTTAGTTCAGTGAAAATTTAATTTCAAGCAATTAATTACATATTGAAAACAAAATTAAGTACGTACATTGTTTGCTTCACTAAAAGCTTTTCTGAAATTATAACGAAGGTTCCATTAATTACTCCTAGGAACCCCTCTATTTTTATCATTCCGCCTCAGTAACGACGTTTTGCCGATACTTTCTAGCGAAGAAGTAATTCTGGGAACGTAACTCCCAGCACAAGCCAGGATTCCTGGCTGACAACTCATCAAAAAATAGGTTGGAGCAATTTACGTAACCTCCCAAACACCTCGATAAAATCCTCTTCCAACAGGCCGACAACTCTGTTGAATGGCACTGGAGGTAGCAACAAAAAAAAAACTTTAAGCGTAGGAGCATTTCACACCCCATATATCTCAACCCTCTCCAGCAACACTTCCCCACCCTCATTTACTTCCACGCGCACAACACTCCACGGCAGTTCCGAACTCACAGCGCGCACCAGTCAATGATAAGGGTCGTTCAGTCGTTTTCCGCGCGTGTTAGAGAAGTCAGACGAAAGGAACAAGCCTTAACACGCCCATTTTCGCACCGAGGCGCAGAACGGGTGCCGGGGGGCGGCGCGCATCCAGGCGCAGAAAAAATACGCCGCCTCCGTCGCGACGTCTGCGGGTGGCGCTCGCCTATTGTTCCGGCGCCGAGACGCTGTGTTATCGGAGCGGAAACAGTCGCAACGCGCCGCCGCCGGTAAGCGGCCATTTTATGCGGCACGTGGGGGGACTTAAAGGCGATGCGTTCTTATTAACAGCGCGACATGGCGGCGGGCTCTGGAGCAGGAAGCTCTCGAGATGAGGCATTCTTTTCTCCGTTCCGGAAGATCTTTCTGGGGGGAGTGGATTTCGTTTGCAACAGTTCTTTCTTCACGGAAAATGTAATTTAAAGACAATAGTATTGTCTGTGTGTATGAATTATGAAATGTAATCAAAAATATTTATACACTAACTTTGCTAATTTTATTTTACCTAGCAAATGCTTTGTGATTATTGAAAGAAAAATGAGTATTGAAATGAATGAGTTATGAAAGATTATTTCCGTTATATTCGATTTAAAAGTCATATCAGATTAATGAAAATATTAATAATATTAATAATAATAAATAATAATCATAATAATAAATTTCATTTTAATAAGCAAATTAATTCCATATTATTTGATTACCCTATCACAGATCATTTAAATGAGTTCCAGCACATGAATTCATGTAAGACTCGCTGATGTACCATGCGTTGCGGTGTATTTATTCATTACAGACCTCTATTAGACAAGAAAATAAATATTTTTTAGTTTTCTGTCCTCCTGCCGCACCCTGTTCTGATCCGCTCTGACTTGAACTAGGCATCCCTTCCTCGTCTCACCTAAATTCACCCTGCCCCATCCCACCTCTACCCTTCACGTTCTCAGCCTGCCCAGCCCCGCTTCGCTTTGCAGCATCTAGCCCGGCCACCACCGACCTGCCATCTGTGCAACGATTATCGTTGCTATAGGTAGCTGTAAATAGAAGCATTTTTGTATTCAAGACAAACTTCCGTAACCACTTCTGACATTAGATTTCACAAGGCGAAATTGCTTTAACTGAATTAATCTAAAAGCTTGAGAAGGAAGCACGAGTTTTAAAAATGCTTAATCCACTTTGGTGAATGTCCTTGTTTTCTGGGTGTTTGCGAAGAACAGTGTTTTGGAGTGCTCACAACAATTTACTTCTATAGGGTAGGATAGGGAGTCAGAGGTACTTTCACGAAATCTCAGGTAGACAGTATTTAAGAATAGTTCGAGTATTAGACTGTATATTTGTATAAAAGAACAAACAAATGTGCCTGCTCGTGTAACATAAATTAATAATTCGAATTAAGTAACCTGTTGGATTTAAAAAAACATTACCTTTCAGAGAAAACCGCATAGAAATTGATTCATACGTTCCCGAAAAACAAGACAGACAAAAAATGTAAAAACAATTGATTTGGTTTTTATATAATCTGTATACGTATGAGATTATAAGAAGACAGTTATTTTGAAATCAATGGCAGGTACACCAATCTTATTTACGTAGATGATACTTTACTCAGCTTAATGATTCAGTATCATGTTGTATTGTAAGAAGAAACTTTATAGTGCTGAAAAGTAGGTCATAGAATAAACAATTCTTAGAAGTCACATGGGTAACTTTCATAGCTTTCTTGGCAACGTTCCTGAAACTCCTTTCTTTCCTTTGTTCATTTTGTTACCCAGAACTAAAAAATTGCGGCTATTCATTATCTGGTTTCTTAATCAATCCTGTGAATCCACAGTGTCGTAGATACATTTGATGAGAATCAATATTTATCTTTTACCTATCTCTCAAAACTATTATAACGATTGAAAATTGCTCAATTCGTTTGCTTTAAATCCGGAACTTATGTTATACTGTATATAGTATGATCATTTATATTTTAATGTCAATTTATAATTTAAATAATAGATGTTAAGATTTATAATTCGGTTGAAACCGCTACATTAGTGTCTTAGTGCCATTAGTGTTATTTTACAGAGTGAAGAAAGTAAAGAGTTCAAAGCTTTAATTTATAGATCCAGGCCATGTAAAAATAATTAGTAGTAATGTTAAACAAATTACGAAAAATATATAATATCAAAATTAGATTTTTTCAGTATTAGAATAACCTAATATAAAAATTGCACATTCATTACGAGAATATGTATATTGAGATAATTATTACTATGAATATTTTGGTGTTCATATGTAAATTTATTTACAGTTACTTTAGTTTGTTGTTAAACGCATTTTCATTATTCGTCTACATGTCTTTAATAAACATTATGTAGCTTTTCTTATTGTTACTAACTAATCCGAAGTGATTAATAATACAGTTAAAAATGTTATTTCATTAAATATTTTTAATTGTAGAAATTTAATTGAATCCACGCGTCATCTTTACCATGTTTTTGTGAATATATATAACACCATGACATCCGAATCCACTTTGTAATGAAAATGTATACATTCATGCAGTGTTTATCATTCTACTCCTCAACACTAGGTATTTATTCAAAATGTATGTTTCTAAACTTTCAACAATATTGTGTAAAAATCTCGTTTCGAAGACTGTTATTAAAATTTATCTTTAATCGATATTGTTTCAGTTATTTGTATTCTTAAATGTTCTAATGTTATAATTTCATGACTTAAGAGCTGCCCCAGAATATGTGCAGGAAAAATTGTATTTGATAAAATAAACACAAACATAAATACATAAGTAAATAAATAAGTAAATAAATAAATAAAGGAAAATAATCCACGCGTCGGAGAACGTTCCCAGCTGGACATTCCCTTCGGTGGTTCCCGTAGGAAGTAGGTCGTCCCGCTCGGACGCCGATTCACTAGACCCCGCTGCCGTGCGCTGCCGTGCGCTGCCGTGCGCTGCCGTGCGCTGCCGTGCGCTGCCGTGCCGAACACGCGCCTCGGCCCAGGCGGGGGGTTGCGTCGCGTGCGCGGCGCCGTGCGGTCGCCTCGTCATCAGCTGGCGCCGCGGCCCAAGCCGGAAGCGGTGGCAATCGATGAACGAGAGACCGACCTCGAGTGCCCTCGCCACCGCGCCCACCCGCGCCCCGCCCTCCAGTCGCCGCACCTCTTCACCTCGTCTTCCGCCTCGCCGACCTCCTCAGGCCCCCACCCTTCTCGCTTTCTCCCTTCTCTTTCATTTATCTCACTGTCGTCGACATCCTTAACGCCCGATCTTGAATGACGTCTCTGCTGTTGCAACTCCCTCGCCTTTCCGACATCCACTCGACAGTCCTACCACTCCCACTTCCACTTCCGCCACCGGTTGAGTCTTATTCATAGACTCGCCTCATCATCATCTGCTTCTTCGCGTCTATCAAGACCTCCGTACATTCCTTTCCACTCTCACTCCTCCTTCTAAAGTGCCTTCGCTCGTCTCTCCACTTTTGCCACCGCCTCTTTTAACATTCCCCGTGCCCCGCCCCCTTTTTGGAGCTTTTCCCTTGCATCCATCACGTTTTCAACTTCGCCATCAAGTAGACGCCATCTCCCTTCTCTACGTCAAGCAGTAACCTTTGACTCCTCTCGTCTTGGCCACTTCGCCCTCGAGTAGCCTCAGAGCCATCAACGGGCTGCCCTAATCGCCTTGTAGCCTCTGACATCTTTCAGCGATAACGCTCTCCACCTGTCGTTCCCCCACTGCTTCCATCGTGGCCGCCAGTTCGCCTACTTCCAATACTTTTGTGCTCTTTTTCTATGTGTAATTATATGTTGTCGAATAACTTTTTTACGTTGTCTTGAATCTCTCAAATAAAAAATAAGGACTGAATAATTATTTAAACAAGCTACGTCGATATCATTATTCATTTTTAGATTTAAAAATATATTTATTGTTACATAATTAGGCATGAATTAAATAATGAAATATTTGTGTCCGTTTTATGTTGCTTCTACCAAAAGCTTTTGTCAACACCAGAAGACATTATCCAAATTGCCAAGTTTTCCTCTATAGCGGATCGTTTCCCTGCATATTATGTTATCACTTTCAAATTGGCTAATTTTCGTGATTCTAGGTACCCACTGCTTTCATGAAACTATCAAACATCTAACTCATAATTTGAAGACATCGTAATTTCCTTTCCTGATATTTATCTAGTAAAATATTTTCTCTCCAAAACACGGGATTGCAATTTTAATTTTAGTCTTGAGATTTCCTATCTTTCTCTTGGTCTTCTATACTTTTGGTTCCTTAGTAACACGTGAAAAAATATTGTTAGCGTTAATAATCATTCAAAAATATTTCTTTCCTGCATATATGCTCGCACGCTCTGTTTTTTGTGAGGAATGTTCCCTATCTCTTAACAGAAGCAATAGAGACAGTTGTTTTTGTTTATATTTGTTATTTGAATTTATGATTATATTAAATATGTTTTATAAAAATATAATTAAAATAAAAAAAGCATGAAGAAATATTTACAAATTCAATATTAAATGTTGTAGGAAACCATCTTTTAGCGACATATATTAAAAATAATAACCATAATTACTCATCGTGGATTTCAACCTAAATATGAATATTGAATATAAAGAACCTTGAATATAAAGAACTTCACTGCTTGATCATTCGATTGTAATGTAATTGCAGTAACTAACAAACTGCCTGAAAAGTCACAGGATTAGATGTTTTTACTAAATTCTCTTTCAATTATATAGTGGTATTAAACGTCATTTACTTATAAATTAAAAGTTTCGTGCCTAAAATCATGACTTATAACACTTAAATTAACTCTCAGAAAAAAGTTTTCCCCCATTTATTATACAATATAAATATAAATAAAACTATGAATTCTTTCGATCAAGCAAAACAAAAAAAACATTTTAATTAAAAGAATTCATTAATTACTTTCGATATATGATCAAATAATAATGAGGATGCCGATCAAATGATAATGAGCAGGGTCACCTCGATGTTCAACCAAACTAATTAATAACATTCAATAATAATGCAATAATAATTATCAAAATTAAAAATGTATATAATTGCAACACAATTACCCTAATCTGTTAATAGAATGGAATATTTTCATGTTTATAATAGGGAGCAAATTTGTTCCTAACCACCGCCAACCAACGTTCCAAAATTCCATCTCTACCTCAGTTTATGCTATTTTTTCGGTGTTGCTTCACCCTCTTCTCAGCTGCCATCTATTTGCGCCCAAAGCGCATGTTTTCACGATTTCTCAATTTTTCAGAGTCCTAATAGTAAAATTAAAACAAGACTTTTATAATTGTATAGTATGAAGGTAAAATATAATTCTATGTGCATATTTCCAATAAAACATTTAAAGCTGTTTTTGACAATATGATCAATGTTTATCAAAATTTGCATTTGAAGATCATTTTCACCCGAAACTTACGAGTTTTGGGGAAATTCCATAAGGCATTGTCTGAAGCAATTGTACTCAAACCAGCAATAATATATAAGGAATGCCAGTAATGTAAATACTGACGACATGAGAGATTTTTTTAATTTACAAAAAAACATAAGAATACATCAAAGTGACATTTATATCATGTTATTCAGTTTAATGAATCGAAGTGAAAAACTGAAACAATCGCACTGTTACTGCTTTCTATGCATTATTTTCAACCTTGATGAGTTCCGGTATTAGAGCCATGAAATTCTCCCTCAACTCGCGTCCGGTATATTATTGTCGCGCGCACTTCGGAAGTGAGGCTTCGAGTTGCCTACTCCTTCCCCGATGGAGGTGTCCAGAGGCTGCCTGCACGCCTTCCTTGCTTTTATGCTGCGCCATCCGCTCCGCCCAGCGCCGCGAAGCCCTACCCTTCCTCGGCGCGCCCCGCCATCACCGCTCCGCCACGCCCCGTCTATTTCCGCTCCACCCTGACCCCCACACCCAGTCCCGAAAGGATCTACTCTTCCCCGCCTAGGCTCTACCCAAGGCTCTACCCTTCGCCTATTCACGCTCCACTCCACACCGCCCAACACTACCCTTCACGTGAGAGCGTAGGCTTCCGGGGCCGGAGTCAGTATTTACTAGGCTGGCCGGGTGACGCCGCATTAGGGCATTACGCCCTGATGAAGATCGCAGAATGGCGACCAAAACGTCGGCACCTTCGCCATGGACTCGGCGTCACCCGGCCAGCCTAGTAAATACTACCCTTTACCGCCACGCCACGTCTATCTCCGCTCCGCCTTGACCCCTCCAGCCCCGCCAGTTCTACCCATCCCCACGACGCCCCACGTATCTCCGCTCCGCCCGACCTCTCCCGCCCCGTACAACACAACCCTTCCCGCCACGCCTTTCGTGCAGCGCCCCGCCCCACCCAATAATACCCCTCTCCGCCGTATCCCATCTGTCTCCCCTCCGCCCCGCCCAACACTACCCTTTCGCGCCGCGCCTTGTCTATCTCCCACCCAACCAGGCCGCTTGCGTCTTACACGTCTCGGGCCGGCCCGCGCCTCTCCCCGCCTTCTGCCTTCTGCCTTGGCGCCGCCCTGCCTTGGCTGGGGCCGCCGCCCTGCTCCTCCGGGCGCCGTATTAGAGTGCAAATTGGCGAGAGAGAGAGAGAGAGAGAGAGAGAGAGAGAGAGAGCACTGGCGGCGCGGTTCAGGACGGAGGGACGGCGAGTTGTAAAAGCGGAGGAGGATGCAGCGGAGGCGGCAGTGGAGGAGAAATTGTGAGGGCGGCGAGCCGTGTACAGATAGGAGAACGCCGTGGCAGTTGGCAACGTTGCGGACATGGGACAGGGTAAATGATGCAATGTCTGACACCAAATGAAACCGCATGAGCGCATGATTTATGTTCTCTGATTAATAAGCAAATACGTCCACCTACGTTTTTTTCGAGAACGCATGAATGAAAATAAATAAAATAAAACATGTTTAGATTTTTAACTTACTTCAAGATTTTGTTTACTCTCAAATTTAGTTTTAAAGTGGAAGTCGTCAAAATAAGTTCACAAAGAATGAAGATATTTAAATCTTATTTTCTTTTTTCCAATTTGTATAGTTTCTCTAATTAGAAATAACATACATTTCAAGATCTAAGTTCCTTTAGATGCATTCAAATAATGACATTTGACTGAAGTTGAAACTTGCAGTTCTCTATCACTTGCATTTAACCTCTTTGTCTCATAAAGCATCCATTTTCTCATTTCTCTTCCAATCTTTTCCGCTTTGTGTGCAATTACTTTTTCTTACCTATCGTCTTCCTTTTTTAATTCTTTTTTTTTTGCGCTTCGATTAGCTCAGTTTGAACCAGTGTGCGCATTTCTTGCAAGGGGCAGGCAGCGAGGGCTGGAAGAAGGGAGCGGCGCCGAGCGACCAGGAGGGGGCGGGGCGGGGGCGGCGGTTGAGGGCCCTCTCGGAGAGCGGGGCCTGGCGCGGGAGGAGCTGTCGCTGCCTCCTTGCGGCGCGCGGGCCGGGCCGGGCCGAGAGCCGGGTCTTTGCCGAAGGCCGCCTCTCGAACTTCACGTCCCCGCAAGTGACACCGGAAGGACGCTCAGTGGTTTCTTCGTCGGCCGGTGGTAATGCATCGCTTCCTCTAAATAGGGCTCAACGAAGAGTTTCTACAAATAAATTACGTTCTACTTGACGGAAATGAATATTAAAACGAGCCAATTCTTTAATTGGGAATACTTTATCTAATGGATTTTGTACATACAATGAAAAATAAAAAAACGGGTTTTCTGCTCTTCCGCAGATAACGCGGAATTTCTTTAAACTAGTGGTGCAATAACAGAACATATTTTCACTTATTATTCGTACGGTTGCAAAATCCTTGTGTGTTTAGTAGTCGAGTCCGCCCGTCCGTCCATCTATCTGTCTGTCTGTCTAGTCTGTCCGCCACTCACGGTTGGACTTCTTCCGGTCCACCAATCGAGGCAAAGAAGGTATTAGTCGACGATCCATTCAAAAAATTCGAATAAATTTATCTGAGAAAGGAGTTTTTTAAGCAAGTAAATCTCATTTTGGGTGACCTACGGCACCTGTAGATCAATTGCCGATTTGAATCCTCTTGATAAGAAAACCGATTGGCATCATTCTTAGCCAGTTTCCTCTAGGATGTTCTAGAAGTATTATAGAAAAACGCCTGTAATATGCTTTCAATGGATCTGTGAGAACATTAGTGAGACTTTGTGAATTAATACACTCTTACCATTACTGACAATAATCGTTGTCTCGATTCACCAGATAATTAATGATTATCTTATAATGAACTATTGAAAAAAACGTTTTCAGAGGGATTAAGTATTTAAAACACGTTTTGGGAGAGGTTTAAAGTCACCTACGGAGGTGATCATATTCGATAGCTCTCGCTAGATGAAACGATTCGCTCTATTTTAATAACTATTGCAATTTTTTAAATTTAAGAGGCTTTAATGAATTAAACTAGTGAAGAAAACTAGTAGAAATACAACAAATACTTTCTTCTATTAGTAGCGTTTACGTATTATTACACAATTGCAAATTTAGTCATCATTTGAAAACTCTTAACCAAACAGAGCGCCCAGTATACTCTTTTTTTAATTTTTTGAGATTTCAAAATTTTAAATGAAAGTTCTTTTATCGTTTTATTGAGAACATTGGGTTTCAGCCTTATAAAAAGTGTCAAGAAAAAATATTGGGCTACATCTGATTCGAACCCCAGTGCTGAGGAAAGGAATGTGGTGGTTTTTCTCTGTGCAACTGGGACACGAGGTTGACAATCGGACAGTCGTACAGTGTTTATCGCATGGCCCGTATACTACATTCATGACGTCCTTGTGGTCCTCTACATTACAACTCAATTCTCCGAAAACTAATATTTTCCAAAACGTGTACAAGAAAATCTGAAGATCTAAATATTGAGCAATACTTTGAATTGAGAAGAAGTCTAGTTTTAATATCAAAGGTCAAAAATTAAGTCTGAAAAATTTTACAGTACTTGTAACTTGTACAATATTAGAAGCATTTCACTCTTTGAACAAAAATTTTTTTAAAAAATTAGAACGTTTTTGAGAAAATTTTGTTGCTTATTTCTACTTTCTGGTTTACGTAGGTATATTTTTATAATAAATTCATTAATAGATAAAAAGTTATGTAATGCTGCGGAAAATCAATATCGAGATTTTAACTGAAATAGGTACTAGATCTCGTGTCTCCTAATGCCGAAAAAGTGCTTTTTTAACATATGTCTCTGCCGGGCGTATCGAATTGAACTTGGCAAAAATCACATGCCTTCTTCCTAGCCTTTACAAATTAACAGCATTCCAGTCCTTTGGCTTCCCAATGCTACTCTGGTATAATATCTAGTTGCGCTGCTAGACAAACAACATAAATGGAAGTGCATTAAATGAAAGCTTCTTTAGTTACTATAATCAAAGCAAAATTATCCAATCTCGTCTCCACATTAACAGAAATTCCTCTCTGGAAATGGACTCACTCTATTAATGTGTAAGTATAAGCCTATAACAAGGTCTACCACGACTTATCCCTGCCCAGCCTGGCACGATAAAGCCCCAATAAATTTACAAAGTTTCAGATAGCACAAAATAATAATTTAAGACTTCCACTCAAAGCCCCATGGCACTTAACAAACTCCCAAATCCATCAAGAAATTCAAATCTCATCAATTTCTGAGTTTATATCCAAAGCACCCGAAAAATTCTGTTCTCTTCCTCTTTGATGCCCGAGTACTACTACCTTCCATCTGTGGCAAAAAGCACACTATATTACATAACCATAACCGGTTTATAAACACTCTTAATACGGTCTCTTAATAGGGGATTTAGCATCACGAGATCATCCCTCATTAATCACATCAATTTCCTACTCTCTAAAATTTCCTGGCCCGATCCATAACTGTAGGTAAGATTTCTGTAGAATCTATATGTGTAATTGAGGAATGGGATTTGAAAACTCTGAGCATGAATCAGGAGAGGACATGGACTACCATGTGCATTTATGTAATGGTTCAGGACCGAGATAACCTGAAACGTGTTGGTTAGTGAACGCGAGGGACCTCTTCGTTGAGTATTGTGCCCGGAGAGCGGTGAGTTAAATAAAATATTGAGTAATTTTAAAAACATTGAGACTATCCTAAGGACTTTATGTATGAGCTACTAAAAATTAAAAGATTCGATCATGGGCCCGCAGCATTGTCAGATAGATCGAGGAAAATCAATTGTGGTGAAACTCCTGTGTACTAATAAAACGCTAATAATAATAATAATAATAATAATAATAATAATAATAATAATAATAATAATAATAATAATAATAATAATGTCTTTATTAATGGCGAGGCTCAGGCCATAGGGCCTGTTCTTCCGCCTAACCACGATTAGATAGACGTTCGGGATTCAAGGATTATGTGTACACTTTGTTTACGAGAAAGTAATGTAGCAGAAATACGAGCAAAAAAATTCACATTTTGAGTCTGAGGGACACAGAATATATTTCTGTCAAAAAATCTGGATATTTTGTGCAGAATTACATTATTTTATTTTATGTGGTAGATTCGAAAAGAAAAAAAAATACAGTTGTATGTGATACTGATGAAAAGCATTAAACTAGCGTCAATTTGATTTAAAAAAATAAAAAAACGATACTTGACATAGAATATATTAAAGAAAATTATTCAAAATTCCTACGGAAACAACTGACGCAACACATGCGAACGTTCTATTAGAAATACGGTCTTTTTAATGAGGACAGTTCCCTGGATTTGCTAGACAGTATTTCGACTTCCGAGAAGTTTGCTGACGTGACTTTGTGTCCGACTGTTGACGTGGATGTGCATTAACGAGCGCTTCTGAGAATTTGCAGAATTACAAATTACTTCCTCGCTCAAAATTCTAGGAAACTAGTCGTTTGGACGCATTGAGAAAATATTGGAAATTTTATCTTTACCAGAGTTATAAAGCTCTTGGAGCTCGTTATCAGTGCTAATACAACCACAGATACGCAGTATCATCACTACATCTCTTAGGTAAACTCCCACATGATAAACTGTGTCAGAAATATGAACTGAAATTAAATAATTTCCAAAAATAATGAAATAAGTTTTTATCCAGTAATAAAATAACTATAATTAACAATTAGGTATTTTAAGAAGACACTTCCCTACTTCAACGGACTTCCTTGAAATATAGTTTTAGAAATGTTATTGTCGTTGGATTGGCTCTGGCAGATGACAAATGACATGATTGTTATTTTATCGAATATGAACTGCTAAGACTGATAATCTCATAGACATGTAGAATTGATTCAAAAGAGTATTATTGGATTTTCCTGATAATTATATATTACCTGACAGACGTATCAACCTTATAGGCTTGTATTTGTTTCGTTGAATCATAGAATACAGAATATCAACTAAACAAAAATATTTAATAGCATACTCACTTAAAAATTCCCAACAACACTCGCGTTTTGGGATTTTATTCAGAAAGAAAAAAAGAAGAAAAAATAATATAACGGGAAGAAAATATAAAACTCAAAATATTTCTAAAAATTACCAACGAATAGGAAGATTTTATCATTCGAAGGTTCTCTGAAAACAATATTACTCTAAGAGAAAAAAAAAACTGCAAAGAGAACACAAATTGTTTCGAAATCGTTTTCATTTTTTCTATATGACAGCTTTCACCGAAGTACAATTAAAATGATGGTCTTTCTTTTTCTTCATTCTCAGCCTCCTGAACGGCTTCCATTCGGAACGCGAGTCCGTTTCGTCCGGAATCGGCCGCGGCAGTGAGCTTCTGATGGAGGAGGGAGCGCAGATCCGAAGCGGCATGATAAGGGCGCAAACTGAGCCGAAGGGCGCCACGCAGTGTACAGGTGGACCGAAAGCAAAGGCGAAGGGGCTGAACGCAGGATGAGGATTGATGGGGTCGGTGGCGGCAACGACGGCAGTCTCTGTGGCGACGGCGGAGGCCACAATGCAACAGTTTTGGCGATAGAGGTGCTCGCAGCACCACCAACACTAGCAAAAGCGGTAGTTTCTGAGGAGACAGAGCCAATGGCATTGATGATAACAATGCCAGCAGTGTCGTGGCGACGGGGAGCGGTGTCCAAAGCGGTGCGGGAGAGCGGTAGCGGCTGGTGATAGTGAGGGCGGCGCGAGAGGGCGCGGGGAATCGCCGAGGGCGGCGCAAGGTGCGGCAGAGCGTCGTTGCGGCGTCTTCGCTTTTTAGCGCGCGTGCGGGGCGGGGGGGCCGGCGGCGCGAGGGGTCGTCGCGCCCGCCGGTTTAATCTGCCCGATGTGCGCATCAATGCGGCAGCGGCGGCGGCGGCGTCATATCGGGCAGGGCGGCGCGCGGCCGGCGGGCGGGCGAGCGAGCGAGCGGGTTCGCGGGCAGCGGAAGGACGAAAGAGCGCGCGCTCTCAAAACAAAGGAGACGGAAGGAAGGGAAGGGAAGGGAAGGGACGGGACGCCGCTCTCTGTGATTGCCGCCGGCGCCCAAGACGCTACGAGGCCGTGCCGCCACCTTGGCCGCCGCTCTTTCCAGAGGCAAGATGCCTCTCATAGGGTTCCCTCCACTGTTGCCGTTGGTATCTTCATCCTCGCCTTGCTTTCTCTTTGTTCTTCCTACTTCGGTTTTCTTCACCTTTATGTTTCGTTCCTGTTTTATTTATCGTATGATCGTTATCCGTACAAAAGAAGGTACGGTATATCGAAAGATGTGTCTCAGAATAAATGTTACAATCTTCTAGTGTTTGTGGGGAGTCGAAAATGATCGCTTTTGGTCAATGACCACGGGCCGAGAAATTCCATAAGACGTTACCCAAGTGACATCACCTTATTTGTAGGAAACACTTCATGCACGGGTGTTTGGCAGAACGTAACATACATGCCTTAGAATTTTGTAATATTTATTCTGAGATATTCTTTACACTTTAATTATATATACTTATCATTTGTAAGTATATATTATTGATTCATTCATTAAAATCATCTTAAAATCTACATCTTCTTTCTACTGTACTGTCCCCTTGCTCTTTTATTATTCCTCCTTTCTGCCTGTGAAGTGAACCGGTCTTCTCCATCTTCGTTAGGCAGGAAAAGAGTGGGATTTGTTTTACGTGTTTTCGTCTGAAGTTCTGAGACAACGCAGGGGAACTTTGCAAGTTTTGGAGGGAAGAAAATGCCCTGGATGTGCAATTTCTGCTCAATTGTGTAGAAAAATAATGTTGGGCGCACCCTCCAGCGTTCGCTTGTGTCGCTGTCTTTGCTCTTGTCTTATTTGCAGGAACATCCCTTTTACGAGCGTACACAATAGACGTATTCCGTCTGCACAATCTAATTTTTCGTCAAACTAGAAAGAGCTTTAGCTTGCCGTTACAATAATGTGTTTTCCTACATTTTTCCTCTCGAGAAAAAAAAGTGTTGGTATTGAAATTTGTGATCTTTCAAGTACTCTAAAACGAATTTCATTGAGAGAACACATTGTAAAAAGTATGAAATATACGTTCGTATAGAATAATGAGTACCAAAGTCATGGAGATATCTTAATACGTGTTAATATTATTTTTAAGAAATTAGAATAGAATATTATAGTAGTTTGAAAGTTTACTTTAATGTATGGTTAACATCTATACACTATTAATATCAATCGAAACAAATATTCCCACAAACCTCTTCAAGAGTATTAAATCTATTATAATTAATTAAAAACATCTGTACATAATATCGCGGAATCGGCTTTGCGCCCATTTTGTGCTAATGTTTCAAATTTTACTATTCCGTATACGTACATATATACAGAGTGATTTTTTTCTTTAAACGTTTGGTAGGGATAGGGCTAAATGTACTATATAAGATGACAAACATCAGTTTGCTCTATTATTTTTTTCGTAAAAATTAAAAAAATGTAATTTTTGTACTTTTTTCACGTTGTTTATGTACTCATTAGAGGCGATTTGTTCATATTATTATACTGATGAGTACTTGTGCTTTAAATAATGTCTTATAAACTTTTTCGAACACTCAACCGTGTTCTGTGAAAACTAGCTCAAAATTCCACAATTTCAGAAACGCTCAAACGCCATTTTCAAAAACAGCTCCAAATTTTGTCTTCAAACTTTTCAACAGATAGTGCTCATTCGACTATTTAATATGAAGTTCAGTTCATTTTGGGGTTTTATTTTGTTTCTACAAAAATTATACAAATGTATTTTTTTTAAAGATTTCACACGTACATTTAATATACACATTTCCAGCAATTTGTAAACACTACCGTATTTCTGTGTTAAAGTGCATCGAATGTTAAGGTGCATCGACTAATGAAGTTTTTCAAAACCTCCAATTTTTTGCGAAAAAGAGCTTCAAATGTTGAATTTGCAGTAGCGCTTAAAAGCTCGTTTCTTAAAAACTACTCTTTTTTAAAGAAAATTTGCCATAAAGGACGCGATTTTACTGTTCTTTAATATTCTTAAAATAATATTTCCGATTTACCATTTGGAAACCTGAAGGCACCTGGCAAAAGTATGTCGCAAGTGCGAATACATGGTTGAGATCAAAGGAAATAGAAAACTAATATGGAAAAGTCTGTGCCATTCTGTAGCACCACTAGTTTAAATTTCAGTAGATTTTCTTCGAAAGCACTCAAATGAATCCTTTCGAAAGTCTCCTTTAATGAGGAAGAGAGAAATAATACAAATTACTGTCGAAATTTTGTTTGAAGAAAATGAAAAAAGGAATCCCGAATAATAAAAAGAACGAAGCTCATAAAAGAAAAGTGCAGTAAACGTCTCGCTGCCCCTAGAGAGCCGCGTCTTTGCCTTGCAGTACACTTGCGATGAGCGGGTTGCCGGCCACACGGCGCAAGGAGCTGGCGGAAGGCCAGCGCACCCTGGCGACGAGAGAGCACTGTGGCCAACCGTTCTTGAACCCCAACTCAAAATTAAAACTAAACGATGCTGACCTCTCTCAAATAACACCAGAGGCAGTATTTCGGTTTTATTAAAATGCAGTAGAGGTATTATGGTTTTCGTCTCTATAGTTTTGGAAAACGTAATTATAATCATTGTTTTCTAATTAAAATAAAAAACAGCGGATTTATTTTGTATAGTGTTAGTGACATATTTCCTCTATAAAGTAAATACGAAGTAAATACTCAAGCACCCCCTGATTGTTGTAATGATCAAAATGTTAACAAATTGTGTAGAACAGGTCCAAGCAAGAGAGGTATTCTCTCGCGATACACGCGTAATGCATTACGCTAGGAGTGAAACATTTATTTGAAATCCATTATCCTAATAACATCAATGAGAAACATAATTATTTCATCGCAAAATAACATTAATGATGTAAATGTATGACAGAACTTGCAGTTGTACATGCATAATGTCGTAACGAGATTAAACCCGGCTGACATAATGAATACAAAAATTGTTTTGCAAATCCTTCAAAAAGTAACAATGAATAGAGTTTCCGGGTATTCCATTTTGGTTCATTGGTAACGTAACGCGTTTCCTCGACTTCCTCGTAAAATCATCCCGGCGTCAAATGTTCGGCTCTAGGAATTTTGCAAATGTACAGACGTTTTTGGACGCTCTTTCTACAAAATGACGTTATTAATAATAAAAAAATTAGAGTTTGAATAATACTTATTTACTTATAATAATAGCTTAACCGACACAAATGGAATACTAAACATTTCACTGAAAGCAGCTAATTAAGTTGCAAAAACAGCTCATTAAATAATCAAAAAGTATTCAGAATTGAAATGAATTTACTTGAGACAAAACTGCAGCAAAAAAAGATTTGTCAAAAGACTTAAAAAAGTGTTTACTCTATTTTTAAGGATCCAGGAATCCAGTAGAACTTTAAATTTTTCTTCCTCGTTTTCAAATATGGTATTCATTACCTATTAATGTTACCTCTCCATCTTTCTTCCTACTTCCATTATAATTTAACCCAAAAAAGAACTGATTATAAACTTTTAATGACGCTCGCATGGCAGTTTTTCGCATTCAAATATGTTTTAATCCAGGCCGAAACCGCCTTCGGGAGCGGTTGCGGCGTCCACTGCCGCCCAAAGCCAGCTGTGTCAGCGGCGCAGCGCATCAAATTGGCGTTGTTGTGACGGTGTCGGCCGCTCTGTCCAATAACGAGCGGGGGGGTGCGTGGAGGGGGAGGGGGAGAGTGCGTTGTGCGCGTTTTTTTGCGCCGCGACACGAGCGTCCTCGCGCGCCGACGGCGGTCGCCAGGGGGGGGCGGTTGCATAAAAACGAAGTTGATAAATCCCCCCCGCCAATCACTTTGCCCTCGCAGGGTCGTTTGTCCCGGACGCGTGACTGGCTCTGCTTCTCTATCGCGGAGGCTCATTTCGAAAATTACGTTGTTATCGTTTGCATCTATATTGAAAATGGCCGTTAAATAATTTTCATTAGAGCGAAGATATTTCAGAATTTACTGGTTCGTGTATTATTGCCGGGCAAAATACGTACAGTTTATTGCGTGACACGGAAGCATAAAGCAAATTCCAGTGTTAAAGTATGTATGTTGTAAAAAAGTTCAAATGACGAGAACCTCTTAACAAATGAAAAATAAATTATGCTAACTAGTTTGCCAATACTTTTGCCTCATTCTCTGACATAATAAGTACATTGATTAAATATTCTATTAACTAAACTGAACCTGAATTGCCATTTTGAATGTCAAACAACTGAAATTGAGAACAAATTAACGGGCAGAGTAAAAGCCGTGTTTCAGAGAGATATGAATGCATTATCAAGGTGTACATAAAAAGTCCATTATTATGGAAATCGAATGCTGGAAACTTTAGAACGATACTTTCAAACTAATACAAAGAAAGTGTGCTTAAAACTTTGTAGTATATTACTAAACTTAATAGATATCATGTTTAACTATTGTGCTTACTCATCCCTATACCATCATTATACTATTAATTTTTTTGCTTTTATATTATTTTATTCGTAATTATTAATTTAAGAAACAAAAGTTACAAAGAGAAAGAAGGAGTTCACGTTTTTATTCCTATACGTGAGTACAAAACAAAAGACAGAACATATACGAATTATAATTACAGTGTCGTCAAAATGGTTGAGTCCTACGCTGATTCACTGTAACATTTACACAGTACCAGCAACAGATATTTTTGCAGGTGCCTGTATCATTTACACTGTAACAGTAATATGTTTGCAGGTACCTGTAACATTTACACTGTAACAGTAATATGTTTGCAGGTACTTGTAACATTTACACTGTAACAGTAATATGTTTGCAGGTACCTGTAACATTTACACTGTAACAGCAAGAGATATTTTTACAAATACCTGTCAAAAACAAGTAGAGTACTTAATTGTGATGAGTAATGTTTTGGAATTCTTCCTATTAAGACACATTGCCTGTTTCCTCACCTGTCATTTGCAGCAGCAACCATTGACTTGCCCATTGTAGTTAGTTTTTAACAAAATGTTTGTTCTTGAAGTTTCCGAGGGACAGCCAGCGAGATTCAAATTGCAATTTATTATCCGCCGCTAGCATATCCCGCACACGTTCCGTTATCAGAGCATTCATTCAATTTTACATCAGGTGGTTCCGCTGCGAGGAGAATTCGCATACATTTGCATCCCGATTAGGGCGGTAAGGTTCGTGTCGTGCCTGGTGGTACTGTCGTTTTATGGAGCGGGCTACTGAGAATTATTTTTATCAGGCTATTTCGAGAAGATACTTCTCTGAAATTTAATTAAAATTATTGATTTGATAGCGTGACTGTCAATGGTTGAGGAAGTAGCACTCGGCCACACGGGACTAGAGAATTAGATTTTATAAAAACATACGTAAATAAATATAAAAAATTTAATTACAAACTAAACAATTTTTATGTATGATCGTGACGAAATATAAAAATTGACATGGTAGGAAAAGTACCATCTGTTGTAAATGTCAGAGGAAGTTGGTATATAGATGGATTTTAAAAAATTGACTCCTGCACGTTCTTGTTTTCTAATATATTCAAACAAATTTTTGAAACATAAAATTACTCTATAAACTGGAAGCCCAATCTGAGAAAATTAAATTGACTAGTGCGACACCAAGCATACAAATATCGTTTAGTAGGTGAAAACAAAACCACTCGAGACACGGCTGCGCAATATACGGGGTAACAAAACCTCATCAGCAGCTTCTGTTGCAGCAGTAAGTGCACTCGCGTCGGAAGCAAAATCATTTCCCCCTCAGACACGATCACGCGTGCCACGCAATTCGTGAGAGAACAGTCCGATCTTCGCGCCGTATTGACCCTAATGATGTGGATCGCAGCCGGACGCACGCGTGCCGGCGGGTGCGGCTGGCGAGCGAGCGGGCTGGCGAGCGCACGGGCACGACGCCGGGGGGTCAGCGCGCCACGCGTGCCCGGCACGGCCGTGCGCGCCCCCGCGCTCGCCCGCCCGCCCGGGGCCGAAGCCGTCGCTAACCTAGGTCAGGACCACCGCCAGGACGCGGCCCCCCGCTCGCGCCAACTCACGCATGGTCGAGATGTACGTGTCGTAGTAGCGCTGCGTCGCAGTACGTGCACGGATGCACGTTTGCCGACGTTGAGTCGCTGCACGCGCACTTTTACGTGGGCGCGAGTCTAGCCATGACGAGCGCACTGGCCGCGCGCCGCCCGACCGCCGCCGTCGCCGCCGCCCGCCCCGCTGCCACCCGCCGCCGCCTTGCTGCTGCTGCCTTGCTGTGCCGGGCGAACACAATCGATTTCGCGAGCGGCGAGCGCGCGCCGCCCGCCGCCAGGCTGCGCGCCGCGCCGGCCACCGAACGCCGCCTCGCCGCCCCCGCTGCCCACTTCCGCCCCGCACTCCCCCCACCGCCCCCGCCGCCGGCGGAGACAGTCTGCTTGGCGCCACCGCTCCTACGCGCTTTGGCCGCCCCGCCCCTTGCGAATGCCCTTCGAGAAAAAACCCTTCGCGAAGCCCACTTCACGTGGCCCCAGCCCGTCGCGCAACAACCCTTGGAAATAATCGCATCTTTTTGGAACCAAAAAACTAATTTCATGCAGTAAACTAGCTGTACGCAATTTATTGACGCCTTCCTTTGATCCTTTATTAATTTTTTCCAGTCTAAGAAAGTCCAAGAAGGCATATATTGCAAAATCCTCTCTCTCACATCAACTGAATAATATTGAGTTTCCAGTATTTTGAAAGTCACGCAGATGAGTTTTACAATATTACATTTTTTAAATGTAGTTATTTGTCTTCAATTTTATTTTTTGTATAATAGAAATTGCGAATAATGTAAGAACAAAAATTAAGTTCACAAAATCAACCTACAAAAATATGCTTACATAAATATTGTGATAAACGTACAAAAAATAGCTTTAACAGTCGCCATTTGTTGGGGTAAAAACATTTCATTTAGACTTCGCTTTCATAAATGAAAGTCTACTCCCTTTCTTTATATGATCATTTTTACTTTATCACTTTACTGTAATACATATTCATCGTAAAGAGAAAATATTGTAATGCTGAAGGAAAAATTGATCAAAAGCAATTTTTCGACATAAAAGCTCTTATTCTGAAGCCCTGGGGTCAAAAAAGTCTATAAATATTGGTTCTATATGTAGAAAAATAACTTCGTCTAAAACGTGTAGTCAGAATACACGTTTTGTGTGTCCTTCAATCATCCGAAAAATTGGTTGACGTTAAAACTTCTGTCACCCCGTCAGTATGCGACCTGTCAACGTTAATGCCTAAACTACTCAGAAAATTTTCTCCAAAGCTAATTACTTCCTTATAAATCTAGTCGATCTGGAGAACCCGAAGTTTGAGACGGATACATTGGTTTTGGGAGACACTTTACATGAAGCCTCAACATTTTCAAACTTTTCTCAAAAATAACTAATTTTGCCGTTTGATAGCACAAACGATGTTTAAAAAATGTGCAAAACTTATTTTTTTTTAAATCTGTGAATTTTCGTAAATTGCAAAAGGTAAATAAGTTTCGAAGTTTCCCTACAACAATGAAAATTCGAATTTTATCGTTAATAAAAGCTATGTTTCAAAACGAAACCTTAAATAAGAGGAACAATTTTTTGAAAATATGAATAGTTCAAGCATAATTTTGCGAGAAATCTGAGCAATTTTTGAACAATTATTTTCTCAAAAAGGGCCTGACTTTTTTCTAGAGTAGAGCAAAGAAGACTTGAAAAATTTTCAAACTCTCTATATTTTCAAAAATTTGAACACATAGCATTGCTTTTAACATTGGTATATAAGTCCAATAACATTGATTTTTCCCTGAATGAAATCTAATCGTTAAAATTAGAGTAAATGGTAATTTCTAAATTTTCTGAAAATTGCAAATGCAAATGTTCAACATTTTTTGAAGGTTCGAAAAGAACAGTTTTTGCTGTGAGGTGGGTGGTTTAGGTTAACGTCAATTGTGGGTGAACTCTAAGGTCCTGAGTTCTAATTCCAACGCGGACAAGGTTTTTGTTAGTTGGGAAGGGTTTGCAGATTTTTCTAAAATAATACTATTGCAAAGCAGTTACAAATAACGAGAGAGAGTATTTGCTCTGGTAATCCCTACATTGTTTTTAGCTGTGGGAAGAAAAAATGTAAATACAACCGTTATTTAACGATAACTGGAAGAGAAAGAGAAAAGAGCTAATATGAAAGATTAACTATGTATAACTAGAACAGAAGACCTAGGAATATGGAATTCATTTTCAACATTACAAAACTTAAACAAAGCATATATCATTTTGAAGCCACATCAATGTCTCCAATTTCCAGTATCAATTGCGTAATTGACAGCTTCTCCAATGCTTTCACTAGCACATATCCACCTCTAAATTATTTGTGTACTCAGATTCCTCTCCTCCCTACAGTGGCACGTGCTCAAGACGGTAGCATCGCTAGCAGCCCTTGGCAGCCATATCCTACATTCCGGCATCGCTCCTACTCGCCAGGCCACTTCTTCTTCCTCCACCTCTCTCTGCCCGCGCACAGCCGCCACCCTCTCCGCCTCGCCTCGCCACCGCCTGCTGCGCTCCCCTCACACCCCGTTGCCCGCCGCCCTACCCTCCCCCCGCCCGCGCCCCCGCCCGCGCGCTCCCAGGTTGCGCCAAACGCCTCCGGACTCAAAGTAGTTCTGTCATAAAGGCGACGTTACACGACCAGAGGGCGCCGGCGTTGGAAGGCGTCCGGCGGCCCGGCCGACCGCGACGCGCGCGCGCGCGGGCGGTGACGGTGGGGGGGGCAAGAGTCTCCCGCCGCCAAAGCATTGTTTAAAGCATCCCCTCTCGCTATTCGGAATGAAGCTTTCGGCAGAAGAAATGCAGAAATTGTGCCCGATTACAAAAGAGCTGGAACAAAGGCTCGTTTCCTAGGCCCGCGCAGAATAAACATCGGGAAGATGGAGCCAAATATTATTGTCCCTTGCATAGCGAACGCGTCGTCCGCCCCGAGAACGAGAAAGGAAAAATATTTTATTTATGAAATTCTTTTCCCGCCGGCCGTCTGGCTGGGCGATTTGGCTGCCTGGAGATTCTTTTATCTCGGCTGAATTACGAGAGCTGTGGCGAAATGAAACCTAATACAGCCTGCGTTACTTTATGGGAACTGGTGCGTAAAGAAAATAAATCTTTTAGTGCCTCAGTGTGATGTACGAGACTCACCAACACCGTGTTTCTCATCCAACGTTCTGAAAAAACAAAAATTCAGTAAACTCTATAAATTGTGCAATAATGTTGGTAAATGTATCTAGTAAAGAGTTACGAGACTCAAAGTAGCAATGTAACACAAAAGTAGTGCATGAGAAACTTGTATATTCAAAATAATATATCCCGCTTAAAGCTAATAAATTGGTATTTAAATCAAACATAACGAAAATGACGTTGAATAACGCCGCTACAATGAAAAATAAGATTTTACATGTTATATTTCTAAAAAATTGTTTTCGTAATTTATAGTACAATAGTACTTAAAGACCGTAGATGTAACTATTCAGATTCGTGATAACTTGCCCCTCAAGCTGACATCCTCTATTTTCTATTTCTAAAAACCGGTCGGATCTATTGTGATTTATAACCCCTTTATCTCTCGCTTGCCTGCTCGAACCGTCGCTCATATTTACTCAGAAAGGGAGGACGGAAATATCGGTCCATTTCCGAAGAACATCTTTTCGGGAAACCAGACGGAGGAGATTGGAAATGAAATTACGTTCTGCTCCGAAATCGACGACGCACCTCACATTTTATTATCTTTCGGCCGCGAAAGAAATCGACAGAGAAAGAGGTTTTGTTCCATGAGCAGAGTGCTTAAATTTGTGGCAGTCAAACTCTGTGAAATATGCATCCGAGAAAGCCAGGTCGTTGTTTATGCTCGTCATGCATCATTGATCAGGTCGGCTGCGTTGATAGATCGGATCCGGGAAGTTGTAATAATTCGTTGAATTATATCCTGAATAGAAAGGAACGAAATCTTCTTGGAAGTCGTGGTGTTTACCTAGCAGCGGCCGCCACCGAGGAAGTGCACAAATCTCGTGGAGACGGGTTGGCGGCCTGTTTACGCGGAAGAGGCGCAGAGGGGGCGACGCGGCGTGGCGCAATTACCAGTCGCTTGTTCGGCGCCCCTTTGGCGCCCGGGACCTTGAGGGCGCCGCCTGCGTTGGCCCACCCTCAGGCCACGTTCTCTTCCATCAGACGCTTTTCGCTCTCCCTACTCCGCTTCTGAGTCCGGTCACTGTAATTATAAAATTACCCAAAATTGGACGATAATCTTGTATTTTCTGCTTCCTGCTCCCGCTCCCCAGCCTTGCTCACGAGAGCCTCCTTTACTTCCTCCTCACGCTTTCTGCCTTCGTGAGCTCCCTTTTTGACATGATTGGAAAGACATAGACAAATGTACGCACAACTACTCACGTGTGTAGATTGCTTATGAGAAACACCCAAAGCTAACTTAAAAACATACTAAGAGATAATTATAATAGTTAGGGATCCATTATACACCTCCCAACAATGATACTTAAAAAAATAATGTGTTAAATGGATATTTGTTTTTGTTCCATGTTTCCGAGCACGTAAATTGCTACTGACATCAGGTCCTTTGGTGCAGTAAATATTTTTGTGTCTGGAAATGGCAAATAGATGTTCTTCAACCACCGTCTGGTGAGATCCGGTGCCATCCAACCCGTCGGCTTGCGGGGAAATGCCTCCTCCGAGTATCTCCTCCGGCGAGGCACGCACCGCTCCAGGCGTGACAAGCTCTAGGCTCCCGGTTGGTCTCCCGATATGTCAGGTAGTGCATGCAAGTGTACGTGTGGGTGTGTAGGAGAAGAAGATAGGACATGGAAGAGGAAGGAACGACCGCTCGCAATTTGTGGCCCGTTTGTTGGAGTACTGCTCCGGCATTCGCCTGGTGGTGATCGGAGAAACCACACAAAACTCCCACCCAGAACAAAACTCCGATATAATTCTTCCCACACCGCCTGAATTAGAGTTAATAAGTAGCCAGAATCAAAAATCTTCCGCTGCAGAGACTCGAACCTCAGAACCTACCAGTTAGAGCCGATGAAGATACTTCAGCATTGATTTTGATCCTGGTCTTGCGTACCTTAATACTTAAATATCTTAAATACTGATAGACTTGGTAGTAATGAAATATTTGAAAACAAAGCACAGAAAAGCATGTTAAAAACTTGTTTACCCTTCCTCTTATCAATCGTTTTCTCTTCCCAAATGAGGGCCTCTTCTCATCTCACATTTCTCTTAGCCTGTTTGCCTTTCTTATCTCTGCCGTCCTTCGATTTAAATCTGCTTCTGCTTCTTCTTCCTCTTCTTCTTCCTCTTCTTCTTCCTCCTCTTCTTCTTCCTCCTCTTCTTCTTCCTCTTCTTCTTCTTCCTCTTCTTCTTCTTCCTCTTCTTCTTCTGTCCTCTTTCTCTCTCTCTCTTCTTCTTCTCCTCTTCTTCCTTTCTTCTTCTTCTCTTCTTCTTCTTCCTCTTCTTCTTCTCCCTTCTTTCTTTCTTCTTCTTCCTCTTTCTTTCTTCTTTCTCTTCTTCCTTCTTCTTCTTCTTCTTCTTCTTCTTCCTCTTTCTTCTTCTTCTCTTCTTTGCTTCCTTCTTCTCTTCCTCTCTTCTTTCTTCCTCTTCTTCTTCTCTCCTCTTTTCTTTCTTTCTTCTTCCTCTTCTTCTTCTTGCCTCTTCTTCTTTCTTCCTCTTCTTCTTCTCTTCTCTGCTCCTCTTCTCTTCTTCCTCTCCTTCTTCTTCCTCTTCTTCTTCTCTTCTCTCTTCTTCTTTTCTTCCTCTTCTTCTTCTTCCTCTTCTTTCTTCTTCCTCTCTTTCTCCTCTTCTCTCTTCCTTTTCTTTCTCTTCTTTTCTCCTCTTCTCTTCTTCCTCTTCTTCTTCTTCCTCTTCTTCTTCTCTCTCTTCTTCCTTTTCTCTTCTTCCTCTTCTTCTTCTTCCCTCTTCTTCTTCCTTCCTTCTTCTCTTCTTCTTCCTCTTCTTCTTCTCTCTTCTTCTTCTCTCTTCTTCTTCTCCTTCTTCTTCTTCCTCTTCTTCTTCTTCCTCTTCTTCTGTGACTTTACGCATCGTGAACGCGCCACCCACGCTGAGGCTCTCGCATTCGCCCTTGGCTGACGCCCCGTTCGCTCGCCCCGCCCGCCCGCGCCCCGCCACCTGCCCCGCCCGTGGCGCGCGCGTGAGTCACCGGTGGCCGCCGGCTCGGCGGAGGCCGCCCCTGACTCACCCCCTCCACCCTTTCCCACCCGCCGCCGCCCCCGCCGCCCGAGGTAACTACGCACGGGGCGGAGAGGCGTCGCGCCGCGCCGCCGCGTCTCCCGCGACCCTGGGGAAACATTCGTGCGTCATATCGCACGAGAACGATCGTAAAAATGCTGTTCCTATACGTCCGACCACAGTTTTTACTAACCTAACTATATTACGCCCCCTGTGCGTCCGACAATTTGGTGTATCTACGTTTATTTTTCTCGTGTTTATGAAACTTTTTCTTCAAAAAATACCGAGAGTTTTGGTCGTTTATCTTTTCAGGTCTTTGTGTTTGAAACTCCATTCGACGTTGTTTCGACAGGCAAAATAATAACATTTTATGGCTCGTTTTACACAATTTATTTCGAAAGTTAAGTTTAAGTATGACATTGCGGTATTTAGACATCGTTCCAACTTGGAGCCAAACGCAGCTAACGACCGCGAAGTTGGATTATCGTCATCGGAGCTGATGGGGAAACCTCGTCTCCCCATGTTTGCTTCTGCCCGTCCCACTCATTGGGGGTCATCAAACGCCATTAGCCGTTGTGGCCACTCCTCCGCGTGCCCTTCCCCGATCGGAGGGTCTACGCCCGCCTGCCCCATCTTCGCGCAAACATCCCTGATTGGCCCCACGACTTCCGCGGCCCGTCTCGGCGGCGGCCCCACTGAGGTAAACGGTGCCGTGATTGCTCCTTCAGCGGCGCATTTGAGCAATTTCGCGCGTGTGCGAGGAGCAATGAACCTCGAAGCGGCTCTGATGCAAACGAGGTGGCTTATCGTGCGGAATAAGCCTCTTAGGGCCACAATTCGTCGCTGTCGCAGCCCGCGCGGCCCCTGGGCTAATGGAGAGGCACGGGCGGAGCGGTGGGCGGAGCGGTGGGCGGAGCGGGGGAGGCGCAGTACGGGCCGCGGGGTTTGACCGCGAGATACCCCCTCGCCCCCCACCCCACCCCGTCCCGTCCCTGCGCTTTGCGGCAGTTCCCGCGGAAGATCAAGGAGTAAAGCATTAACTCGACCCAGGGAGACCATTAACTTTACGAAAGTCTAGCACTGCTCCTCTTCCGCCTCGCTGAAGTCAGCGAATTAAATAAAAATATAACTAAACCCGTGTCAAAAGTGTTACAAGAGTGTTTTCGATAGGGTCCACCAACTTTGATCATTAGTCCGTGTGTGTTAAAATTCGTGAGGGGCCAAAGATCCTCCACCGCTGGCGCGTGAGATCCGGCTCCCACCTACATGTGACTTGCTTGCTGGTTTTATCCCCTTCAAATATCTTCCCCAGAGGGCATCGCCCCAACTCAGAAAGGCTCTGAGTTCTTCTCTGGCCTCCTAACATATGCGATTAGGCAATAATTTTATTTTTGTTCCATTGATGAGAGCTTTCAGGCTCGTCAACTGCTTAATTCATTAGTCCCACAAGTGTAATGCAATATTTTAACACTGGATGTGGCGGTCACCTTGCTCTTTTATATGGCGAGATCCAACGCCGACTTAAATGTAGGCTTACGGGGGTTTTCCCAACAAGGAATCTCCTACCAGCAGGGCAGCGCTCCAGCCGGGGCAAGCTCTAAACTCCCAACTGGTCTCCCGACGTATGTGGTTGTGTAGTGCATGTTTGTGTGTGCAAGATGTGAGCCAATGGAGCGCCAATGCAGAAGATATATTCATAAATATATTGTGGACTGTACATTTGCTGGCTTGCGAAACTCTTCCCCGACTAGTAGCTTAATTAATAAAATTACCTATGTCAGGATAGTCAAGTGGAAATTTATAATATAATCAATACCCACAGTTTCATAATCAAGTTGAAATGATTTCAAACAAAAATGAAACTTGCACCATTATCTGAAGTGGCCTTAACGCTGAGGTCAAAATTCAATCACACATTATGGTGACGGTTTTGAGAAAAAAAACATAAAATGCCTAAATTTCATGCAGAATTACGCAAAAACTACAAAAGACTCCGAAACACTTTTGGACTTTTTAAAAAATCAGGGGTTTTAACGAACACGAGACCTGTACCAATCTCTTAAGCGTCCTTTACACTAGACGAGAAAAATATTTAATTAAAAAATGCGTGCCAATTTTTTGAAAATTTTGAAAATGTCTCAGGAGCTTCATTGAAGATCCCGCAAAAATTAAAATATCGGTTTGAAATTCAAGGCGCCGTGATATCGCCCAGATCGCGAATTTCCCAGTTGCCATCGCCCAGTTTCTCTGAAATTCCGCTGAGGGAAACCGCGCCGATTTCTGAAGAAAATCTGAAAGCCTGAACAGTGTAGGCGGTAGATTTGATCACAGACGGACAGACACGTTTCGACGTCAATAAAGTTTTCAGTATCAAGGTCCCACAAAACAGATTCTGACTATATAAGGTGTTAGAGGAAGTAATTTATAATATATAGGGTCAATATCTATCCACTTGTTTCTTATCAGGGCCGGGCAATATGTGTTCCTGACGACAATTCGCCGATTTTCGTGCAGCATACGTTATACTTTATATTGGCCTATCCACTAGCGTACGGGCAGGTTATGCGATGTTGCTTCTTCTGCCTTCAGTGTATTCGGAGAAAAGTTCGGGTTGCTATGATTCAGTATTATCAATTAACAGTTGCAACATGACGCATTCAAGTGGTGATGGTTTCGTAAACGACGCAGTGGGATTTGGAAAACAAAAGGTGAATATGCACAGTTGAGTGAAAAATCCTGATTGCTTTTGCTACATTTGTGGCAAGTACACGACGTCCGACCAGCGCAAGAATATGTTCAAGAGGCTACGTATTGCCTACAGACTTCGGATGTAACTTCGGATGTAACTTCGGATGTAAAATCTGGCATGACACGAAATCATGAGCTCCTCATCTCTCCTACGCTTACTCAAAGCTAAACCAGTGGTTAAACTGTAAAAGAAGATGAATGCTGTCCCCATGACGTGGCAGAAGTAGAAGCTACTCTGATTTTATTTCTCCATGACGAGGATGTCCTGGTATTTCAAGGAGGACAAGTCGTGCTCCCGGATTAAAGCCTGTCGGGTGTGGTTCAAATTTCCCAGTTGCCAATTCCTCTTGTGCCCCCTTGAAGATGAAATCAACGGCGTAGAAACACAGTCACGCCGAAACAATGGGCCCCTTTCACACTTCCGACAGTGACCGAAATCTAGCCATTATCGAAGAAATTAGAAAATGAACTAATGCGAGAAAGTATGTGGCATTCTGAAGCACCACTAATTTAACATGTTGCACCTATTATATTTGTTCAGTCCATCTTCTCGTCTGTGTAGATCTATTAACAGCACCAATTTGGGTATCTGTCGGTCACCTGTCATGTTCTGATATTTCAACCAATATTCGCTCTCTGCTCACTCAAAACAGAAGACTATCAGGATTATTCTGATTGTCAGGATCATCCGCTTTCTCAAAACTAAAGACGAAAGTTAATTTTGAAAGTGTTGGTAGAAAGTTGCGATATCAGTATTTACGGATGTACAAAATATTTGATGAAATCTGATCCACAAAGGATAGAAGGGTTTATTGACAAAAAATTACGAAATTAGTTGACTGAAGTAATTCGTTCTTCATACAAATGCATTAGTGGCGATTGTTTTCCCTTACCCTATCATCCCGAGCGAAAGGGTTGCAATAGCCCGTTCAGTGTGTGCCCAAGAGCAAACGGCCAGCAGCGAAGCGACCGGAAGGCGCACGGCCAACGCGGCGAGGCGCCCACCTGAGCGGCGCCGTG